>WELA01008071.1:87802-135927 GCA_009602735.1 Mesotaenium endlicherianum | reverse complement strand
CTCTCTCTCTCTCTCTCTCTCTCTCTCTCTCTCTCTCTCTCTCTCTGTCAGCTCTGCATTCACCCATGCCCAGCCCCCCAGACGCCCTTGGTGGAGCCCCCTTGATGCCTGATGCTTGCCAATTGAGCTTGGTTCAACAAATGGCTCTGGGTATTCCACCTCTAGGCTGCTGTGTATCTCGTCTTGCAGGCTGACTAATGACCTTCCGACTGTCCCAACCTCTATGTTGTGTGTCGGTGACTTGGTCGACTGCTAACACAGTCAGAGCATTCAGCGCACTCTGCGCATTCTTGCGAACAGCCGGCGTCTCAGCCTGCAAGCGGCCTCCAGTAGTGCAATGCCAACGCTAGGAGTCACCCGTGCATGCTCGCGTGTATGTTGTGCTGGACGGACACGAGCTGGGGAGGGGGCTGACGCCAGGAGACAGCGTGTGCTGAGGTTTGCAGGCGGAGGAGCAGCGGTGCTTGCAGGCAGCCTCCAGGCTATGCAGCAGCAGCAGCGGCAGCCGGGGCACCGGAGGCACGCTTTTGCCAGGTGGCGACGCTGTGGAGGCCCCCCTTCCCAGGCGCGTCGACGCTCTCCTCGGAGCTCGCCAGCAGGTGGTCTTACATCAGGCCCTTCCAAGAGGTCATATGAGGTCAATGGGCAGCAGGAGCCCGGTGGCTGTCGCCCCTGCTCTGTCCCAGTCAGCAGTTTGCATCTTGTCTGTGCCAGGACTGCTGTTTGAGTTTGATTGGGTTCAAGGTTTAGGGGCTGTTGCAGCGGTTGCGCCATGTTGCAATTTGAAAGGTGGGGCGCCGTCTTCCTTGCCCTTCTTGGATGGATGCTGACAGGCTCTCTAGGGGGGAGGAGAGAAACCGGGTGAAATGTAGAGGGGGACAAAGGTTGGCTGCGTGCGGATATGTGTGTGTGCTCATAGCCCGATAGCCCGAGTGCAATGCGGGGCACCAGCAGCATCTTTCAATCTGAAGGCTATAGATGGATGTGACCAACTGCAGGTGGCGGAGCTGCACCATGCTCTGCTCATAGTGCAGATGTGGGGCAGCAACAAACGGTGACCGATGCTTGCACCCTGAGACCTGAGACGAGGACGGGTGCACTCCCTGCTCGTTCTACTCTCAAGAACTCATCGCTGGTGTAGGAGGTATTGGCTCAACCCTCCTTGTTGCGTACTTTTGTGCTCTTTAGCTGTGACTCGTCTGCTCAACATTCTTGTACACTCTCATTCTTCTGGTGTGCGTGAGAGTCGAACTTGGTCACCGTCATGGGCTGTGGTGGACCCTGGCCCTGATTACCTTCAAGAGTTGTAAGCTGGCATCTTAAGACCTGGAAACTCCCCAATGTTGAATCTTTTTCTCGCTACGCTCATTGGCAGCGCTCGTGGTGTTCTTCGCAGTTCATAATGGGCGGCTGGTCATCATGGGCGCGGCCACGATCATTCATCACGATTTCAATCTTATCGCGCCTGGCAGAGGCAAAGATAGATATTTGAATATTTTTGGACTGTCAAATGTAGAGTTGAGTTTGGTAGCATTGCTGGTGCTTGAAAATGCCCCACCAGTTGTTGTCGAAGCCTCATGTCGCAATCAATGACATTCAAGCTCTTTCAACCCTTGGTCTCAAACTGAATGTTCTTGGAGAAGGGTGATGGACAAGATCTTCAGTCGAGGTTGACTGGTAGGACACATTGTTCAGAGCTCGCATACTCCACTCTGGACTGCAATGTCACTGTTCAATCTCTGTGTCCATCCCCTTTATTTCAGAGATTTAGTTAGATATTCTTTCTGCCGATAATAATCATGAAGCTGCCCTGCTTCTCACTATGGTGCTGTCTTTTTCAATCAGGACTCGCTGTGAGCCCACTTTTTGTCGCAATAGCATTGTCCACTATGCATGATGCAATTAATTGTATTTTCATGTCAAATGGACTTTCTTCAATCACTTTGTAGCGATGGCAAGAATGAAAACAAAAGTTTGGCACAATTAGCTTCCATACACATCAACTAACCCTTGCGTGCAAACCTTTTTTCTGGCCTTGAAAGGAGATACTGTCAACACCATGTTTATATGAAAAAGATAAGATACATCTGTAACATTTGGCTTATGAGCCATATTTGTAATACTTGTAGCCAAGTTTTACAAATATACCATAACCCAAGTGTTAAGCGATACCCCTATGAATACTAAATAGTGCCGTAGCAACGAAACATTACACTACCCTCATGATATTTCTGCTGCTCTTTCAAGTTATGGTCCACATAACCGTAATTTCCCTAACGTGGCTAGCCAATAATAACTCATATACTTACGTACAATGTACATACTAGGTCCCTAGCTGTCGCATCAATATGAACTACCGTTGACTATCAAACAGGTCCTAAAAAAATTTCAGAAGTGCACCAAATCTTGTCTCGGCCTTCAGAGCTGGTTACTGATCTACAATACAATGCATGCAAACAGGGGATGACCAAGTCCCTATGCTCTTCGAGTTTGACATCTGGCCGCTAATAGGCTCTTCCGAACTGATTACAGAGACTTATCATACATGCTGACCGTTGGTTTGGCCCACACTCGGTGGCATTGTGTGAAGCTCGCTCGCGTTTATCATGCTGTTACCGTGAGTGCTGACATCATAACCGTACCACGTACTCTTAGACGGCTTCTCAAAGTCGCCGTCGCCAAACATGGCATATGCATCTTCCCCGTGCACTGCCTCATCCCCAATCTCCAGTTGCTCATCCTGCAAGTATGATCACCCACCGCCACCATGCGTCAGCCGCCTCCCATACAAGTCAAACTTTGAAGCACGAGCTTGCGTGTACTTAGACTGATCCACAAGTCTGAGAGCCACACCTAGGCAAGCTGTAACCATACAGTGTAGATTCCACAATAACTGGATGGGCGTCATAACAGAAGAATCAAACAGAGCAAGGCAGATGTTAAACAGCACCAGCAATAACCACTACCTTTGTGGAAAAGCTGCAACAAAGGAAACTCCAAATAAAGTGCAGCGCGCAGGCTACCACGCACAACCATGAATACAATTGTGAGCGGCACCCTTGAGCAACATGTGGCAGCCGCTGACGACGCTGGGCGCATGCAATGAGCACGCACCGTCATGCGGAGAGGCACGATGACCTTGATGACGTTCATGATGACAGACGTCACGAAGATGTTCCATCCAATGATGTACAGCGCGCCCACCGCCTGCTTGCCCAGCTGCCCCCACCCGCCGTACCAGGCGCCCTTGGTGCCCGGGAGGGCCCCGAAGAGCGCGCACAGCTCAGGCACCGCAAACAGGCCTGTCATGATGCCGCCCAGGAAGCCCGCCACGCCGTGGGTGTGAAAGACCGCCAGCGTGTCATCGACCTCCTTGAGGAACCACAGCTTCTTGCCCAGCACCATCATGGTGAACCAAGGCACAGTGCCCGACACCACGCCGAAGCAGATGGCGCCCCAGCCGTGGATGAAGCCTGCATCATCCGTCAACATCCGTCCATCCAGCTCCCGCTGACTTCAGTACCAGGTCACCGTTGAAGCCACATTGGTGTGAGGCATTTGGTGCTTGAGGCAGAGAGGGAGCTAGAACGTTTTTGTTAATGCAGTCTGTATACTGCTCAGGTGCCGGGGCCAAGAAAAAGGGCTACAAGAGGGCGCATTTGCATCTCTGCCTCTTTGCCATTGTGCAGCACACTTCACTCATGGATCTCTTGTAAGGAAGTACCATCGCTGGCCGAAAGTGGTGGCAACAAGGAAATGCGTAGACATCGATACTACATGTGTTGTGATATGCAATGATAAAGGGCTCAAAGGTTGAAGCAAAATCTATGATGGAGGAAAGCGAGTAGCTGGTTTCTTAGGCAGCTTAACCGGCAAGTCTGGGACGCGTGCTACAAGTAACCACAGCACTGCAGCGTTGGGAACAATGGAAAGATTCTCCACATGTAAAAACATAGAGACTCTCCACAAACTAATGCGTACAACATACATAAAAAAACCCCCAAGGGGCAAATCAGAAGCGGAAGACGAGGAGAGGACGAGAGGGCGCCCGCGTCCACCTGCGGCAGGCGTGATGGCGACGAGGCCGGTGATCATGCCCTGCACCGACCCGATCACAGAGGGCTTCTTGAAGTAGAGCATGTCGCACATGGTCCAGCACAGCAGGCTGGTGGCGGTGCAGATGTTGGTGTTGAGGACAGCCAACGACGCCGACTGGTTGGCAGCGAGGGGGCCCCCCCCATTGAAGCCGTTCCAGCCCAGCCACAGGAGGCCCGCCCCGGCTAGGACGAGGAGGATGTTGTTGGGGGGGAAACGCTCGCGGTCGCGCTTCAGCCGAGGGCCCAGCTGTGGACACGAATGTGACACACGTGGAGCAAACGGAGTTCGAGACATATGAGAGGGGTCCTGAGGCCTTTCGTGACTTAAGACGCCAATCCTAGAAGCACCCTGTCCTGCGTAAACAGCGTGTACACTATTGCCACTTGAACCGTCCTATATCACGAGGAAGAGCAGCTGGTAGACAGAGAAACGAACAAGCAAGGCATTAGTAGCGTGTGTGCTCCCACATCCTTCACCAGTGCAGGAGGTGAAGCGAGCTTGTTCTGAGTCAGTTAATGAGTTCATGTGCATCATTGAGGGGCAGACGAGAGAAAACTTAGATTGGGCCAAAGAGGGCCCACACATCTCAGGGGCCAGACCAATTTGACGTTCGTCAGGTTGATTCAACCTCCGGAGACGTGTCAACTAGCGCAATAATGAAATGCACACGCACACGCACGCGCATGCGTACACTGTAGCACAATTTTGACCCCTGGGTATATATCAAGCAGCCATGCAGGCATACGCGCATAGCGGAGAAGGAGTAGCTTACCCAGTAGGCTGCAGTGAACCCTGCCCAGCCAGATGACAGGTGGATCACGTAGCCCCCGCAGAAATCAAGCACTCCCCACTTGAACAGGAAGCCTCCTCCCCAGATGGCAAAGCACCCGACGCAGTAGGAGAAGGTGAGCCACAGCGGGACGAAGAGCGCCCACGCCAAGAAGTTCATCCTGCCCAGGAGGGACCCCAGGATGAGGATGACTGTGATGGCAGCAAACACTGCCTGGAAGTAGATGGTGGTCGCGTAGGGGAAGGATTGCGTCAATCCTGCGGCTGGCAGTGCCGACTGGGAGGTGAGCCTCGTTCCTCCAAGGAAGGGCCCCCCTTTCCCGAGCGTGAAAAACCACTGCCGCCCAAAGGCCAGCTTGTAGCCCCAGATAACCCAGCACAGCATGACAGCCGCGAAGGTGAAGAAGACCATGAAGGCGGAGTTTACGGCCCACTTCTTCTTGACGACGCCACCGTACAGAATCATCAGGCCCGGGATAGCTTGCATGCCTACTATTGTGGCAGCCGTCATCTGCCAGGCATTGTTGCCGGAGTCCAACCAGTCCGCCATTGTTGCTGACACCTACGTATCAGTGCACTGAATTTCTTGGACTACTCTGCACGAGCGAAAGTGTGGATGCTCAAGCTTATGTGCGATGGTGCAATGGCTGCAATGTATCAGCGACAAGGGGCAGTAACTTCCTTCACAGCACAAGCCAGAACAGATGCAGAGGCGCCTCAACTGTAGAAACCGGCCAGGTTTCAGCAGCTCTGCATAAGCAGATATATCTGCGAGTCGACACACAAGAGGACTGAGGCCTGACCTAAGAAGGGCAAGGAGCCAGCTATATGCGTGGTCCTCACCTCATCTGCGCTGAGACATCTGCACTGCTCTTAACAATACCAAGCACAACACACATGCCAACTGAAGCGGGACTTTTGTCTTCTTCACTCCATAACGCTTCGCCACCAATGCGGGAAGGTATAGTTTTGGGCACTCTGCGTAGCAAGCAATCACACACGACCACGCGGCTGAAGAACCTCATGCAGCGCAGTAAGAAGCTGAATCAAGATGCAGCGACTCGTTCGCAGTGCTTGGAAGTTGGCCTCTAGCAGCCTCTAGTGTCATCTAGTCTGTTTCAACTTTCAGTTGAGCAGCAGTAACATCATCCCCAAGGGCCATGTGTCCCATGTGCTTGCAAGTTGCATGAGCAGTGGTGGAAAAGACTTCTGAAACTCGGAAAAACCACGAGTCGAGATTGGTCAGAATCGAGAGTGACGTCCTGACTCGAGTCCAGAATCCAGACTCCAGAGTCCAGACCGCTCGACTGATCCAGGCTCCACACCACGAGCCTCAACGTACTCCAACCAACAGACTCAACTGGACTCGACAGACCAGGCCACTGCTCTGCATCACTCTGCATGGACTTGCACTGTCCGGCCTGGTCCACTCATCCAACTCGCGCAGGTCGATGCCGAACACACACCAGTGCACACGAGCACATTTCAGGAACTCGTCAGAGCAGACGGCGACTGGATGAGCACACATGTTTCTTGTGACCTGGCCCCCTAGCCAGACGTGTAACTCGGACTTCCAGGAGCTGATTTTGTAGGAGTCCATTCTTCGCGGAGCAATACTGAGCCTTGGAATACTCGTCCTGACAACGCGTCTGTGCAAACTTTGTTTAGCGCCAAGAAGCGCGTCCACCGGCCAGGTCTTGGTGGCCTATAGTGGTTCACAACAAACGGAAAGGAGTTGGTGTCCCACTCCAACCCGCGGGCCTGTTTGGAAGTAAGACGCTTCCGTCCTTGTAAAGGTAAAATGAATGGCAGAAACTATTTGCAAAATTTACTGAGTCCTGAAATAGGAACTGAGAGAAAGAGCCTGGTGTGAAAACACTAAGTGCTGACTTTCCCTCATTTGCAATGACTTTCCCTCACTTGCAATGTAAGTGCAGGATGACCAGAAATGGGTCCGCCTCAGGTCACCTGCCACCGACGCACGTGCGAAAGTTGATCTACATGGCCAATCCCCTACGTGCAAAGATGCACCGACCACTCGACCAGGCACAGAACACACAAGCGAAGGACCACCGACACGTCGACCTGGTTGACGCCACACGTGCTGAGAAGCATCACACGTGTCCTGGCTCCGACACGGCTAGGCACGACATGGCCCATGACTGTCGTAACTTGTTATCAGAAGGACGGTGCAACTTGCGGGACGTAAGTCACGACCGCCTCAGGTACAGTAAGTCGACACCGACTCACCAACCAAATTGCTCATCTGTACAAAGTCAGCATTGAAAGTCAAGTCAAAGTCTCATGTGAGAGTGACACTGACGAGGTAAAATCAACACTCAGTAATGGGTGAGGTTTGACTGCTGAGTCAATTGAGAAGCTGACCCCACCAGGACCTGCAAACGGTAGCAGCTGCCAAATAAGGCAAAGTTGACAAAGCAAGCTTGGCAAAGCACCAAGTCAGGTCGCGCTAGCGCGATAGGCCACCTCAACCTTGGATTTTCGATGGAGTTGCCACGATGGAGCTACCACCTCAGGAGACATAGGCTCAAGGCCACATAGGCGTGCACGTTGACCGAGAAGTTAAGTGGTCACGGGCGACAATCACGAGGCATGCATGCATGCTGAGTGACGTCAAATAACTTGAGCTGTCACGAGCAACGACAGCAAGACCTGCATGCCTGCTAATCCGATGACTAAGCTTTGGCACTCTCGAAAGAGAGGAGCTTGTGGTGTGTCTGAGTTAGGCACGAGCACACACACTTGCCCTCATTCTTGCCTCACACATTTTGCCAGGAAGCAGAAAGAAGAGCGAAGGAGAAAGAAAGAGGAGAAGAGAGAAGGCGCGAAGGAGAAGGAGTTCCCAAGGCCACAAGGAGCCCGAGAAGGCACCATTTTGCCGACGCTTGAAGATCTCCTCTCAATGTCATAGAATGGTTAGAAATCAGGAGCTCCCAAGAGAGAATCTCTGCTAGAGAACTTGCAAATAGGATTTTGCTAGGCGATTCCAGCTCAATTTAGAACACCCACCACAAGCGTGTGAAGAGCACATAAAGTGGTGACTGTTGTGTTTATGTCCAAGTTCTCAGAAGTCTTTATTGTCGAATTGCCATAAGCAAGAGCAAAAGTAGCAAAAATTGCTTCAGTGAAGAACTGAATGAGCCCATCCAGCAGGGAAGAACTGCTAGGCACGGCTGTGAGCAAAAACTCAAGCTAGGCCTACATAAAAGCTGTAGGTTCAAAATTTTGTAAGCTGTAATTTTGTGAAAGTTAAGCAAAAGCCCTAGTGGGCGAATTTCTCTGAAACTTGTTGTTTGTTGACTTGCTTAGACGTGATTTTTGGAAACTAAATTGTGTTCACTTGTGTGCCCATCAACTTGGGCAAAAGCTTGTTTGGAAGTAAGGCGCTTTTGTCCTTGTAAGGAGAATGGGGTTAAGGAAATTGATGAAGTCCTGAAGAAGAAACTGAGAGGGAAAACAAGCTTGCTGTGAGACACAAAGTGCTAACCCTCTCACTGGCTGGTGGGCCAGTGCATGACGACGAGGAATGGGTCACCACAAGCAACCTGCCACCGACACACGTGCAAAGGTCGATTGACCAGGTTAATTTCTCACGTGCAGAGGTGCACCGCACCTCGGCACCTTGGATAAGTTTACAACGTGCAGAACAGGCACGTTTAATGAGCATCATTTCAAGCACTAGTTTGACGTCATTATGGACAAAATGTAAGGTTGGAGCAAAGGAAACTTAACAGCCTAACTGCCAATGTTTATATCTGAGCAATAGACGAAATTGGAAAGCAAAATGTTATCCACAAATGGACCCACTAGCACCCCTCCCAAGTGAGCCGGACCTCGGGCTACGAAGCAAAGTCAATATAAGAACGTCATGCCGAGAGGAGATGTTTTATGACTGAGGGCAAGATGGCACCGAGTTCTTAACCCCACCATGGAAAAGCCAGTACAAAATGCTCATTTATGAATGGTATGGACGCTTAAGGACGCCCGTGTGCAATCAGTTAAACTTGTTCTACTTATATTGATTTGGATGGTCAATCTAAGTGGGTGTTGCAATTTAAAGAACGTGATGCATGGGCTATATTGTTAGAGCTCAATTGCCAATTTGGACCTAATGAGCTCAAAGGCACTTCATAAAAATCAAGTTTGTAGTCAGCCTTTTCAAGGTTGCTGAATGAGTGTGGAAGAAAGCTAACCCAGACATGCAACTGTGGGAACAAGTAGTAAGCTTATAACTAAGGAAAGGTTGAAGTGGGGTGGTATTTCCAAGTCTCAAGGTGATTTTTTATTTGAGGAAGTCTAACAGCACGGGACAAATCAACCCTGATGATGAGGAATGGCAAAGAACAGCTCTTAAAAACGCAAGCATCTCTGAAAATTTTGGATTGCCAGACCCTACCAGCCGTTAGCATATGAGATGTCTTTTTCCTTACAATGCCCTTGTGTGAAGCCAACGCTTCAGGTCAATAATATTATTTCGATATGCATAGTAAGCATGCCCTTGCATGGACCTCACTACATAGCCTCCTTTCCTGGAGATACTATCAATTTAATTTAAGCGCTATCCCTTTGATACCTGCAACATGCAACGCAAAAGACAAGAGCGCCCACACGAGTGCGAGCGAGAGCCAGTGAGCTAGGAGTGTATAAAGACTTTGCTTACAGTTAACAACGCACTAAAGACAAATTAACATGCACTTGGGCTCGATGGCTTAGCTAAACTTGCGACAACTAATTTTGCTCAAAAAAGGCAGGAGAGGGGTTTAGCAATGCGGAATGTTGCCCACATCTTCATGTGGTCCTTGCTGGCACCCATACGAGCCTAGCTTTATGAGTCAAGAATTTGGCTGCACCACACCTTGCACCCCTTGAAAGGTGGTCTTGTTGGTACCTCCATCACTGTGTTGGCAATATGATGCTGGCACTGTGCACATGCTTCACATGGAACCTGAATAGACAAGAAATTAACACAGCAAGCACGCATTCTGTTGCGCAACTCGGCCAATACTATGCATGTCAAATTGCAAAAATCGTTTGCATGCAAAACAATGACTCAGAAGATCAAGATTTGGCACAGAAATGAATAGAACATATTTTCCCACAGGGTTTTGTAAGACATTCTTCAATCTAGAAAGAAAAAAGAGGCAATTGGTGCTTTGTCAATCTTCCCCCTTAGAATGGCATACAATTGCCTCGCCTGTGCTACTTTGTTTAGCAAAAGAAGACCTCTTCAACCCTACAAGTCCTATGTAGAAGGTCCACTTCAGGGCCTTCTCTGCACAATTGTCATTAAAGAAGGGCTTTCTTGGACGCCTGATTTTTTGCAGCTTGAACGTGTATGGAGGAACAGATATAGGTGTGTGAGGAGCTGGAAATAAAGAACCACAGAACCACAGACGATTGGCAGACAAAGCAAGGTCCAACATTCCAAGCCTTCACAAACTGATGAGGGCCAAGCAGGAGCTTGAGCATAGGCATGAGTTAGCAAGAAGCTGAGAGCCCAAATAAGAACCTGAGAAGCGGAGGAAGCCAAGCCATGCCAACGCAGCTGAGCCAAGACAAGGGGCCAGGTTTCTCTTTTTGCAGCTACCTTTTTGGGAAAAAGTAGCCTGCAGTGAGTACATTGTTACAATCGTGACAAGCAGCAAAACGCTTCGTCTTCAAATCTGCACTCCTTCTGAAGGAAGACATACACGATGGACAGCTCTCAAGTTTCTCCTTGCAGGATCTCGACCGCCTTCTTGGCCGCATAGAGCACCATCTTCTTCACCTGCAGCATCCAATGGAACAAAGAGGTCATTTCTAATCGTTGTCAATCCAAATTTACAGTTTATGGTACATGGAGTGAAATAGCACATGCGTGAAATTTTTTACGAGAGGCATATATACATGGTGAACACTTGCAGGTACAAGTATGTACTTCTTAGTACTAAGACCTGACTAACATGCCAAGTCACTTGTTCGGTCGGAGTGCTTTCCCAACAAATTTAGAATAGGTAACCTTCACTAGATCGGCTGTAAGGACCACAAAAGAAGACACTTCTTGCCCTGGAAGCCGCCTTTTTGTGGTGTAACTCTTTCTTTCAAGATGTGGAGAAAGAATACGCCCTAAGACAAGCCTCAATCAAGGGTCACAGAAAGTGGAGCTCTGTAGGGTGCACACGTTTCTTGGATCTCAAATGAGGCCTTCCACAGCCACAGGCAAGGCAGACAAAGTATGGCTCCAATCGGAAGTGCCTGACATGTGTCCTCCTTTCAAGATTGCATGCGGTTTGTCGTGTTATGCCATCTTGACCGTGCAGTTTGTTCTTCAACCTTTTCAAAACAAATGCTGTGTTTTCACAAGAAAATCTGGTAGTTACGAACCAACCTCAAGCTTGTCTTCCTTGGCCCGGTGGTCCTTGGGCAGCAAGCGGAACTCCTGGGTCAGCTTCACGCACTCGCCCACGTTCTCGGGCGAGACAAAGTCGAGCGCCACCTTGATGCACGACTGCGCACCCCCCATGGCCCGCGGGAGAGCTCGCCACCACCACGCACGTCAGAGATGCAAAAGCGGAAGCTGCGTGACCCCTACTAGATGCAGCTGTCGTGGAAACCTGTGCATTCGTACAAGCACGCGACGTGCACATGCACACGCGCACGCACGCGCACACACACACACACTCTTACTACATACACTTACTCAATTGGCAGTGAAAGCTGACAGAGCGAGATGCAAACATGCACTGGCCTAGCAGTGTCTGCTCTCACAAAGCATGAGGCAGCCACCTCTGCACAGGGCAGCACATGCCAGTACAGACTGCGCAGGAGGATGCCCTAAAAGCAAAGCGCATTCGAAAGGCGCATCCAACATTCACACGCGCACGCCAAGTGACTCCCCCACGTCAGGCAGCAGGGTCGAGGAGGGCAGCGAGCCGAGCCGAGCCGAGCCGGGCCAGGCCTGAGCTATTGAGTTCGTTCATGGCAGCACTAGAAGGAGGAGGAGCAGTGGGAGGACAGCATGCAGAGCAGAAGGTGACCACGGGGCGAACCTTAAGGTTGCGCACTTGGTGCGGGCAGCCAGCGGGGATGAACACGGCTTCGCCCTTGTACTGGAAGAACGTCCACGGCTCCACCCCTGCCATTAAGCACATGCGCGTACCCCCCCACCCCTCTCCCACCCATACAAACACCCATGTACACACCCACACATATTTGAGCATGAACATGCAGATGCATGTGTGTTCCGAAGACACACATAGTAATAATATGTACGAACATACACGTGCAGACCCACACAGGTACACACGCGGTCGGACATATCATTTTTATGGAGGGAAGGAGGGCGGGAAGAAGAGAGGGACGGAGAGGGAGAGAGAGGAAGAGAGGGAGATAAATCTCAAAGGGCGTCGTACCGTATTCCCGCTTCAGGTTGGCCTTGTGGTCCTCAGTGAGGTAGAAGATCTGGTCGTGCACCGGGTGCTGCACTTGCTCCTGCAAGAGCACAAACGAGTGCGCCCGCGCACGCGTGTGTGTGCATCAGAGTCACAGAGACACCAAGTAAGCACACAGCCGGGAGATTTCTCAGCATTGCGGAGATTACGGCACGGGAGCTGTGCGGGTGCTGTAAGATGGCAGCCAGTCAGCAGCGAAAGACAGCGCAAGCGGAAGGTTGCACAGACTCCGCCCCTGCGCAGAGCGTGGCTTTTGGAAAAACCCCTGTAGCCAGGAGGCAGCGAATGAGAAGTTTTGAAAGATAAGTCATCCTTGAACCTCCCCACTTAACTAATCAAGGGTTGCTCTTCAGCCAGAGTGCTACGGCGTTGCAGGGAGGCACTTGTCTATCTGTGAAAGGACATCGAACCCGCAGCAAGGGCATATCGCACATTACGACATTCATGTAGCATGTGTGCCCCAAATAAAAACGCACGCACACGCACACACACACGCACACGCACACATAAGCGCACACCCACCCACCTACCCACCCACCCACACACACAGGCACACGCAGACGCACACAGCACACAGAGTCGCCGCTCTCGCTACCTTTCGGACGGGTAAGCCATCGATGTGGGTGAACTCTGAGTGGTGGCGAATGAGATACTCGCGCAGCTTTGGCACGTCCTCCCGCCGGAAGATGTCCCACAGTGCGCCGCCATGTGGCAGGCTTTCAGCGATGCTCCCCTCTGCTGAAGCTGATGCCGGTGCTGATGGTGACCCCGATGATGGCGATGGTTTCAACGGCGGGGGCCACTTCTTACGACGAAGCTCCTCCATGCTTTTGCGCTGCCAGGCGGTCAGCTTCACCTCGTGGACATGTGTCAGCACGTTCACCTGCCACGCCACATGCCACATGCCACATGGCAACCAACAATGCAAGGGGGCCCCACCGCAATAACCCAGATGAGAATCCACGTCCGCATCCGCGCCTGCGCCGACGCGGTGCAGTAGATCTGAGGATATGCAGCGGGACCAAGCCCCGTGAATCACAGAGCAGAGAGAGGAGAGCACAGACGTCGCATGCACACATGAGCCCAATTTCCAGGGGTTGCCCTTGGGCACAGAAAGACTGCAATTCTCATCACCATACCTGGCTGTGGGCCATATGACAGCCCCTGGGCGCCGCGGCAAGCACATAACGGTGAGTGCGTGAGAAGGAAAGGATCAAAGCTGACCCCCAAGCGCCACATGTACCACTCTCTCCTTCCCGCCCCCGTTGCCTTCTAGAGAGCAGCAACAGCAAGGAGGACAAAGGGACGGGAGGGACTGGTGGGCAAACAGGAGAGGCCCTGGCAGCTGCAAGACCCGTACAGGAACAGCAGCAGCAGGAGCAGCAGCAGCAGCAGCAGCAGCAGCGCGAAAGAGATACAGGAACGGATACGAGCAGCACTCACGATGCCCGGCATGTTGCACAGCACTGCTCAATAATCCACCAGCGCGGAAAGCGAGGGAGGAGAAGGGAGGGGAGGGGAGGGGAGGGGACAAGAGGGCAGGGAAGGGAGGGAATGAGCAGTGGAGAGGGGGAGGACAGGCATCAAGCAATCGAGGAAGAGGGGTTGGGGGGGCAAGGAGCAGGAGGGGAGGGGCGGGGGCGGGTGCCGAATGTGTGGGGACCAGCACTTACAGCATCCGACATGTCGCAGTGCAGCTTAGTCACGGAGTCGTTGGCGCGCAGCTCCGGGCGGCAGCCGTAGGCAATGTACGACTTGGGTCCAAGGTCGGGGCGCAGCGCGCCATCTGGCAGCTTGGTGGCGACGTTGAGCGCGCCCTCGTCGGGGTGCGTGTACTCGTGGAAGGGCAGGGCGGCCACAAACTCGGCGCCGTGGCGCGGCAGGCGCTCGGAGAAGAAATTGGCAGGCGGCCAGTCCTTGAGCTTGAGCATCTCCGGCCACCAGGGCCAGGCGGCGTCGCGCGCCCCGTACATACGGCCCGTCTCGTAGCCCGCGAAGAACTGCCGGATGGGGATCTCCACCTGCGTGCTCGGAGCGCCGGGCAAGNAGGGGGGAGGGGCGGTCAGCATATGAAGGTTGCGCATACAAATTGTCCTCTCCCTGTCTTTTTGCAAGCGCCACATGCTGTCTTGAAGAGCAGAGGCCAGCACAGGCACGCCCCCAAGTGCACAGACAGGCTCATACTTTCACAAGTACGGATGGACGGGTGGCGGGGTGGAGGGGGGCGAGCGGGTGAGCGGCCCACCTCGTTCCAGTCGAGGCAGTCGAGAGCGTTCACGACCAGCTTCTCGTCCGCCTGCACCCCGCGTGTGGTCTCACGGAATGCGCGCCACATCACCATGGGCTCCCAGCTCAGGCCATCTGTCACCTTTAGGGAGTCCCGCACAATGACCGGCTCGCCCCTGCGCCAGTGCTCCTGGAAGTGCCCCAGCCCCTCCTCTCCCTGCACTTCCACTGCGGTCGGGCAAAACAGAAAATTGTCGCGGCTGCCCGGCCGCAGGGCAGCAATGCGCACGTGCCAGTCCTCAGCCAGCAGAGCAGCCTGTGTCGAGCTGGCGATTGCCACCTGGATGCGCCTCTGTGCCTCCTCTTTCTCCTGCTTTTTCAGCGCCGCCCTGGCAGCGCGGGCAGGTGTCGAGCCCCCGGGCAAGCCAGGCTCTGAGGGAGAGACTTCTCCCACTCCCCCCTCCGCCACGTCAGCGCCCTTCTCGCCGCCAGGTGGCTCTGACCCCTTCTCCGCCGCCGCCGCCTCCTCCTCCTCCTGCGCAGCCTCCTTCTGGCTCTTCAGAGCATAGTCTGGCGTTGCCTTGAGCACGGCACTCTTGTCGGGGTGTGACGTCAGAGCTGCCAGCACGTCAGGCCTAGCGTCGCTCGCAACCTGTCCCAGCGCCGCCCCCAAGCAGCTGCTGCCACAGCAGCAGCTGCCAATGGCAGCCTCTGTAAAAGCTGTCGCCGAGCTATCGGCCAATGCTTGGCTGTCAGCTGGGCCTTGACCGGCAACCCCGCTCGTCACGCCGGCTGCACTGCAGTTTAGCAGCAGCCTCCTGAAGGCATCAGACTCCCACAGCCCCTGCACTCCCACGTGGCACTGTGCGCAGAGCGAGTGACTCTTCTTTGTCTGCCCCTGTCCCTGCCCCTGCCCATGCTCCTGCTTTGCCGAATCCTCCCCACTGTCCCGGGGCCCAGCCGGCAGACAACTATGCACCCCTGCCAGGGCCACAGCCGCCTCCTCAGCCACAGGAGGAAGAGGAAGAGGAGGCGACTGAGAAGCAGGGAGAGAAGGCGACGGCGCTGGCACCGCCGATTGCTCCCCTGCTGCTCCCAGCTCTCCTCGCGATTCTAAGACGTCCACCTCATCCACCAAGCTGGATAGCCAGCGATGCCCGAAGATACTCCGCAGCGCCAGCCTGGCGCCCTTCTTGCCGCACCCCCCCTGCGCTTCTGGCGGGCACTCTATGGCCCCGTCCTCCAAAGCGTGCCAGCTGGCGGCGCCAGGACTTATCACCCCAACAATGGCCTCAGCCTCCGCAGGCCCACTCTTCTCACTCACAGTTCCTAGAAACCTCTCAGAGCAAACCTGAGACTTCACGTGGACCTCACCTCCAGCTCCTCCAGCAGCAGCATCAAGCTCAGCCTCCTGTGCGTTGTCGTTGCCTCCTGCTGCGGCAGCCTGGGCGCCGCCAGGCTGGCAGCCGCGGCGGAGCTCCTGGCAGCAGGTGAGGCAGAGGTCGTAGCCGCACTCGCCACACGTCCTGTAGAAGTCCACCAGCGACGTGCTGCAGTTGTCGCTGCTCCCCCGCAATTGCCCCAAACCACACACGTGCATGCACGCACACGCGCACACACTCACCCACCCACCCACACACACACGCACACGCACGCAAACGCCCACACACGCACACGCACACGCACGCAAAAGCCAGTAGTGAATGGGCCCATAGAAGAGAGAAGCGCACACACTGCAGAACCAGAGCAGTCACAGCAGCGCATAACAGGAGCTGTCGCTGCTGCTGCAGCCGCTCTACTTGCACACGAACTTACGCATGCCGGAGGGATCAGCCGAGCAAGGTCGGACGCTCGTGGGCGGACTTGTGCTCAGTACTTGTGCAAACGACTAACATATCGTCGAGATGTAACGTCCACTGCGAGGCATTGGTTGCGACCACTACTACGTTGCCGCTCTTGCACACAAAAAAGATGGTCAGTATGGACATCAAACAACCAGAAGCAGTAGAAAATAATTCCAACACACGCGCACTTCCGGGTATGCCCTTACAGCGGGAAAATATGCCATCATCTGTGCGTGCGTGCCATCATCTGCGTTAGCATACTCAGCTAGTACAAATATGTGGCGATACTTGACATGCGTTGCAAGGGAGCGTCACGCAGGTACAGACGCGCAAAGGGCAGCAAAGCCCACGGCGGCCCTTCCTTCGCCAGGCGGCATGCACGCCACATCACGAGGACGGCCCCACACAGCGACAGCTGGCACAGAGAGGGCGTATGCTTGTCACTCCCGTGCAGTCGCACGTCTGAGCAGGCGCTGTTGTTGAGCTAGGCGTCGCAGTCAAAAGAGACAGAGATAGACCAGACAGAGAGAGCGTGCATGTGTACCAGTAAAGACGCTCGTCGTACGCCACCCCTGCGCTCTCCACTTCCACCTCTGCACGCGCGCGCGCACACACACACGCGCACACACGTACCCGTTGGAGCGTACACACATGAGTATATGTCTACTTATGTGCCAAGTTATAATAACAATGCAGTAAGATTTTTACGTCTGCACGCAATCATGAAAGTCCGTGCGTATGGGTGTGTGTGAACGGGAGAGGGGTAGGGGGGTAAGGGGCCTCAAAGAAATAAGAGCGCGTCAGAGTATCCATACATTAGTCTACATGCGTACATTGTCACTAACATATATTCACCGTTTGTGCACATTATGACGTATAGGTCAGCGACTTTGGCCTTTCCAGGCCCATCAAGCATCAAGAAGCCTGCAAGTGCACAATGAGATCTGCATGTATGAGCGTGGTAAATACATCACCTGACTACATCATTGCATGTGAATAAGGTCAGCTGTTTCTTTGAATAAGCAGAAGGAGGAGCATCCATACAACCAGCAAGACTACGCATACACAGACGATCGAAGACGTTCTAAGAGACGTTCTAAGGGGCCGGACAACATGCCGGAAGCGCTCAAATTGCTGGAATGGCTGAAAGTGCTGGGAGCGCTGGAAGTGACGTGTGGTAGGTACGAGCAGAGGTGGAGGCGGAGGCGCTCTTCTCCAGCTCAATCTCAGCCAGCTGTTCCGTATTCAGGGCCCGCAGGAAGCCCGAGACATCGCGCAGGAGGTAGCGCATGTGCCGCCGCAGGGCTTGCTCTCCGATGTCCTGGGCGTGCTGCTCATCACCATCATTGACAAGTAGACGAGAAGAGAGTGCCAGAACGAGCGGCAATAGAAAAGCGTCAGAGGAGACCGACCGTACGCAGAAGGGGCTATGTAACAGACGAGCGTGCTGAGAGCTTGCTCTCACAAGAAAGGAAACGACTCACACACATGCGTGTGCACAAGTGTGTATATATATGCTTGTGCAAGTGTGTGCGTGTGCGTGTGCGTGTAAGTGTGTGTGTGTGTGTGTGTGTGAGAGAGAGAGAGAGACAGAGAGAGAGTCCACTGACATATCCGCCGCCCATCTCAGTGCGCAGGCACGCCTTGCAGTTGCAGTTCCCGCGGCACTTGGGGCACTTCTCCTCGATCTCACTCTCGTCGTACTGGGGGTACCTGCTCACCCAGCAGCACAGCCGTGCAAAGCGTCACTATATCGAGGGTGCAAGTGCCGCAGAAAAAGCACACCGTGGACGGAACAACAAGCTTGCCACCTCTCTCGTATGCTGCAACTGTCCCCCGTCTGACCGTCTGAATCAAACCCCAGATAAGCATGCCCTCCGGAGGGTGGCAGTGCACCCGGCGTCGGCAGAAAGAAGGAGAAACAGGAGGGCCGTCTGACAACTCCTTTCCTTTATCTTACGTGCTTTAAGGTGAGAAAACATGGGCGCGTAAGCATAACACGTACTCCAGTGCCCTACACACCAACTGTGTAGGAGACAAGAACACATCTATTCGTCCCGTGCGCACGCCGAGAGCTGCAAGCAAGCTCTCAGCACCTTACCAGTTGCGGATGCAGGGGCGGCAGAAGCGGATGCTGCAGGTCGGCTGCGAGCAGTACACAATGCCCTCCTGCTTGTCGTTCCGCTGGCACTGATGGCACATCTTGCTCTGCAGCCGCCTCGTCATCACTGCGTCGATTCCTCCCCTCTTCGAAGCCTTCCCCCTCATAAAGACTCTGGCCTCCTTTTTCTGCTCACCAGTTTCTGCAATTTCCCTTGTTGAAGGAGAGACATTGTCCATGCCCCTGCCCCTGCCCCTGCCCCTGCCCTGACCCCGGCCCCTGCCACGGCCCTGGCCCCCGTGGTTCCCTCTGCTGCTGCTGATGGTACCCCTGGCTCCCTTGTTGCCCGCGGCCTTGCTGTCAGCTCTGCCCTCCTCATTGTCTGACGTAGCCTCCAACACTTGTTCTGACACCTGTGCTGCCTCCAGTTCCGACACCTGCACAGCTCCTAGTCCTCTCTGTTCTGCCGTCAGGTCTTCTGAGTGCTCCGATGCCAGAGTAGAGAGAAAGGCTCCTTTTGTACTACCCCTTTTTCTTGCTCTTCTTTCCGGCAATTCTTCCTCGAGCTGTTCCAGCTTCTTGATCGCCACGTGAGCAGCAGCCCTTTGGGTTCGGGCGCTGCCCTGAAAACCTTCATACCCCTCAGCCTCGCCCAGGTCCTTGTTTCCTGCAGCACCCACCCTCAGCTTCACCCCGATGTCTGCAACCCTTCTCCGCTTACCGCCATGGCTCCCATCATATGCTTCATCGTACGTGGTGTCACGAGCATCCCCATGCTCCCCCTCTTCCTCCTCCTCTTCCTCCTCCTTCTCAACATCCACAAGCCTTCTCCTTCGTTTGCCTGTGCTGGACCTTCCAATAGCAGCCCCTGCCCTTTTGATGCCCCGTGACACGAGCCCCTGTCCCTGGGGACCTTTGTGAACAATCTCGTCAATAGCCCTCTGCCTCTTCGCTTTTGTGCCATTAGCTACTTTGTCACTTTCCCCCCTGCTTTTCCCCTTTAACCCTTTGCCACGGTGCCTGTGTTGCATGCACAAAGTCAAGCCAGGTAATGCAGTATTTGAACATTGCCATTTTTTACCGTCGGATCTCTTGCACCTCATTCCTGTGGTCTCAACCAGAGGCCTACTTTTGCCCGAAACTAATGGCATTTCAAATGGATTTCTACTGCTTTCAGTAACCATCTTCCTTGGAGAGTCATACAACTCCACGGTTATACCAGGACCATCTGTCTCCTTCCCGCTGTCCGACTCTCTATCTTTCTTCCGTACCATTCTTGGCGTTACTTTCACGCCCTGGGTCTTCTTTGGTGCAGAGGCCGGATGACCCGTGCTCTCATCCAAGGGTCTGAGCAAAAAGAGGTCTGGCGTTTGCGTTTCAAAGAAGACATTGGCTCGCAGGCAGTTATTAATCATGGCTTCACGTTTGGCAGGCCGCCACTCAGGTTTCAGGCTCTTGCACTTATTTCTCAGCAGGTATTCATTTATTTGCTTGCGGGTCAGGCCCGCAGGTCCAGCCGCTCGCAGGGCCTGATGAGCCAGGTACAACAGTGACTCTTTGGGTTCTTCTCCAGGATTTTTTCTATCTGTCTGCTCTTCATAAAGGTCATCGCTATGACCCGACCTCATTTTGTTAGTCCACGCTTCCCTAAAACTTGCCTAAAGGTTTCTGCTACCGATCTGCTGGTTGTTGGCTGCTTCGGCTCTCCAGGTTAATGACTCCAGACTACAATTATGCTGCAGAAAGCGCTGCTCATACGTGAAGGCGCATTCACTCGAAACAGATACCGAACAAGCACGCTATTGGTCGTTGAACCTCGCAAGGGCTCATGGACACCTCGATACTTCATTGTTAGTACGCTAGTACTGAGGACGACCTAGATACATATTAGATGGTCCCAGTTCCAACGAACGAGCAAGACCGCTTCAACTGCCTTCAACGCGTCATTGGTAAGCTATGTCATAATATATTGCACTCTCACACATTTCACCCATGGCCTTTAGGTGTACTGGGGCTGAATGACCTCCATGAGCGTGCACCAAATGAAACTTGTCCCAGACCCAGACCAATCCAGAGGTTCGCCAGTTGTCCTGCCTATCCTACCTCCGAAGCTGTCCAAAGTGGTTCAAAGTGGTCCAAAGTGGTCCAAAGCTGGTCCAAAGTGTTACGCGCAGTTACCCGTGTGCCTGCAATTGCACGCAACTGCTCACAAATGACGAGGACCATGGATAAAATTTGAGCGTCAATGTGCATCAATGCGCGTTCGACGTCGTCAAGCTTTTCACGCTGGTTTCATGTCTCGTATTTGTGTTGGTGGTTTAAGACTGGCTTTGACGACTTTCCTCGAGAGATCAACGTCCGACGTTGCCCAACGTTGCCCCACACTACAGCTGGCTGAAAGTGCTTAGTCCCGACTCCCGACTAGGCCCCTCGGTTCGAGAACAAATCAATCTAATTTGCTATCGTGAGTGTTATATAACCCCATTCAAGCAAAAACAACTCTTAAATTTGTACGATTGTGAGCGGATGTTGCTTAAAACTTCCAAATTCTTGAAGGGATGTTATTATGTGATACGACCATACATTGAGAACCTTTCAGCGGTTTTGGATGTTCCTCGAAACCCTTACCGTTGCGTAGAGGATGTTTTCAAAATTCACGGATTTCATCAAATCTCAACTCCCAACCAACGATGTAGTGAAACAGATAGATAAAGTACTTAGTGACATACAATACCTTATCTATTCAAGACAAGGATCTTTGAACACAAGTGGTGGCTTCTTGAAAGAGAGATGGCTTCTTGAAAGTTAATGTATTTTTGGAATTTGTCAAGTACAAGAGTGATTCCGGAATGCCTTTCTAAGTTCTAGCTCTTGTTTATATGCTTGCTACATAAGTAATTTCTAAGAAGGTGCATGTTGATGTGTTGGCACCCAACACATCCCAAAACTTGCCATCTCTTTCTAGAATAATGTACACATGTCCTTTTGACCTAAAAATGGCATATTTGACTTTTGCCTCATGGACTTATTCTAGGTCCTTCCTCTAACTTTGAAAATGCCTTAGAAGCTTCAAAGGACATGAACCAAGTCATTAGAGTATCTATTCAAACTTGAAGTCACACAAAACTACTCTAAAAATATTCAAAAGCATTAAAATAAAACAAATTATTTAATTCTAACTCATATCACTACATCACTCCCCCGACAGAAAAAGCAACGTCTCGGCGCGTCAAGTCAAGTCTTACACATGTGGAGAAGACTAGTCAAAGGTTCCAAGTCAGATGCTACACATCTAAGGTAGACTAGGCAAGGTCGTGGGTGATGTTACCTTATTGGCTAGTCTACTCCTTGATGATAAGGAAAATAGTACAAGTTGGCCCACAATCTGCCACGGATTCAAAACTTCATAACATCCACAAAAGTGCTCCAAATCTAAGAATTCTAGTGCCAGACGGAGCGCGTTGAAGACATTTACCAGGTCATCAAATGTGAAAGTATTCCAACTTCTAGAGTGTCATCGAGAGTAAGTACTCCAAATCTGTGCAGAAACTTCTGAAAATCATAAGGCCTTCTATTCTTTTCCAAATTCTGCAAAGCTAGTCTCTAAATAGGCGCAGTAAGGTCTTCTACCATAGTCTTGAGTTTCACAGCATCTAAAGTTCAGGGGAGAGCACAATGTCAAAAGGCATATTCTGCTCTAATGATGCCAGCAGCCTGACCCCCTTGTGTTCAGAGATTTTTATCGCTCTCACCACAGCTCCAAATTGAGCGAACTTAGACTCTTAATAACCACCTACTCATAAACTACAGCCAAGTAGATTTTCAGAATTTATTATGCAGAGACCTATCACCAGCAGTAGTTTTAGTTTTCTGTCAAAAACCTGCGAGAAGAGAAGAGTGTCTAATGTCAATTTTTTATCTTCTTGCAGGCTGCCTCCAAGGGGTATACTGCTGCTTCCTGATGGTGGCAGGATGCCTCCCTGAAGTCTTTGGGCTTCTAGTAGAGAGACTTGGGGCTGATTCGCGATGGAGGTTGGCGGCATAGAAGCGTTTCAGCTTTCGCTGAATTTTGTCAAGGTAGTGCGCCGCCACCCAACTATTCTCAAAATCTGGATATCCTTTCCACTTGATCAGGTATTGCTGTTGTCTCCTAAAATTTCTTATAGCCAATATGTCTTCCACTTCGTACTCCAAATGATCATCCACTATTGTTGGGGCCGGTGGAATTGCCACTCGTCCTGGGATCTTGTTGTCGGGTTGCACATGTAATGAATCAGTATATTGGTAGATATATAATTCACTTATATATAATAGTTAATTAGATTCCGCCTGCTGGACTTTAGTCAACATTCAGTCTGCTGAACTTTATATGATTATCAGTTTAATGATTCAGCCGAGAGCAGCAGGCTGAAGTCAACTTAGGTCAGCTTGCTGACACATTCTTTGACAGCCAGCTGACTTCCGTACTCGATAGCAGCAAATTGCCTAGATATGCATCTAAGTGTGATATGCTAGATGAATGGCCAGAAGACATCCTTGGGATGGATGGCGATTCGGGATGATGGGAGATGGCGGTGGATTTGGTTAACCGAGGTTCTGCCAACGTGGTTAACTCCGGGTAGGCGGTGCCATCGCACTTGCCGTTGAACAGTAAACTCATTCCATGTACATAGGCTTGACATTGCTCTCAAGTTCGGCATTCGGAAACGAGGCCACATCTCTTGTACAGCTTACTGAGAGATATCTGAATTCAAGGCGAGAAGCTATTGATAGGCACTGTCTTCTAGCCTTGCTTATGTATGAGTTTACAAATTGCAATATTGATGCTAGTTTACTTGCACTTGACTTGCGAGTATTAACCACCGCTAGTACGTTTGTCTTTTGCTGTTTAATCAGTTAACAGAAAATACCATAAAGATTACTTGCTGATGTAAAGATCTTTATTAATTGTTAATCGCTTATTGGTAAGTCCATTCATTTTAGTGGTATCGGAGCAGATATCACAGTTTTCTTTGTATGGTAAGGACAAGGTCTCAAACTAGCAACTCTCGAGACATGTGTAGCAATACGAACGAAAAGGTAACTCGAGGCACTTTGATCGCGCGCCAATTGTACTTATACAATTCAAACCAACAAAACCGCTCAAATTCCGCGCCATGTCGCACGCGCCGCATCCGGCCACGCGGTGGATCGTTACACTCCTCCCACCTACAAGTGTGCACGTTCCGGGCACTCATGCTCCGGCACCCGTGAGGGACATTGTTTCGGATAATGTCCTTTTTTCGCACAATCCAAAGATCGCCGTACGGTCGTACCATTGACGAGTTTCGCACCCCGCGAGATTCGAACCCTCGTCTCCTGGACACGGTTGCGTACGTTCGCGCTCCGATACCAATGTAGCGATACGAACGAAAAGGTAACTTGAGGTACTTTGATCGCGCGCCAATTGTACTTATACACTTCCGCTCGCATTCCGCGATGTGTCGCACGCGCCACGTCCGGCCACGCGGCGGATCGTTACAACATGGAGAACCAAAATAACGAGAATGTCAAAAACCAGGCTGAAAGCCATGTAGCGAGAACAAGGAGCAGTGGCAGATACTGCAGTTAGAGAGGTTCCTGATGAGGCAGCTGCTACTGCCGCAGTCGCAACACAGCAAGCTGAGGAGGAGAGAGTCGGATTAGAAGCCAAACGATTAGCAAAAGCTGCTGAAGATGTAGAAAGGAGGGAAGGACAGCCAGCGGACGAGCGCACTGTCGAAGAACTTATGGTAGAAGGGGCCAAAGTTTTGAACCCACCTCCTGCTGTACAACTCAATGTGCCTCTAGGTCAAATTTGTGACCGGCTGAATGCGGCAAGAATTGCTGTTGCAGAAGCAAGAGGGAATGTTGAGGACACTTCTCAGCGAGTGAATGCCACTGCTGCTGCTGCGTTTGCTGGGCTCCCACCTCATAATGTAGATCTGGGAGCATTATTTGTGCAAATGCAATCGCAAATGGCGAGCATGTATCAGTCCCAATAGGAGGACAAAAGGATCATGATGGCTTTGCTGCGTGACAGAGACCAACTAGTTTCTCATATAATTGGAGGTGGTGGCAGAGGGCCTAGAAGCCTAAGCCAAAACCTCCCAAGGACTACAATCCTGAGGGAAACAAAAAGTATTACCTAATCAAGTTTCTTGCTGATGTTGAGCAGTGGCTGGAGAACTACCCAGAATTGCAGGATTACGAGAACGTCAGGCACACCGGTGCTCTAATGAAAGGCAGTGCAGTAGACTGTGGCTATATTGGTAAGGAGAGCGTAAGGCTCAACACCTCGATGACCCTACTTGGGTAGAGTTTGTCGAGAAATTGCATGAGAAGTTTGATGTCATCAATCAGCAGGAGAAAGCTATCTATGCAATGATCTCCTTGACACTGAAGCAGACCACTTCAGTTGTTGAGTTTGCTCGAAAGTTCCAGGAGAACATGATGAAGCAGCCAGATTTGCCAGAGCGGTATGAAATAGCATACTTCAAGTATGGCTTAAAATCTGAAGTCTCAGGTCGTTTTGCTGAAAAGAAGTATGAGAAATTGTATGACTTGATCCAAGACGCTGATGCCTGGGATCAGCAGTAGTTCAATCACAAGCGCCAAAGTAATGCTTTGGTGTCTACGATTGACAAAAAGCCCCACAGTTCCTATAATGCAATTGAAGGAGACCAGGCTGAGGATGATTAGAGTGATGAGTATGAGAATGAGTATAATGCTATGCAGTCTAAAGGGAGAGGAGGTTACTCTCGAGGTGGCTGTGGACGAGGTGGTGGTAAGACTAAGCCGAGACCAGCCTCAGCAAATTTTTTTTGCTACCATTGCCAGTAGCTGGGCCACTACAGAGAGCAGTGTCCTAGCAAACACCTTCCAAAGGTGAAGAGAAAGGACCAGCCTTTGAAAGACAGCAACAGTTAGTAATCCAGTCTACTGACTGTGAGGATGCTAGAGATAGTGAGTTGTCACTAGCTGCCCTCGTAGCAGATATTATGGGTCTTGCTGAACTGGATTCACTATGCATGCCTGAGAAACAGATAAAGGAGACCATTAGCAATACACATTTCCAGAGAGTGCACACTTTGGATGATCTTATTCCACCTGATGTCCAATGTTTCTTTGCTAAATCAGGAGAACAATGCAAAAGTCAAGAAAAGTCAATCTCCCCTTGTAGTGGAACAGTTAGATAAAGTACTTAGTGAAATATAATACTTTATCTATTCAAGACAAAAATCTTTGAACACAAGTGGTAGTGTCGTGCGCTAGGAGGTCGGGTGCGTACTATCGACACAAGCAATGCATAATAATCAAGCAGGCTTTGCTGCAATGAAGTCTACAATACATGTGGCTTTATAGCCAAAAAGGGAGGCAAGTGTTGGATGTTTTTACCGCTGTTGTGCGCTAAGAGGTCGGGTGCGTTCTATCGACACAAGCAATGCTTAATAAGCAAGCAGGCTTTGCTGCAATGAAATCTACAACACATGTGGCTTTATAGCCAAAAAAGGAGGCAAGTGTTGGATGTTTTTATTAAGGAGTGTGTACTCTCCAGAGTGAGCACCTCAAAATTGTAAACT
The DNA here is from genome assembly GCA_009602735.1 of Mesotaenium endlicherianum. NCBI lineage: Eukaryota > Viridiplantae > Streptophyta > Zygnematophyceae > Zygnematales > Mesotaeniaceae > Mesotaenium > Mesotaenium endlicherianum. The sequence continues at coordinate 109,817 of WELA01008071.1, read as the reverse complement.
GGTAGGAATACAACTAATGAAGTATGGCCCAAAAGATCACTGGAAGCACATCATGATCTTCAAGAGTAGTCCTATGGCAGGGGTTTAAGCTATGACTTTGCTCACCACTTGTAAAGTTCTTCAAGTGACTGGAAGCCAGCAAGGCTTGCTCTTCGCAAGAGAGAGACTAAGTGGTCCTGAAAACACAAGAGATAAAGTGTAAGCTTTACTTATAATCTCTGTGACTTACAACTGGCATAATGGAACTTCCAGAGATGTCTCTCTAGGGACATCTCTAGCATTTATCCTCCTGGAAACCCGGCGGGTTAGGCGCGGATTCAATGCATGTAGTCTTCATCTAAAATCTACCTTTGCATACACACACATATACCTATTGTGCTAGCGCTCCGATAGGCTAGTTACTACTCAATCCAATCAAAAGCGAGATGCTAGAATATGCTAAATGCTTGTGATAGGTCGACCTCACTTTAGCACATGCTAAGCTTGTGAGAGAAGCTTGCACACTTATGTTCGTGCAATCGGACGGTTGCCCGCTAAGCCGTGATACTCCTGCAGGCTGTGACGGTTCCTGGCGGCTGAGCACATGTTGGTCGGCTGCGCATGGGCCAATCGTCGGGCTGCAGCTGTCGGTCGGTGGTCCTGGGTGCCCTTGGTGGCCTTGCCACTTGGGTGTCGGGCACTTAGGAGTGCCTGGGCCCAAGTGACGGGCATTTAAGTGCCCCTGGGCCACTTGAAGGTGCCCGCCACCTTCCGGTGGCGCCACGTGGCCTCGATGGCTCTCGTCGCTTGGCGCCGAGCACAATTAAGTGCTCGGGCTGGCTGTCGTGTAAGCCTGGGCCGAGCGCAGAAGCCCGCCACCTTCCGGTGGCTCCACGTGGCCCCCTCGACTCTTGTTGCCTTTGTTTCGGGCTGTCGCTTGGGTCCCTGCGGCCTGTAGTGGCTACAAATACAAAGTCAAGTGCCACCGTCCAGTTTTGGACGGGGTATTTGGCCTGTACCTCTGGTGCGTCTAGTAGGTCTGGCGCACGTGACAAGTGTTGACTTGTCACGTGGCATCTATCCCCTAGGCATGCGAGCATAGCAACTTAATGAACTAAATCACACAAATGCAAAGAGGCAAATGCCCGTTCGAGGTTGATCGCTCAAACGCTTGTAGCTCGGGTACGTGCAACAACTTCGACTCAATAAACCATGACAGTAGTTTCTTGAAAGAGAGATGACTTCTTGAAAGTTAATATATTTCTGGAATTTGGCAAGTACAAGAGAGATTCTGGAATGTCTTTCTAAGTTGTAGCTCTTGTTAATATTCTTGCTACATAAGTAATTTCTAGGAAGGTGCATGTTGATGTGTTGGCACCCAACACATTCCAAAACTTGCCGCCTCTTTCTAGAATAATGTGCACATGTCCTTTGGACCTAAAAATGGCACAATTGACTTTTGCCACATGGAGTTCTTCTAGGTTCTTCCTCTAACTTCAAAAATGCCTTAGAAGGTTCAAAGGACATGAACCAAGTCACAAGAGTATCTATTCACACTTCACTCCACACAATACTACTCCAAACATATTCAAAAGCATTAAAATATATGCAAACTAATGTATTATGACTCAAGTCACTACACCCCTAGTATGATTGCAGGTAGGAAGGTGAGGGCATTTGTTGACGGAGGGGCGTCACATACTTTTATCCATAAGGACTTAGTTAAGCGCCTAAGGCTGCCTACCGTCACCCAAGGGAATAGAAAAAAAAATCCTTGGAAATGCCTCAAGTACGCCAGGAGAAGTTATAACCAAGCCTATTGAGGTCCAGTTAGGTTCTGGCATTGCAATTCTAATTGAAACGCTTACATTTGAGGTACTCAACACTGGCTTTTATGATCTTGTGCTAGGCAGGTTTTGGCTTAACAGACATCAAGCTGAAGTGTGTTGGAGCAGAGGTACAGTTAAAGTGAGAGGAGCCAGTGATGGGCAGACTAATTTGGCACCCACCAGTGCTCTTCCTCTTGTCCTGTGTAGATGGCAACTGAAGGAAAAGAAGAGGCTTCCAGAAGGATGCAAGTTGCTGAATGCAATGGAGTTCGTCAAAAGCTGGAACCAGAAGGAAGACAGAATGTTCTGTCTGCTGCTAAGAGAGGTACCTCCTCAACCTGAAGAAGTGGTGGAGAAAAAGGTAAGCCCTCCGGAGCACCCTACTGTTGCAAAAATTGTTGCTCAGTATACTTATGTTTTTTATATGCCTCCAGGACTGCCTACCTGGGAGTCAGCCACCTTGGCAACGCACCTATGGCTTGTTGTATATGGAGACTTGAAAACATAGACACAGCTGGAGGAAAATGGTCATATTTCTCCCAGTCTATCACCCTATAACGCACCCATCCTATTTGTTAAGAATGAGGATGGTAGTATGCCAATATATGTGGATTTCGGAGCTTTTAACAGGATTACAGTAAAAGAAAAAGTATGCTTTACCCAGAATCGAGGACTTGCTTGATACCCTGTTTGGTGCTAAGTGTTCAGTAAGATAGATTGCAAGAGTGGTTACCTTCAAATCATAATTGCTGAGGAGGATGAACACAAGACTGCCTTTCGCACACGTTATGAACTCTATGAATTTTATGTGATGCCATTTGGACTGACTAAAGGTCCTGCCATTTTCATGGAGGCTATGAATGACATTTTCAGGCGTCACTTGGATAAGTTTGTGCAAGTCTTCTTGGATGATATTTTAATTTTCTCTAAAAATGACGCTGAGCATGCTGAGCACTTAAAGACAGTCATGGACACTTAGAGAAGGAATCAGTTATATTCTAAAATGAGCAAGTGTGATTTCTTAAGGAAAGTAATGAATTCATGGGCCATGTTGTCAGTAAGGAAGGCATCAAAGTGGATCTTAAGGAAGTCCAGACCATAAGGGAGTGGTTAGTACCACAGTCTGTCTTGGAAGTTAGGTCCTTCCTTGAATTGGCTAACTATTACAGGAGATTTAATAAAAATATATTCTACAAAGGCCAGTTAACTGACTGGCCTTACTAAGGACATAAGGTATGTGTGGGGAGAAGAGCAGCAAGCTGCCTTCCAGACCCTTGAAGACGCTCTCTGTTTTGCCCCAATCTTAGTTGTGTATGACCCCAGCAAACTTGTGCAAGTGGTTATTGATGCTTCGGACTTTGCCTTGGGTGTTATTTTGTTGCAGCCTAGTGACAAAACCACAAAGGATGGTAAGGTAAAATAGGAGTGGCACCCGGTGCTGTATGAGTCTATGAAATTCAACCCAGCTGAAATTAACTATTCTGAGCATGATCAAGAGCTGCTTGCTATCATTCATGTGCTCAAGCAGTGGAGAGCATACTTACATGGTAAAGCTTTTACGGTGATTACAAATCATCCAACTGTGACTCAGTTTTAGAAGAACTCCAAGCTGTCGAGGAGGGAGAGCCGCTGGAGCCAGATGCTGGAGCAGTTCCAAGTCCAGATCGACTACAAACCAGGGAAGTTGAATCTTGCTGATGCACTCTCTAGAAGACCTGACTTGCAAGAAAGGAACTTTAGTCATCACGCTGTAGACAAAGTTGTTTGTGCACTCACTTCACTAAAGGTGAAAAAGTCCTTCCTGGAACAACTTAGAAAAGCCTACCTTTTTTGACCCAAAATTTGACCCCAGCTCCACTGATGGTGTGTGTCCTGCTAGAGCGCTCGAATATAGGCTAAAGCGAGGGGTCTGGGTGACTGAAACTACTTCAGGTAGACTGAAGCTGGTCATTCCTAATAACTTGGAAATAAGGTCACTGTTAATAAGTCAAGCACATGACAGTTTACTGGGTGGACATTCGGGGCAGGCCAAAACTGTTGGTAAACTGGCAAAACAATATCGTTGGGATGGGTTGCCTCGAGAAGTCTTAAAATATGTTAAGTCTTGTGATCAGTGTTAGAAAAATAAGTCAAGACACACACCACCTGGGGGGCTATTACAACCACTGCCCATCCCAGCTGGACGCTGGGAAATAATTTCCATGGACTGGGTGGTAACACTCCCAAGAACTGCCAATGGGCATGACTCTATATTGGCAGTAGTGGATAAACTGACAAAAATGGTGTTTTTCATCCCCACCATTGTCTAAGTAACTGCACTCGAAGCTGCAAGACAGTTCCACAACCATGTAGTATGCCAATTTGGGCTACCCTCTAATATTATCTCAGACAGAGACTCAAAATTTAAACTCTAAGTTTTGGAGAGCTTTAATGGGGTTAATGGGAGTCAAACAGCTGCTCAGCACAGCCAACCACCCTCAGAATGATGGGCAGATTGAAAGAATTAACCGAGTTCTGCAAGAGGTGCTGAGAGCATATATTAACCAAAAACAAGATGATTGGCATGACCTGTTGTCTCAAATTCAATTTACGGTCAACAGTGCGGTGCACGCGTCAACGGGAAAGACTCCTTTTCAATTGAGTCTGGGTAGAGTCCCTAAGTCTCCTCTAGATGTGCTAGGGGAGTCTTTAAGTCACCCTAAGGGAATTGACAATCCGGTGTCTCTCCAGTTAACTCAAGAGTTTGCTGACACCCTGTCAGAAGTCCAACACAATCTGCACAAAGCCCAGGAAAATCAACAAAAATACTCTAATCACTACCGTCGAGAGCTGACTTTTTCAAAGGGCGATTTGGTCAAACTGCATTCTCAACACCTGTACCTGCTTGGTGTGGTCAAGAAAAAGCTTGGTCCGGTCTGGGTCGGTCCGTATTCGGTGGTGCGCCGTGTCGGTCAGAATGCTTACAAACTGACCATGTCAGCGGAATACAAGGGTCACCCAGTCTTTAATGTCTCCTTCCTGGAACCGTACATCAAAGGTGACACACTGTTCACAGGTCGGTTACATGTCCAACCGAGACCGGTCCTCGCTGTCAGAGATGGTGACCCTGAGGAATATGAGGTCGATGAGATTTTAGACGCTTGCTCTGGCCGTCGATCATCTAAATATGTCATGAAATACCTGGTCAGATGGAAGGGTTACGATGCCTCCGGGGATACTTGGGAATTTAAAGACCATTTGAATAATGCCAAAGGGATGTTGAAACGGTTACACCTTCAGGCGGCTGGGCAACCTCCCTAACTGTCATTTCACTTGACATGGGATAGTGACAGGAGGTCCTGACTTAATTTAAGTTGGTGGGAAAATGTGCCAGTAAATGACAGTTAGTGTGCGAGAAAAGGACAGTTATTGACATTAAAGGGTCAGCATAGTGACAGATGTGACAGCCAGGCCCACATTAAGCTAAGTTGGCGGGTGCCCACCATTTGGAAGGAGGAAGGCACCAGCACATCAGCAAATCACTAAACTCACCCTGCACACTCATTCATTTGTTTATTCTCATCGCACTGCAGCTCCGTTAACTCCTAGTAACTATTATGTAAGATAAAAGGGAATAAACCTGTAATGAATCAGTATATTAGTGGATATAACATTCATTTAAATATAATAGTTAATTAAGTTCAGCCTGCTGAACTTTAGTTAATAGTCAGTCTGCTGGACTTTACATAATTATCAGTTTGCTGATTCAGTCGGAAGCAGCAGGCTGAAAGTCCATATAAGTCAGCTTGCTGACACATTCTTTGACAGCAAGCTGACTTCCGTACTCTGTAGCAGCGAACAGCCTTGATATGCATCTAAGTGTGATATGCTAGATGAATAGCCAGATGACATCCCTATGATGGATGGCTATTCGGGATGATGGGAGATGGCGGTGGATTTGGTTAACCGAGGTCCTACCAACGTGGTTAACTCCCGGGTAGGCGGTGCCATCGCACTGACCGTTGAACAGTAAACTCATTCCATGTACATACGCTAGGCATTGCTCTCGAGTTCGGCATTCGGAAACGAGGCCAACTCTCTTGTACAGCTTACTGAGAGAGATCTGAATCCAAGGCGAGAAGCCATTGATACGCACTGTCTTCTAACCTTGCTTATGTATGAGTTTACTGATTTGCATTATTGATGCTAGTTTACTCGCATTTGACTTACGAGTATTATTCACTGCTAGTGTATTGTCCTTTGCCGTTTAACCAGTTAACGGAAATTACCATAAAGATTACTTGCTGATATAAAGATCTTTATTAATTGTTAATCGCCTATTTGGTAAGTCGATTCATTTCAGTGGTATCGGAGCAGTTATCACAGTCTTCTTTGTATGGTAAGGACAAGGTCTCAAACTAGCAACTCCCGAGACATGGAGAACCAGGATAACGAGAATGTCGAAAACCAGGCGGAAAGCCATGTAGCGGGAAACCGTACCTATTCGGAAGCAGTAGCGGATACTGCAGCTAGGGAGGCTGCAGATGAGGCAGCTGCTATTGCCTCAGTCGCAGCTCAGCAAGCTGAGGAGGAGATAGCCAGACTAGAAGCTGAACAAGTAGCAAAGGCCGCTGAAGATATACAAAGGAGGGAAGGACAGCCAGCTGACGAGCGCACTGTTGAAGAACTTATGGCATCAAGGGCCAATGTTCTGAACCCACCTCCTGCCGTACAACTCAATGTACCCCTAGGTCAAATACGAGACCGACTGAATTCGGCAGGAATTGCTGCTGCAGGAGCAAGAGGGATTGTTGAGGACACTACTCAGCGAGTAGATGCCAATGCTGCTGCTGCATTTGCTAATCTACCACCCCAAAATGTAGACTTGGGAGCATTGTTCGTTCAGATGCAGTCGCAAATGGCGACCATGTATCAGTCCCAGCAGGAGGACAAAAGAATCATAATGTCCCTACTCCGGGACAGAGACCAACTGGGGTCTCACACCACTAGTGGTGGTGGCCGAGGGCCTAGTAAGCCCAAGCCGAAACCTCCCCAGGACTATGATCCTGAGGGAAACAGAAAATATTACCTGATCAAGTTTCTCGCGGATGTTGAGCAGTGGCTGGAGAACTACCCAGAACTGCAAGATTACGAGAAGGTCAGGCACACCGGTGCGCTACTGAAAGGCAGTGCCGCAGACTGGTGGCTTTACTGGAAGGAAGAGCGTAAGGCTCGGCAACTCGGTGACCCTACGTGGGTAGAGTTTGTCGAGAAGTTGCATGAGAAGTTTGATGTCATCAACCAGCAGGAGAAAGCTATCTATGCGATGATCTCCCTGACACTGAAGCAGACCACTTCAGTTGCTGAGTTTGCTCAAAAGTTCCAAGAGAACATGATGAAGCAGCCTGATTTGCCAGAACGGTATAGGATAGCATACTTCAGGTATGGCTTGAAATCCGAGGTCTCTGGTCATTTTGCTGAGAAAAAGTATGAGAAACTGGCTGACTTGATCCAGGATGCTGACGCCTGGGATCAGCAGCAGTTCAATCACAAGCGCCAGAGTAACGCTTTGGTGTCTAAGATTGTCAAAAAGCCCCACGGTTCCTACAATGCAGTTGAAGGAGACCAGGCTGAGGATAATCAGGGTGATGAATATGAGTATGAGTACAATGCTATTCAGTCTAGAGGTAGAGGTGGTCCCTCTCGAGGTGGCTATGGAAGGGGTGGTGGTAGGACTAAGCCGAGACCAGCCTCAGCAAAATCTACTTGCTACCATTGTCAGCAGAAAGGCCACTACAGAGAACAGTGTCCGGTCAAGCACCTGCCTAAGGTCGAGAGAAAAGACCAGCCTTTAAAAGACAGCAACAGTCAGTAATCCAGTCTACTGACTGTGAGGATGCTAGAGATAGTGAGTCGTCACTAGCTGCCCTCGTAGCAGGTATTATGGGTCCTGCTGAACTGGATTCACTATGCATGCCTGACAAACAGATAAAGGAGACCATCAGTAATATAGACGTCCAGAGAGTGCACACTCTGGATGCTCTTGTTCCACCTGATGTCCAACATTTCTTTGCTACGTCAGGAGAACAATGCGAAAGTCAGGAAAAGACAGTCCCCCCTATCCTACTGCATTGCATGATTGCAGGTAGGAAGGTGAGGGCATTTGTTGACGGAGGGGCGTCACATACTTTTATCCACAAGGACTTAGTTAAGCGGCTAAGGCTGCCTACTGTCACCCAAGGGAATAGAAAAATATTCCTTGGAGATGCCTCAAGTATCCCGGGAGGAGTTATAACCAAGCCTATTGAGGTCCAGTTAGGTTCTGGCATTGCAGTTCTAACTGAAACGCTTACATTTGAGGTACTCAACACTGGCTTTTATGATCTCGTGCTAGGCAGGTCCTGGCTTAATAGACATCAAGCTGAAGTGTGTTGGAGCAGAGGTACAGTTAAAGTGAGAGGAGCCAGTGATGGGCAGACTGACTTGGCACCCACCAGTGCTCTTCCTCTTGTCCTGTGTGGATGGCAAATGAAGGAAAAGAAGAGGCTTCCAGAAGGATGCAAGTTGCTGAATGCAATGGAGTTCGTCAAAAGCTGGAACCAGAAGGAAGACAGAATGTTCTGTCTGCTGCTAAGAGAGGTACCTCCTCAACCTGAAGAAGTGGTTGAGAAAAAGGTAAGCCCTCCGGAGCACCCTACTGCTGCAAAAATTGTTGCTCAGTACACTGATGTGTTTAACATGCCTCCAGGACTACCCCCTAAAAGGGAAGTAGATCATAGGATTGATCTATTACCTGGTAGCCAGCCACCCTGGCAACGCACTTATGGCTTGTCTTATTTGGAGAGCGAGGAGTTGAAAACACAGATTGCAGAGCTGGAGGAAAATGGTTACATTTCTCCCAGTAAATCACCGTACGGCGCACCTATCCTCTTTGTTAAGAAAAAGGATGGCAGCATGCGGATGTGTGTGGATTACAGAGCTCTGAACAGAACTACAGTAAAGAACAAGTATGCTTTTCCCAGAATCGAGGACTTGCTTGATACCCTGTCTGGCGCTGAGGTGTTCAGTAAGATAGATCTCAAGAGTGGTTATCATCAAATCAGAATTGCTGAGGGGGATGAACACAAGACTGCTTTCCGCACGCGTTATGGACACTATGAGTTCAACGTGATGCCATTTGGACTGACTAATGCTCCTGCTACCTTTATGGGTGCTATGAATGACATTTTCAGACCTTATTTGGATAAGTTTGTGCAAGTTTTCCTGGATGATATTTTAATTTTCTCTAAAGATGAAGCTCAGCACACTGAACACTTAAAGAAAGTGCTGGACACTCTGCGGAAAAATCACTTGTATGCTAAAATGAGCAAGTGTGATTTCTTTAAAGACAGTTTTGAATTCTTAGGCCACGTTGTCAGTAAAGAGGGCATCAGTGTGGATCCTAAGAAAGTCCAGACCATAAGGGACTGGCCAGTACCACAGTCTGTCTCTGAAGTTAGATCCTTCCTCGGGTTGGCTAACTACTATAGGAGATTTATTGAGAATTATTCCACAAAGGCCAGTAAACTGACTGACCTTACTAAGAAAGACATCGGGTATGTGTGGGGGGAAGAGCAGCAGGCTGCCTTCCAGACCCTTAAAGATGCCCTTTGTTCTGCCCCAGTGCTAGCCGTGTATGACCCCAGCAAACCGGTGCAGGTGGTTACTGATGCCTCTGATTTTGCCATGGGTGCTATTTTGTTGCAGCCTGCTGACAAAACCACAAAGGATGGTAAGGTACGGCAGGAGTGGCATCCTGTGTTGTATGAGTCTATGAAATTTAATCCAGCGGAGATTAATTACTCAGTGCATGATAAAGAGCTGCTAGCTATCATTCATGTACTCAAACAGTGGAGAGCATACTTACATGGTAAAGCTTTTAAGGTGATTACAGATCATCTAGCTCTGACCCACTTTCAGAAGAAGTCCAAGCTGTCGAGGAGGGAGAACCGCTGGAGCCAGATGCTGGAGCAGTTCCAAGTCCAATTCGACTACAAACCAGGGAAGTTGAATCCTGCTGATGCACTCTCTAGAAGCCCTGACTTCCAAGAAAGGAACTTTAGTCAGCATGCTGTAGATAAAGTCCTGTGTGCACTCACTTCACTAAAGGTGAAAAAGTCCTTCCTTGAACAACTTAGGAAAGCCTACCTTTCTGACCCAACATTTGAGCCCAGCCCCACTACTGGTATGTGTCGTGCTACCGCACTCGGGTATAAGCTCAAGGGAGGGGTCTGGGTGACTGAAACCACTTCAGGCAGGCTGAAGCTGGTCATTCCTAATAATTTGGAAATAAGGTCTCTCTTACTGAGTCAAGCTCATGACAGTCTCCTGGGTGGACATTTGGGGCAGGCCAAAACTGTTGGCAAACTGGCAAAACATTATCATTGGGAGGGGTTACCCCGGGAGGTCTTGAAATATGTCAAGTCCTGTGACCAGTGTCAGAGAAATAAGTCTCGGCACACACCACCCGGAGGTCTCTTGCAACCGCTACCCATCCCAGCGGGACGCTGGGAAACTATATCCATGGACTGGGTGGTCTCACTACCAAGAACTGCCAACGGGCATGATTCAATACTGGTAGTCGTGGATAAACTGACAAAAATGGTCATTTTTATCCCCACAACTGTCAAAGTGACTGCACTCGAAACAGCGAGACAGTTTTACAACCATGTAGTATGCCAACATGGGCTCCCTTCTAATATCATCTCAGACAGAGACTCAAAATTCACCTCTAAGTTCTGGAGAGCTTTAATGGGGTTAATGGGAGTCAAACAGCTGCTCAGCACAGCAAACCACCCTCAGACTGATGGGCAGACTGAAAGAACTAACCGAGTTCTGCAGGAGGTGCTGAGAGCATATATTAACCAAAAACAAGATAATTGGGATGACCTGTTGCCTCAAATTCAGTTTGCGGTCAACAGTGCGGTGCACGCGTCAACGGGCAAAACTCCTTTTGAACTCAGCCTGGGTAGAGTCCCTAAGTCTCCTCTAGATGTGCTAGGGGAATCTTTAACTCACCCTGAAGGGATTGACAACCCGGTCTCCCTCCAGTTAACTCAGGAGTTTGCTGACACCCTGTCAGAAGTCCAACGAAACTTGCACACGGCCCAAGAAAACCAACAAAAATACGCTAATCAACACCGTCGGGAACTGACATTTTCCAAGGGGGATTTAGTCAAACTGCATTCTCAGCACCTGTACCTCCCTGGTGTGGTCAAGAAAAAGCTTGGCCCTGTCTGGGTCGGTCCATATTCGGTGGTCCGTCGTGTCGGTCAGAATGCTTACAAACTGAACATGTCAGCTGAATACAAGGGGCACCCGGTCTTTAATGTCTCCTTCCTGGAACCGTACATCAAAGGTGATACACTGTTCACAGGTCGGTTCCCTGTCCAACCGGGACCGGTCCCCGCTGTCCGGGACGGCGACCCTGAGGAATATGAGGTCGATGAGATTTTAGACGCTCGCTCGGTCCGTCGATCGTCTAAATATGTCATGAAATACCTCATTCGATGGAAGGGTTACGATGCCTCTGGGGACACTTGGGAGTTTAAGGACCACTTGACCAATGCCAAAGGGGCGTTGACACGGTTCCACCTTCGGGCCGCTGGAGTCCCTCCATAACTGTCATTTCAGTTGACACGGGAAGGTGACAGGCGGTCCTGTCTCCATTTAAGTTGGAGGGGAAAATATATGACAGTTAGTGAGCGAGAGCGATAAAAACACACTCATACGTTTATGTGTAGCGCATCGCAACTACGTCAACTTTTAGCAATCATCCTGTAAGGTAAACAGCAGCGAAGCCACTATACTAAATACTAACATACTTCCTGCAATCCCTATGACAAAGGTCCATATCCTACTAACTTGTGCCCTGGTTACATGTGCAGGATGGCGCCCACCACACAAAAGGAGGACAGAAAGCGCAAGGCAGAAGAAGCCAGGAGGACAATGGAGCAATACCAGAAGGAGCTGGCGGCGACGTCCCTCACCAGGAGAGAACAAGAAAGGGTCCGCAAACAACAAGAGGCGGCAGAAGAGGCACAGAGGAAGAAGGATCAGGAAGCGGAAAACCTCAGGAAGGCTGAGGAGGAGAGACAGAAGAAACAGCAAGAAGAAGCGGCAGCGGCAGAAGAGGAGAAAAGAAAAAAGATTGAAGCGGACAGACAGAAGAGCTTGGCCACTTACAGGTATACTGTGGTGGGTGGCCAAAACTTCGATAACCTGAAGGAAGCATTGCTGGCAGCCCAGGAGATCAACAGGCTGGAACAGACAACACTGCTACAGAAGGAAGGAGCTACAGCACTGGACAGGTACATCGAGACACACACCGGCGTGGTCCTTTACGAAGATTATGCTAAGATGGTGGGCTATACAGCAGAGCAGGCCCGGTATCTCGCAGATGATTCAGAGGACAAGCCGGTCCCCATACCGGGAATAGTGGGAGATCAGAGACTCATCCGGATGGTGAGCATGCGGCCCGATAGCTTTAAGGATACGGTATTCTACCTCACACTCCTGCCAGCTTACAATGAAGTTGAGAGAAGGAGCTGGGAGTACTTGGCCAGGGAAGCAGGACAGCAGATGTTCTCTCCCCACTGGTTCCCGTGTAAACTGAGGAAGGCTGAGCACGGACCCCAGTACTACCAGCAGCCAACAGACTGGAGGTGGATGACCGTCACAAATAAGAAGCAGGAGTGTGACCGAGCCCAACCGGATGACTTCCACTATGGCCTAGACGGCTATCTCATCCTACCACCTCACATTGCCCCTTGGGACCCCAGGCTGAATGGATGCCTGAGCAATATGAATGCAGAGACCAAGGAACATAGGAGGAGGGGAAGAGACTACTTCTCTAAGGGAAAGCATGCCTTTGTCAAATGGGCAAAGAATGCAGGCCGGATAGATATCAGTAGGCTGAAGGCCAAGCAACCTCCAGCGCGCCCTAAGAAAGGGAGGTCGGTAGACTACTCCATGTCTACTAGGGAGCAGGACGACTTAGTGGACGAGACCCCTACTCTCTCCGAGGAGGAGGATGAGGAGGATGAGGAAGAAGAACAAGGCAGAGGAGAAGCATCAGCAGCAGGTACTCAGGATACCCAGGGACAGGCAGTGGCACTTCCTAAAGAACCACGATCAGGTGTGTGGAATGTGATCCCCGTTATGGCGACAACTGGACCCCGCGCTCGCTCCCCCAGCCCACCTGCCCAAGCAGGGGAAGAAGCTGATCTGACTGTACTGGGCAGCAGACACAGACAGAAATCCCCAGAGGACAGGGGTGCCAGAAGAGGGACACGCGGGTGGGCCAGAGGTATGCCAGCCTCCCCCTCCGCTCAGGGGCATGTACCTCTAGCCAATGTATTTCAGCATCCTACTGGAATGCCTGTCTATGTGGGCATCAACACCCAAGTGGTTGAAGAGCAGGCTACCATCCTTCGTTCTCCTCGAGGTCCAACTTTAGAGCAAACCGGGTTCTTTAGAAGGCCAGCTGACAGACCTAGAGGGCTGTCCAGATCTAGGTCCAGATCTCCGTCCCCTGATCCTGAAGCCCCAGGAACCACCCCTTAAGGTGACAGGCTGAAAAGATAGTCAGTAAGGGAGGCTGGTCAGGGTCAGTTTCCTTATTTAAAGCTTTTGCAGTTTAATGTTGTCGAGGCGACAACAAGTTAAGTTGGAGGGATTGTAATGAATCAGTATATTAGTAGATATAATATTCATTTAAATATAATAGTTAATTTAGTTCAGCCTGCTGAACTTTAGTTAGTAGTCAGCCTGCTGAACTTTAGTTAATAATCAGTCTGCTGGACTTTACATAATTATCAGTTTAATGACTCGGCCAAAAGCAGCAGGCTGAAGTCAACTTAAGTCAGCTTGCTGACACATTCTTTGACAGCCAGCTGACTTCCGTACTCGGTAGCAGCGAACTGCCTTGATATGCATCTAAGTGCGATATGCTAGATGAATAGCCAGATGACATCCCTATGATGGATGGCTATTCGGGATGATGGGAGATGGCGGTGGATTTGGTTAACCGAGGTCCTACCAACGTGGTTAACTCCCGGGTAGGCGGTGCCATCGCACTGACCGTTGAACAGTAAACTCATTCCATGTACATATGCTAGGCATTGCTCTCGAGTTCGGCATTCGGAAACGAGGCCAACTCTCTTGTACAGCTTACTGAGAGAACTCTGAATCCAAGGCGAGAAGCCATTGATACGCACTGTCTTCTAACCTTGCTTATGTATGAGTTTACTGATTTGCATCATTGATGCTAGTTTACTCGCATTTGACTTACGAGTATTATTCCCTGCTAGTGTATTGTTCTTTGCCGTTTAACTAGTTAACGAAAATACCATAAAGATTACTTGCTGATATAAAGATCTTTATTAATTGTTAATCGCCTATTTGGTAAGTCGATTCATTTCAAAACCCACCATAGTAATACAAACTTACTTCTCTTTCTGCAACTCCATTGACAAAGATTGAAATCCTACTTGTGCCCTGGTTACATGTGCAGGATGGCTCCCATCACACAAAAAAAAGACAGAAAGTGCAAGGCAGAAGAAGCTAGGAGGACAATGGAGCAATACCAGAAAGAGCTGGCGGCGACGTCCCTCACCTGGAGAGAACAAGAAAGGGTCCGCTGACAACAAGGGCGGCAAAAGAAGCACAGAGGAAGGAGCAGGAGGCGGAAAATCTCGGGAAAGCTGAGGAGAAGACACAGAAGAAACAACAAGATGAAGCGGCGGCAGCAGAGGAGGAGCGAAGGAAGAAGGCTGAAGCTGAGAAGCAGAAGAGCGTGGCCACTTACATATATACCGTGGTGGGAGGCAAAACCTTTGATAACCTGAAGAAAGCATTACTGGCAACCCAGGAGATCAACAAGCTGGAGCAGAACACAAGACTACAAAGACAAGGATCTGAAGCTCTGGATAAGTACATTGAGACACAAATTGGTGTGGTCCTCTACGAAGATTATGCAAAAATGGTGGGGTATACAGCAGAGCAGACACGATTCCTTGCAGATGACTCAAAAGATAAGCCAGTACTAGTGCCTGGCATAGTGGGGAATCAGAGACTCATCAGGATGGTCAGCATGCAGCCCAATAGCTTTGAAGATGCAGTATTTTACCTCACACTACTGCCAGCCTACAATGAAGTTGAGAGGAGGAGCTGGGAGTACTTGGCCAGTGAATCAGGGCATCAGATTTTCTCCCCCCACTGGTTTCCTTGTATGCTGAAAAAGGTTGAGCACGGGCCACAGAACTACCAGCAGCCCACAGACTGGAGGTGGTGGAGGACCGTCACTAACAGAAAGTATGAGTGTGACCGAGCCCACCCAGATGCCTTCCTCTATGGGCTAGACGGCTACCTCATCCTACCACCTCACATTGCCCCTTGGGATCCCAAGCTTAATGGAGGATGCCTAAGTAATATGAATGCTGAGTCCAAGGAGCACAGGAGGAGGGGAAGAGACTATTTCTCTAAGGGGAAGCATGCCTTTGTCAAATCGGCAAAGAATGCAGGCAGGATAGATATCAGCAGGTTGAAGGCCAAGCAATCTCCAGCTTTTCCTAAGAAAGGGCGGTCAGCAGATTTTTCCATGCCTACCAGGGAGCAGGATGACTTAGTGGACGAGACCCCTACCCTCTCAGTGGAGGAAGATGAAGAGGATGAGGAAGAAGAACAGGGCAGAGGAGAAGCATCAGGAGCTGGTACTCAGGAGACCCAAGGGCAGGCAGAAGCAGGGACTCCTAGGGCGCCAAAATCAGGTGTATGGAATGTGATCTCTACTATGGAGGCAATAGAACTCCGCACTCGTTCTCCCAGCCCACCTGCCCAAGCACGGGAAGAAGCTGATCTGACTGTTCTTGGCAGCGGGAAAAGGCATAAATTCCCAGAGGACAGGGTTACTGTAACGAATCAGTATATTAGTAGATATAATATTCATTTAAATATGATAGTTAATCATGTTCAGCCTGCTGAACTCTAGTTAAATAATCAGTCTGCTGGACTTTATATTTAATAGCAGTTTAATGACACAGCCAGAAGCAAAAGGCTGAAATCAACTTAAGTCAGCTTGCTGACACATTCTTTGACAGCTAGCTGACTTCCGTACTCGGTAGCAGCGAACTGCCTCGATATGCATCTAAGTGTGGTATGCTAGATGAATGGCCAAAAGACATCCCTATGATGGATGGCGATTCGGGATGATGGGAGATGGCGGTGGATTTGGTTAACCGAGGTCCTACCAACGTGGTTAACTCCGGGGTAGGCGGTGCCATCGCACTGGCCGTTGAACAGTAAACTCATTCCATGTACATATGCTAGGCATTGCTCTCGAGTTTGGCATTCGAAAACGAGGCCAACTCTCTTGTACAGCTTACTTAGAGAGATCTGAATCCAAGGCGAGAAGCCATTGATACGCACTGTCTTCTAACCTTGCTTATGTATGAGTTTACTGATTGCATTATTGATGCTACTTTACTCGCATTTGACTTATGAGTATTGTTCACTGCTAGTGTGTTGTCCTTTGCTGTTAATTCAATTAACGGAAAACACCATACAGATTACTTGCTGATATAAAGATCTTTATTAATTGTTAATCACCTATTTGGTAAGTCGATTCATTTCAGTGGTATGGGAACAGGTATCACAGTCTTCTTTGTATGGTAAGAACAAGGTCTCAAACTNTAAGGAACAAGGTCTCAAACTAGCAACTCCGAGACATGGAGAACCAGGATAACGAGAATGTCGAAAACCAGGCGGAAAGCCATGTAGCGGGAACCCGTACCTATTCTGAAGCATTGGCAGATACTGCAGCTAGAGAGGCTGCAGATGAGGCAGCTGCTATTGTCGCAGTTGCAGCACAGCAAGCTGAGGAGCAGAGAGCCAAATTAGCTGAACAATTAGCAAAGGCTGCTGTAGATACAGAAAGGAGGGAAGGACAACCCACGGACGAGCGCACGGTTGAAGAACTTATGGCATCCAGGGCCAATGTCCTGAACCCACCTCCTGCTATACAACTTAATGTACCCCTAGGTCAAATACGTGACCGGCTGAATACGGCAGGAATTGCTGCTGCAGGAGCGAGAGGGACTGTTGAGGAGACTACTCAGCGGGTGGATGCCAATGCTGCTGCTGCATTTGCTAGACTACCACCCCAGAGTGTAGACTTGGGAGCATTGTTTGGTCAAATGCAGTCGCAAATGGCGACCATGTATCAGTCCCAACAGGAGGACAAACAAATCATTATGTCTCTACTGCGGGAGAGAGACCACCTGGGGTCTCAAACCACTGCTGGTGGTGGCAGAGGGCTTAGTAAGCCCAAGCCAAAACCTCCCCAGGAATATGATCCTGAGGGAAACAGAAAATATTACCTGATCAAGTTTCTCGCAGATGTTGAGCAGTGGCTGGAGAACTACCCAGAACTGCAAGATTACGAGAAGGTCAGGCACACCGGTGCGCTACTGAAAGGCAGTGCCGCAGACTGGTGGCTTTACTGGAAAGAAGAGCATAAGGCTCCGCAACTCGGTGACCCTACGTGGGTAGAGTTTGTCGAGAAGTTGCATGAGAAGTTTGATGTCATCAACCAGCAGGAGAAAGCTATCTATGCGATGATCTCCCTGACACTGAAGCAGACCACTTCAGTTGCTGAGTTTGCGCAAAGTTCCAAGAGAACATGATGAAGCAACCAGACTTGCCAGAACGGTACAAGATAGCATACTTCAGGTATGGCTTGAAATTCGAAATCTCTGGTCATTTCGCTGAAAAGAAGTATGAGAAGCTGGCTGACTTGATCCAGGATGCTGATGCCTGGGATCAGCAGCAGTTCAATCACAAGCGCCAGAGTAATGCTTTGGTGTCTAAGGTTGTCAAAAAGCCCCACGGTTCCTACAATGCAATTGAAGGAGACCAGGCTGAGGATGTTAGGGTGATGAATATGAGTATGAGTATTATGCCATACAGTCTAGAGGTAGAGGTGGTTTCCGTCGAGGCGGCTATGGAAGAGGTGGTGGTAGGACTAACCCGAGACCAGACTCAGCAAAATCGATTTGCTTCCATTGCCAGCAGCCAGGTCACTTCAGAGAGCAGTGTCCAGACAAGCACCTTTCGAAAGTCGAGAGAAAAGACCAGCCTTTAAAAGACAGCAACAGTCAATAATCCAGTCTACTGACTGTGAGGATGCTAGAGATAGTGAGTCGTCACTAGCTGCCCTCGTAGCAGGTATTATGGGTCCTGCCGAACTGGATTCACTATACATGCCTGACAACCAGATAAAGGAGACCATCAGCAATATAGACATCCAGAGAGTGCACACTGTGGATGCTCTTGTTCCACTTGATGTCCAACATTTCTTTGCTACGTCAAGAGAATAATGCGAAAGTCAGGAAAAGACAGTCCCCCCTATCCTACTGCAATGCATGATTGCAGGTAGGAAGGTGAGGGCATTTGTTGACGGAGGGGCGTCACATACTTTTATCTACAAGGACTTAGTTAAGCGGCTAAGGCTGCCTACTGTCACCCAAGAGAATAGAAAAAGATTCCTTGGAGATGCCTCAAGTATCCCGGGAGGAGTTATAACCAAGCCTATTGAGGTCCAGTTAGGTTCTGGCATTGCAGTTCTACTGAAACGCTTACATTTGAGGTACTCAACACTGGCTTTTATGATCTTGTGCTAGGCAGGTTTTGGCTTAACAGACATAAAGCTGAAGTGTGTTGGAGCAGAGGTACAGTTAAAGTGAGAGGAGCCAGTGATGGGCAGACTAATTTGGCACCCACCAGTGCTCTTCCTCTTGTCCTGTGTGGATGGCTACTGAAGGAAAAGAAGAGGCTTCCAGAAGGATGCAAGTTACTGAATGCAATGGAGTTCGTCAAAAGCTGGAACCAGAAGGAAGACAGAATGTTATGTCTGCTGCTAAAAGAGGTACCTCCTCAACCGGAAGAAGTGGTAGAGAAAAAGGTAAGCCCTCCGGAGCACCCTACTGCTGCAAAGATTGTTGCTCAGTGTACGGATGTATTTAACATGCCTCCACGACTACCCCCTAAGAGAGAAGTAGATCATAGGATTGATTTATTACCTGGGAGTCAGCCACCCTGGCAATGCACTTATGGCTTGTCTTATGTGGAGAGCGAGGAGTTGAAAACACAGATCGCAGAGCTTGAGGAAAATGGTTATATTTTCCCCAGTAAATCACCTTATGGCGCACCCATCCTGATTGTTAAGAAAAAGGATGGCAGTATGCGGATGTGTGTGGATTACAGAGCTCTGAACAGAATTACAGTAAAGAACAAGTATGCTTTACCCAGAATCGAGGACTTGCTTGATACCCTGTCTGGCGCTAAGGTGTTCAGTAAGATAGATCTCAAGAGTGGTTATCATCAAATCAGAATTGCTGAGGGGGATGAACACAAGACTGCTTTCCGCACACGTTATGGACACTATTTTAATTTTCTCTAAAGATGAAGCTCGGCACACTGAACACTTAAAGACAGTCCGGGACACTCTGAGAAAGAATCAGTTATATGCTAAAATGAGCAAGTGTGATTTCTTTAAAGAAAGTATTGGATTCTTAGGCTACGTTGTCAGTAAAGAAGGCATCAGTGTGAATCCTAAGAAAGTCCAAACCATAAAGGACAGGCCAGTACCACAGTTTGTCTCCGAAGTTAGATCCTTCCTCGGGATGGCTAACTACTATAGGAGATTTATTGAGAATTATTCTACAAAGGCCAGTAAACTCACTGACCTTACTAAAAAAGACATAAGGTATGTGTGGGGGGAAGAGCAGCAGGCTGCCTTCCAGACCCTTAAAGATGCTCTTTGTTTCGCCCCGGTGCTAGCCGTGTATGACCCCAGCAAACCGGTGCATGAGGTTACTGATGCCTCTGACTTTGCCATGGGTGCTATTTTGTTGCAGCTTGCTGACAAAACCACAAAGGATGGTATTGTACGGCAGGAGTGGCATCCTGTGTTGTACGAGTCTATGAAATTTAATCAATCGGAGATTAATTACTCAGTACATGATAAAGAGCTGCTAGCTATCATTCATGTGCTCAAACAGTGGAGAGCATACTCACATGGTAAAGCTTTTAAGGTGATTACAGATTATCTAGCTCTAACTCACTTTCAAAAAAAGTCCAAGCTGTCGAGGAGGGAGAACCGCTGGAGCCAAATGTTGGAGCAGTTCCAATTCCAGATCGACTATAAACCAGGGAAGTTGAAACCTGCTGATGCACTCTCTAGAAGACCGGACTTGCAAGAAAGAAACTTTAGTCAGCATGCTGTCGATAAAGTCCTTTGTGCAATCACTATACTAAAGGTGACAAACTCCTTCCTTGAACAACTTAGGAAAGCCTACCTTTCTAACCCAACATTTGAGCCCAGCCCCACGGATGGTTTGTGTCCTGCTACTGCACTTGGGTACCGGCCTAAAGGAAGGGTCTGGGTGACTGAAACCACTTCAAGGAGGCTGAAGCTGGTCATTCCTAATAACTTGGAAATAAGGTCTCTCTTACTGAGTCAAGCGCATGACAGTCTCCTGGGTGGACATTTGGGGCAGGCCAAAACTATTGGCAAACTGGCAAAACATTATCATTGGGTGGGGTTACCCCGGGAGGTCTTGAAATATGTCAATTCCTGTGATCAGTGTCAGAGAAATAAGTCTCGGCACACACCACCGGGAGGTCTCTTGCAACCACTGCCCATCCCAGCTGGACGCTGGCAAACTATACCCATGGACTGGGTGGTCTCACTACCAAGAACTGCCAATGGGCATGATTCAATACTGGTAGTCGTGGATAAACTGCCAAAAATGGTCATTTTTATCCCCACAACTGTCAAAGTGACTGCACTCGAAACAGCGAGACAGTTATACAACCACGTAGTATGCCAACATGGGCTTCCTTCTAATATCATCTCAGACAGAGACTCAAAATTTACCTCAAAGTTCTGGAGAGCTTTAATGAGGTTAATGGGAGTCAAATAGTTGCTCAGCACAGCAAACCACCCCCAGACTGACGGGCAGATTGAAAGAAAATTATAAATAGGCATAATTTCTTTGTTTCTTATCAGTTTTCACTTCTGTAAACTTCTACGGGTTTGTAATGACAAGGCCTTTCATCCTACACCATTTGGGAGCAGTTTCTTGCTACTCAAAATGTCGAGTAATTTTCCTAAGCTTTCTTAGTGATATGCCGTTGCACTCATTAGTATGATTGCAACTAGTTCTTTTCCTCGTGAGTCACTACGCTTCCACTAGGGCACTCGGCGCCTTTCATCTGGTATCAGAGCTGGGCTAGTTTGCTTATTATATTATGGAGTCGCAACCGGCAGCTGGAGGAGGCGAACATGTCGAGCATGTTGAGCGCGCGGGGCAGCAGGCAGCACCAACAATGACCAGAGAGTAACAAGAGATGCAGGCGATACTCAGGCAAATGGCAAATGCAATTGGAGGAGAAGTCTACACCCAGTTTCAACAAAATATGCGCGCGGAGGTGGAGAGAATGGTGCGAGTTGTTATGGGAAACGCCGCTTCGACGAGTTCAGCACCTGCACCTGTTGTGCCACCAATTCATGTTAACCCAGTGGTGCAACCAATTATTCCACCCGCATCAGGAGTGCGTGCGCCTAAGCCTGAAGTTTATACTGGAGAGCGTGGATCGCCGCCTGTTCATCAATGGATTTTTGGAGTGAAGAAATTTATGGAGTACTCTGCGCTCACGCCCGACAGGCAAGTCGCCTTTGTTATAACTTTGCTGCAGAAGAGTGCTGGAGCTTGGTATGAACGAGAAGAGCAACTTTCTGGAGTTCTTGCTACTATTGATCAGCTATTTGAAGGCTTGAAGAGGCAATTTCAACCTATTGCACCCGAGGCTATCGCTCGAGATCTATTGGTGCGCCTTCGTCAACGAGGAAGCGTTCAAGGGTATGTATCGCGCTTCAACGAGCTGGTATTTCAATGTCCATCCATGCACGAGTCGGAGATGATGGACAAGTTCAAGAGGGGACTCAAGCCAACTGTGGCCAAGGAAGTGGCGCTCAAGGACCCTACCAGTCTTGGAGAAATGATGGCATTGGCAACAAGGGTCGACGCTGTGGAGTATAGTCAGAGGCAGTGGGGCAGTCACAACTTTGGAGGATATCGACACTTTGGATCTCAAGCGCCAAGCACGAGTGTTCAAGGTCCAGTACC
>WELA01008071.1:61913-82346 GCA_009602735.1 Mesotaenium endlicherianum | reverse complement strand
TTGAGACAGAAGTCGCACTTGCTCATCTTCCCATACAGCTTCTGATCTCTCAAGACCTCCAACACCTTCCTCAGATGCTCCACATGCTCTTCCAAAATCTTCGAATAGATCAGGATGTCGTCCAGAAATACCACCACAAATTGGTCCAAGTAGGGTCTGAAGATACTATTCATGAGTCCCATGAATGTAGGAGGTGCATTGATCAATCCAAAAGGCATGACTGTGAACTCGAACAAACCATAGCGAGTCCTGAAAGCAGTCTTCTGATTGTCTCCTTCCGCAATCCGTACCTGGTGATAGCCACTCCTCAAATCGATCTTCGAGAAATACTTCGCCCCGACAAGCCTGTCAATCAACTCGTCCACTCGTGGAAGTGGGTACCTGTTCTTGATGGTGACCTTGTTGAGTGCCCGGTAGTCGACGCACATCCTCATAGTCCCATCCTTCTTCTTCACAAATAAGACTGGCGCTGCAAATGGAGACTCGCTGGGTCGGATGAATCCCTTCTCCAACAACTCTGTCAGTTGCTTCTTCGATTCGTCCAACTCCGCAAACGATTGACGATAGGCGGGTCTCATTGGTGGCTTGCCACCCTGGTTCCAACTCCATCTTGTGCTCCATAGCTCTCTGTGGAGGCAATCCTGCAGGTAGCTCCTCAGGAAATACGCACTTGAACTCCTCCAACAGCGCCTTAATTTGGGCAGGCATCTCAGCAGGCTTCTTCTCTTGAGCGGTTGGGCTCTGCTCCTTCTGAGCAAGGGGATCAGACACCACTACTTGCTCCTCCGGCGATGTACATTCGCCCAGGCTGTTAGGATTCACGCTTGCTCCATCTGATGACCTGGCCAGGGCCACCGAAACAAGGTACATCTCCTTCACCTGATTCGCCCTGCATAGCTTCTTAACTTGCAGGCTCGACAGAAGACAGTTACTTGTGGTCGTATCTACCTCCACCTGTTTCGCTGTCTCCATTCGACCATCACGCCCTTGGACTTTCACTTGTCCTGTGCTCCAGTGCACTTGAGGGTTGGCTTTCCTCAGCCATGGTCGGCCCAATATCACCTCATGGTGACCCAACTCTGCCTGCTCCATAACTTCCTTACTCCGGTGCCCCGCTACTTCCACGTGAATAGCTTCCGTAGGTGCACCACACTTGAGTCTCTGCCCATTTGCCAAAATTGCCTCCTTAGGCTCATAATGCTTCTGCACAGGGACTCGCCACTCTTTCACCAGCTTCTTGTGCACAAAGTTTGCACTTGCGCCACTGTCGACCATACACTTCGCATTGTTGCCGTCGACCACTCCTTCCACGATGATAGGCTTGTCAACGTCTCGTCCTTTGCTTCTCGGCAGGCTCCTGGGGATAACCTCCTTGTGAGTTCTCGTCTTCACGCCAGTAGACACCCCAGAACGACTTACTGGCGTCCTCCTTTTTCCTGCTGTTGAGGTTGCTTCGCCTTCACATGACAGTCTCGAGCCAGATGTCCAAGCTTGCCGCAACTATAGCACGGTCCTCTCGGCTTGAAATTCTGCTGCCTGCGCTGGTACTGCACAAGTCCCAACTCCATGGGTACTGGACCTTGAACACTCGTGCTTGGCGCTTGAGATCCAAAGTGTCGATATCCTCCAAAGTTGTGGCTGCCCCACTGCCTCTGACTATACTCCACAGCGTCGACCCTTGTTGCCAATGCCATCATTTCTCCAAGACTGGTAGGGTCCTTGAGCGCCACTTCCTTGGCCACAGTTGGCTTGAGTCCCCTCTTGAACTTGTCCATCATCTCCGACTCGTGCATGGATGGACATTGAAGCACCAGCTCGTTGAAGCGCGATACATACTCTTGAACGCTTCCTCGTTGACGAAGGCGCACCAATAGATCTCGAGCGGTAGCCTCGGGTGCAATAGGTTGAAATTGCCTCTTCAAGCCTTCAAATAGCTGATCAACAGTAGCAGGAACTCCAGACAGCTGCTCTTCTCGTTCATACCAAGCTCCAGCACTCTTCTGCAGCAAAGTTATGACAAAGGCGACTTGCCTGTCGGGCGTGAGCGCAGAATACTCCATAAACTTCTTCACTCCAAAAATCCATTGATGAACAGGCGGCGATCCACGCTCTCCAGTATAAACTTCAGGCTTAGGCGCACGCACTCCTGATGCGGGTGGAATAACTGGTTGCACCACTGGGTTAACATGAATCGGTGGTACAACAGGTGCAGGTGCCGAACTCGTCGAAGCGGCGTTCCCCATAACAACTCGCACCATTCTCTCCACCTCCGCGCGCATATTTTGTTGAAACTGGGTGTAGACTTCTCCTCCAATTGCATTTGCCATTTGCCTTAGCATCGCCTGCATCTCTTGTTGCTCTCTGGTCATTGTTGGTGCTGCCTGCTGCCCCGCGCGCTCAACATGCTCGACATGTTCGCCTCCTCCAGCTGCCGGCTGCGACTCCATAATATAATATGCAAACTAGCCCTGCTCCGATACCAGATGAAAGGGGCAGAGTGCCCTAGTGGAAGCGTAGTGACTCACGAGGAAAGGAACTAGTTGCCATCATACTAGAGAGTGCAGCGGCATATCACTAACAAAGCTTAGGAAAATTACTCAACATTTTGAGTAGCAGGAAACTGCTCCCAAATGGTGTAGGATGAAAGGCCTTGTCATTACAAACCCGTAGAAGTTTACAGAAGTGAAAACTGATAAGAAACAAAGAAATTATGCCTATTTATAATTTTCTGCCTAAGTGCTCCTCCCTAGGAGGAAGCTACGGATTTTCCTACGTGTTCGTCAAATCGTCCCTTCCAGAATATTCGTGAGTAAGCCAGATCAGTCTAATCTGACGTGTCGGGCCGAATTGTCGTGCACATACATACATCGACATTACTAGAATATTCTATCTTAGACGCGCTAGGCTAAACCAAAACTTCTAGGTAAATCGACCTAGTCGGCACTCCGCGTCAGCCGAACTTACGTGAAGGTTCGAGTTCATTCTAACGGGCCAGATCGCTCGACGCTGTCGGTCAATCCGACGGTCGCGCTCACCGCGAATTAAGGACAGTCGTCAACCGACCTCAAAACTAATTAAACTTCGGAAATCCATAACTCTCTCATACTTGACCAAATTCGATGAACTTTATATCAAAATGACCACAAAAATGCACTCTACACTACTATACAATCAAAACATACTTTCATGAAACTCAAAAA
This sequence comes from Mesotaenium endlicherianum, assembly GCA_009602735.1. Taxonomy (NCBI): domain Eukaryota; kingdom Viridiplantae; phylum Streptophyta; class Zygnematophyceae; order Zygnematales; family Mesotaeniaceae; genus Mesotaenium; species Mesotaenium endlicherianum. The sequence continues at coordinate 79,146 of WELA01008071.1, read as the reverse complement.
TGCACTTTATAAACCTACGACCTTACAAAAACTATGCAGCACACGAGCGGGAGATGTTGGCAATCATCCACGCTTTGAGGATTTGGCGATGTTATGTAGACGGCCGGAAGGTGTTCGTCAAGACCGACCACTAGAGCTTGGAGAAGTTTATGACGCAGCCAACATTGACACCAAGACAGGCAAGGTGGATGGAGTTTCTGCAACAGTTCGGCCACAAGATTGAGTACTTACATGGGAAGATCAACCCTGCAGACGCTTTATCTAGGAAGTATGACCTTGCAGCTGTCTCGGTCATCAAGGAGAGTATGGACTTCAAGGAAAGGCTTAAGAGAGGTTATGAGGAGGACCTACAGTTTGCTGATGGTGGAGCAGCTGAGTCCAACTCGAGTATGCAGAAGAAGGACGGCATATGGTATTATGGTGATTCCAAAAGAGTGGTAGTACCTGACATCAAGGAGCTTCGAGACTTTTACTACTTGCGGAGCATCATGACTGCTTATATGCTGGTGTAATGAATCAGTATATTAGTGGATATAATATTCATTTAAATATAATAGTTAATTAAGTTCAGCCTGCTGAACTTTAGTTAATAGTCAGTCTGCTGGACTTTACATAATTATCAGTTTAATGACTCAACCGGAAGCAGCAGGCTGAAGTCCATATAAGTCAGCTTGCTGACCCATTCTTTGACAGCCAGCTGACTTCCGTACTCGATAGCAGCGAACTGCCTTGATATGCATCTAAGTGCGATATGCTAGATGAATGGCCAGATGACAACCCTATGATGGATGGCTATTCGGGATGATGGGAGATGGCGGTGGATTTGGTTAGCCGAGGTCCTACCATCGTGGTTAACTCCCGGGTAGGCGGTGCCATCGCACTGACCGTTGAACAGTAAACTCATTCCATGTACATATGCTAGGCATTGCTCTCGAGTTCGGCATTCGGAAACGAGGCCAACTCTCCTGTACAGCTTACTGAGAGAGATCTGAATCCAAGGCGAGAAGCCATCGATACGCACTGTCTTCTAACCTTGCTTATGTATGAGTTTACTAATTTGCATTATTGATGCTAGTTTACTCGCATTTAACTTACGACTATTATTCACTGCTAGTGTATTGTCCTTTGCCGTTTAACCAGTTAACGAAAATTACCATAAAGATTACTTGCTGATATAAAGATCTTTATTAATTGTTAATCGCTTATTTAGTAAGTCGATTCATTTCAGCTGGACACTTTGGAAGCGAGAAGACGGCAAGCGTGCTGAAGCGGGAGTACTATTGGAGAAATATGGACAAGGCCATCGCAGAGTGGATCAGGAGTTGCGATGCGTGTTAGAGAAACAAGACACCAAATCAAAAGAAGTGAGGTACATTGCAGCCCCTGCCTATTCCAGAGTATCTTTGGGAGCAGATTGCTATGGACTTTATCACATCATTACCAGTGAGTGGTCAAGGGCACAATGCAGTTTGGGTTGTATTTGATAGACTCAGCAAGATGGCTCACTTCATTCCCATGAAGGAGACTTGTACGGCAACAAATGTGGCACGACTATTCTTTGATCATATTTTCAGGCTACACGGGTTACCGAAGGTGATTGTTTCAGATCGGGATCCAAGGTTTACTAGCAACTTTTGGCGGTTATTGTTTACTTTGATGGGGACCAAGCTGAGAATGAGCACTTTCCACCATCCTCAGACAGACGGGCAGAGTGAGAGGCTCAACAGAACTTTGCAAGAGGTGCTCATGAGTTTCACTGTGGAAGACCCTTCAGAGTNCACTATGGAAGACCCTTCAGAGTGGGACAGGAAGCTGCCAGGATTGGAGTTTGCCTACAACAACAGCATGCAGGGATCCACCAAGCAGTCACCATTTGCTATGGTTTATGGGCGAGAAGTATATCATCCAGGGAACATCTAGTTGGATAAGGCCAAGGAGACTCAGGTTCCTACTACACAAGCTTTTATGGAGCAGATGGCCAAGACTTGGGATATGGCGAAGACGTGTATTCGGAAGGCACAACAAGAGCAGGTCAAGCATGCTAACAAGCACAAGAGGGAAGTGACATTCCATGTGGGCGACAAAGTACTCTTGTCCACAGAGAATCTACCTTTCACAGGCAAGAGGAAACTGCGGGCACGGTTTACAGGTCCCTTTGAAGTGCTCAAGCAGGTGAATCTAGTGACCTACAAGTTGGAACTTCCTCCAGGATGGCGTATCCATGATGTGTTCCATGTCAGTTGTCTACGGCCATACGTTGACCCGAATGAAGGACATCCAGGACGACTACCTACACCGCCACCACCGGTCGAGATCGATGATGTATTGGAGTATGAAGTGGAGGCGATTGTCGGCGATCGACGAGTCAAGCGAGGTCAACGATTTGTCCAAGAGTATCTGGTCAAGTGGAAAGGCTACCATGCGGACGACAACACTTGGGAGCCAGAGGCCAACTTGACTCATTGTAAGAGTAAGTTGAGACGTTATCTGCAGAATGCGTCGAGGACGTCGCATCTTGAGGAGGGGGATGATGTAAGGTCATAGGTTTATAAAGTGCATTTTTGAGTTTCATGAAAGTATGTTTTGATTGTATAGTAGTGTAGAGTGCATTTTTGTGGTCATTTTGATATAAAGTTCATCGAATTTGGTCAAGTATTGAGAGAGTTATGGATTTCCGAAGTTTAATTAGTTTTGAGGTCGGTTGACGACTGTCCTTAATTCGCGGTGAGCGCGACCGTCGGATTGACCGACAGCGTCGAGCGATCTGGCCCGTTAGAATGAACTCGAACCTTCACGTAAGTTCGGCTGACGCGGAGTGCCGACTAGGTCGATTTACCTAGAAGTTTCGGTTTAGCCTAGCGCGTCTAAGATAGAATATTCTAGTAATGTTGATGCATGTATGTGGACGTCAATTCGGCCCGACACGTCAAATTAGACTGATCTGGCTTACTCACGAGTATTCTGGAAGGGACGATTTGACGAACACTTAAGAGAATTCGTAACTTCCTCCTAGGGAGGAGCACTTAGACATAAAATTATAAATAGGCATAACTTCTTTGTTTCTCATCAGTTTTTACTTCTGTAAATTTCTACGGGTTTGCAATGACAAGGCCTTTCATCATTTGTGAGCAGTTTCTTGCCACTCAAAGTGTCAAGTAATTTTCCTAAGCTTTGTTAGTGATATGCCGCTGCACTCTCTAGTATGATGGCAACTAGTTCCTTTCCTCGTGAGTCATTACGCTTCCACTAGGGCAATTTGCCCCTTTCAGCTGCCTTCTTAACTTTTGATGTCTTTCTTGATGTCTTTTGGCGTGATCAAGGTCAAAAGAAGCTCGTGTCCCTTCCTCACAAGTCTCTTGAGTTGGAGGGCGGACAATAGTATCTCGTGTGCCGGCTTCTTGATGTCTTGGATCTGGATATTCTGGATTGCGCGCAAAATACAGATTCTGGAAGTGATGTCATTCTTAATCTTGATGGTACCGTCCCTCCAATCAACTTGGGGGTCGTGCTTGGTCAACCAAGGCGTCCCTAGGGTGACGTTGTAGTGATTTGAGTTATTATATATTAGTTTGCATATATTTTAATGTTTTCAAATATATTTGGAGTAGTATTGTGTGGAGTCAAGTGTGAATAGGTACTCTAGTAACTTGGTTCATGTCCTTTGAACCTTCCAAGGCATTTTCGAAGTTAGAGGAAAGACCTAGAAGAACTCCATGTGGCAAAAGTCAAATGTGCCATTTTTAGGTCAAAAGGACATGTGTACATTATTCTAGAAAGAGGTGGCAAGTTTTGGGATGTGTTGGGTGCCAACACATCAACATACACTTTCTTAGAAATTACTTATGTAGCAAGTATATAAACAAGAGCTAGAACATAGAAAGACATTCCAGAATCACTCTTGTACTTGCCAAAATCCAAAAATATATTAACTTTCAAGAAGCCATCTCTCTTTCAAGAAGCTACCACTTGTGTTCAAAGATCCTTGTTTTGAATAGATAAAGTATTATATTTCACTGAGTACTTTATCTATCTATTTCACTACAGACGTCGTATTTGCCCAATTGCATGGGGGAGAACACTACTCTATCCTTGAAGGACTTGATAGAGAGTGACAAGAGGTACGTCTTCTTGGAAGGGGTAGTATAGAAGAATCCGTTAGGCATCTGTTACGTTTCTGCTTTTCGAGAGGATCTTTCCTCGGTATTCAAGGAATATTTAATTCAAGTGGAAGGAAAATCTGTATAATTGTGCAAATCGACGAATACTCGAAAGAAAATTTAAACTAACGTAGAATGTGTGCTTGTGAGAGTTGCACTCTAATGACTCTACAGGTATTTATACCTGCACAACATGAGGCATTGGAGTGCTTCGAATCACCACCTAGGGCACCGGTTCATGTTCAACGAAAACGGTTGAAGGGAAGTGTCCCATTCGGCCGAATGCTCGAAACGCGCCGTTTGGCGGTTTGGAGACTTTTCAATGGTTTTCAAAAAACCGGTTCGCGCCAAACGGGCGTTTTCGCGTTCTTGCGACTTTCCGAAAAGTCGCGACTGTTCGCGGAGTCGCGTTCAAATGATAACGTCATGTACCAGGAGTTACGAATAACTACTTGGCCAATTGGTTTAGGTGTGAACGTTTCAAGCGACAAGTCGCGGGTTCAAATCCGCGTCGATGCAAAGCGATTTTGCATATTTTGTTTCGTTTGTCTTTACGACGGTTTGTTCGTATCTTGATACGACGGTTTGTTCGTATTAACGACTTGTCGTAAATTCGAAATCTGTGATTGTGCATTGTCGAAATAATGACAATCAAATCAACTTAATCAATCAATGATTTAATAAGTTATCATCTCATAATTAATCAAAGTAACTTTATGAATAATTATGTCGTACTTTTGCGAAGTAGTCGAGTTACGTTACGACGCTTTTTGCAATAGTATCTCGGTCATTTCGCCAATCGACCAGGAATTAATCGGCACACACGTGTGGCAAATAATTGAATATGATGCAATCATTTATCAAATAATATGATAAATAGTATAACGTACTTTAGGTAATTGGGAAAACGTCCCAAATACGCCTAAAATAGCTCGGATCGTTACAGCATCATAATCTCCTCGTCGTGGTCAAGAGTTCGCATAATAATACCCTATCGTGCTTGGTGGCAAAATGTGCAGCGATGAAGGTGCCTTGAGCTCCGCTATCCACCAAGATGTGGACCTTCTCTCCTCCAAGGTAACCTCTCAAAATAATTGGGGCTGGAATGTCGTCTTCAACGAGGGTCTCCACCTCACTTGGCTTGTTGTCTTCTCTTGAAGTGGGTCTTGGGGTGGTAGGCTCCTGGCCTATCGGCGCTGTCCGTTTTTTGACAACTTTTTGGGGCATGAGAGTGCACGATGCCCCTTCTCCTTATAATGAAAGCAAAGTCCAGCCGTCATAAGAGCTTTCTTTTCAGCCGAGGAGAGTCTTACTTCCACTCCTTGTTGGTTTCTTGCATCGTAAGTGTCATTGGAGGGTCTTCCACTCTTCTGGGCAGCCGCGGGGTTCCTTTTAATAACTCCAATTTCCATGGGTGTGGGTCCAGATTTGGATGTGGAAGGGGTTGCGTACACCCGCTTCGCCGGTGCCCGTGAAGATGAAGGCAATGAATGCTTGAAATCCAAGGTATCCACCTTTTGCGCCACTTCAACAATCTTTGAGAAGTCCGTCAGGTCGCGTAATTCCACTTCCTTTGCCGCCTTGGGCTTGAGGCCAAGGATGTAGCGATCAATCTTCTCCTTGAGAGACATGTTGGAGATCTCAAGAGTGAGGGCGTGAAATCTGGATGTATACTCTAGAACGGACGTCGTTTGCTTGAGATGGTGGAGCTTTCCTCGAGCAATCTTCTCCGCATTGATGGGCATGAATTGCTTCTTGAGGACCTTACAAAAATTTGCGCATTTTGCATATGATGGTGGGGGCTCTTGGCCGAGCACAGGGTGCACCATAGCTTGATATATAGCCGCTTGATAATTACGCCACCATGATGTTGCTGCTCCTCTAAGTAAGGCAACGGCAAAGGGAACGTAGTCCTCCTTAGGTACTTCAAGGAATGCGAGGTACGTCTCCACTTGGTAGAGCCAAAAATTGAGGTTGGCTCCTTTCCCGGAGTTGAAAGTGTTGGGTTTGCCGGGCTTGATGAGTTTCCTTGCTCTCGTAGGCTCTTGTGGAGGCGCTTGAGCCGTGGCTGGATTTGGAGCGTTGCTTGCAATAGGGGCAGCCATGGCAGCCATAGCTTCTCTTGATGCTTGCACGGTCGCTTCATAGGTGGCCGAGCCCACTTGGTAGTGGACGGTCATTAGGAAGGCTGCCCACTCATTTGCGGGAATTCCTTGTGGTGGAGTCAACTTTGCTATAGCGGCTGCCACGCGATTTGACGATGCTTCTCCTTGTGGTGCTTCTTGTTGTTGCAGATTTTCTTGAGTGTGCTCTTCGGTCGGTGCTGGAGGAGGGTCTCTTGGAGATGAAGTGTTTCCTTCGAAAGCTTGCTGTTGGTCTTGAGAATCGGCCATCTTCTTGTGCTATCAAAGTGCCTAGCTCCGATACCACTGTAGTGAAATAGATAAAGTACTTAGTAAAATACAATACTTTAATTTTTCAAGACAAGGATCTTTCAACACAAGTGGTAGCTTCGTCAAAGAGAGATGGCTTTTTGAAAGTTAATATATTTCTGGAATTTGGCAAGTACAAGAGTGATTTTGGAATGCCTTTCTAAGTTCTAGCTTTTGTTTATATACTTGCTACATAAGTAATTTTTAAAAAGGTGCATGTTAATGTGTTGGCACCCAACACATCCCAAAACTTGCCATCTCTTTCTAGAATAATGTACATCTGTTCTTTTCACCTAAAAATGGCATATTAGACTTTTGCCACATGGAGTTATTCTAGGTCCTTCCTCTAACTTTGAAAATGCCTTAGAAGCTTCAAAGGACATGAACCAAGTCATTAGAGTATCTATGCACACTTGAAGTCATACAAAACTACTCTAAAAATATTCAAAAGCATTAAATTAAAACAAACTTATTCATTCTAACTCATTTCACTACAAACGACCTCAAGCACATTATGTTCGTTTAAATGTGCATAAATTTAATACAAAATATGAACCCATAAGCATGAGATGTAGAGAATATGATGAATATGCAGGTTAGACTAGAAAGGCATAGTGCACAAATGCTTCGGCTATGCGCATGTAGGGACTATGACACTAGCTTTTCATACCTATTTTATCCTAGGTAATGAAATGGACCGGTATACCCTTTGGTCTAAGTGCTTAATATTTATCTTTAGAGAACTTACATCCTATTAACTCTGATTTTGCCTAGCAATGTCGCTCAACTCTATTAGATGCTAGGCTTGCATCTTCATAACATATGTGACTAGTCTACCCTAACTCCAACTTGAGCTACTGACCTCATCTAGCTCTAAAGGGTTGGTGGGTGGGCACCATGTAAGTCTGCATTGTAGTGAATCTACTCATGCCTACTGCTAGTTATACACTTGCATGAAAATTTCTACTTCTTGCGCTTGCTACTTTCTCCACATCATGTTAGAAATTATACACGTTTGACATTTGCATCTCGAATTCTTGTAAATCTTTACGGATATCTTGCACTTTTCGAACCTCAGTTGATTCTCATCAAATTGTCAATTTTTATTTCCAAGCATTAATGACAAATTTTGTACTCTTTGTAGTTGTAAGTGGTTGACTTTTTTTTTTTGATTACAGTTGTCGTCACCAAATGAGCAAGATGTCTCGAAATCAAGGGGAGTGCACTTTAGAATTTTTATCTTGCATAACTTGATTTGCACATGACTTGATTCCAACTTGACAGGAGCAAAACCTCCATTCGTTTTGAAATGCCTGACATATTTCATCGAGCACCGCAACCAGTTAGCTTCGTCCGTTTGACAGCACGCCCATCTTGAAACATCGATAAGTCAAGCGAACAAAGTGTGCGCAACTTGACGTCGTAAGGAAAACAAACGAATATATGCAACTTGTATCATGTTGAAAATTATAGTCACACACTTTATCATGTTGTCACGACTTGACACAAGTTTCAAGTCCGTCCAGTATAAAGAGCTTGACACAACCTTGAGACCTTGGAATAGGTCTCAAATGAATTGAGGAGTGTCAACTAATGCCCGCATTGTACATTATTGAAGTTAACTTCAAATGTTGTGGACAATTTATTTTTTATCGACAAAATCTTGACGCACTTCGACAAACTTTTATCTTGGTTTGTGCACAAGCGGTGTAGTGAAACAGATAGATAAAGTACTTAGTGAAATATAATACTTTATCTATTCAAGACAAGGATCTTTGAACACAAGTGGTAGCTTCTTGAAAGAGAGATGGCTTTTTGATAGTTAATATATTTCTGGATTTTGGCAAGTACAAGAGTGATTCTCCCATGTCTTTCTATGTTCTAGCTCTTGTTTATATACTTGCTACATAAGTAATTTCTAGGAAGGTGTATGTTGATGTGTTGGCACCCAACACATCCCAAAACTTGCCACCTCTTTCTAGAATAATGTACATTTGTTCTTGTGACCTAAAAATGGCACATTTGACTTTTGCCACGTGGAGTTCTTCTAGGTCTTTCTTCTAACTTCGAAAATGCCTTAGAAGGTACAAAGAACATGAACCAAGTCACTAGAGTACCTATTCACACTTGAATCCACACAATACTACTCCAAATATATTTGAAAACATTAAAATATATGCAAACTAATATATAATAACTCAAATCACTACAAGCGGCCTTCTCATTTTTTAGCTAATATTCCACATAAGGCTCACCGCAAATATCATTCGTCGTGTACGACCATCAAGAACATCTTCATGTGCCCATTTCAATCGCAACTTCACAACCTTCACGTATTCAAACTTGAAATTTTGTTTGGATTGCGTTGCAACTTAAAGACTCAAGTTTCATGACCTTGGTATCTAGAACGTTTGTTAGCTTTGACTATTGGAGTTTATGTGCACTATGTAAAAAAACATTGAGATTCATAATTTGGGTGTTTGAAGTTTATCTAAAGCTACAAAGGTAAATTTATGGATGTTAATTGATTATAATGCGACCGACAATACGCGATTTGGCTGACATTTTGTATCACAATCACAATCTCGGCCAACATTTTTAAATCTAAAACATGTTGGTAAATCGCGTGTCGTCCATGTCGGGGTAAATCTATTCAAGCATGATAAAGCCTCTCAATTTTTGAGATTGACTCCAAAAGAGGTTCCAAATGGTACTCAATTGTGCAAATCATTTAGCAATCCAATGACCAATCGGGCTAGCTCTCAAGCAAATTGAGAACCCAAAAATATCTAGTCTGTGCTTAGGGTTGCTTGAAATTGCCTCATACTTGCTCATCTATGCTCATGCACATCTGTGCACGTCTCTCTCGAGGCTCGACCACCCTGGAAGCAGGTCTCAAACAAAAAAGAGCAACCAATTCGAATTCAGGATTGCTCCATGGAGGTATAGAGGTTCAGAAATTTGAATGACTTTTCTGAAGCATTTTGTTTTGATGATAACATCCTACATGTATCATCCTTCACTTCTAATTAAAAAATCGAAAATAGTAACATCCGCTCAATATTTCAAGGTATTTCATTACAGTTTTTGTTCTAGATGGGAGTCGAACACCCGACATAAGACACTACATCGAATTTTATCATGGATCCAGAAGTCTGCCTGGAAGAACCATATCTACTGCGCAATAAGTTGTTTACTACACATCAAAAATGAAAAGAACGGTTAAACTTTTTACAAGGGGCGACGAGGGTCCTCAATTTTGTCCACAAAATATATAACCTGATACAACCAGTCACTAAATTCATCACGTGATCTCACGTGATGTGTCTCTTACTGGCCGTGACTGGCACAGATTGGCGCGGACGTGCCCAAATGAATGCGAGTGGACCCAACTGGACCGGATTGCGGCAGATTGAACCGAACAACGTTTTACACGTGTCAACAACAAACGTAAAATTCTCATTTCCGTATCTAATTGGATATTCAAACGCTGGGAGGTGCTGGGAGGGAGCTCATGTACGGCAGGTTTAGCGACGTGAGAGCAACGCCGTTAACAGGCGATTCCTTTTCGTGTGCAGGTGCGGGACCCTATCACCAGCAACCTCGGCCCCAGGTCGGACGCCTTTTTCAACAGCCTTGTTGCTACTGGTTGGTTAGTTCCATGCTTGCACCAACTTTGCCCTAGCTTTTGCTCCAGATTTTCACAGCGTGCTTCAGCGTTCCGAGCCTTTGTTGCGCTTCATATTGCTCTTAATTTTGAAAGAGTGGTGTCGCTAGGGGTTGCAAGGACTAATAGTTTGTCTCCTCCGTAGGGTTTGCATCTCAGAAGCCCAGTGCTAGAGGTAGGTAGACATTTTGAGACACTGCGTTGTAATAATTTTGGAAGGTGTTGGTACTTTATTACATGGAGCAGCAGCACCAGCAACATGGTACGTAGCGGACCGAAAATAGTCGTGCGCTGCTGGACGTTATGGGACTTTTAAGTAACTTTGTAACTAAATGAGGGTTTGGTTATGCATTTCAGACTTCACTGAATGCCATGCTGCTCCTTAGATGATTTTGAAACCCGGCTTCGCGTCCCTTCCCTCGTCTTAGCTCAAAATTAGGCGGATATAATTTCCATACCAGGTCTTCACCTATTTGATTGTATAGGTCGAGTCATTCACATACGGCAGTTACCATGCACCGTGGTTGGGCCAGGTCACAACTAAATGCTTAGAAGCTACCAATGTTGACTCGGAATGTTAGATGTGACAATGTAATGCAGAATATGGTCTTCAGGATGACCAGCAGCTGCAGCTGCAGCAGCCCTCCATGATGCCGCCTGGGATGATGGCCGGTGGCATGGGCCCTGCAGAGTATTATGCCATGCCGCACACCCAGCTGGAGCTGGGCTCAGCCATGGTAAGCATCTTCGCTCCTGAGTCACCGCTCGAGCTGGTTGCAAGTTGGACCTCGGCTGTGCGGGGGAAAGTAAAGATGCATATTGTTGGCCCCTCTGCCCTCGCCTTTTCCAAAAAAAAAATTAGTGCGCCACATGAGCGAACTCTAGAGCCAGCCGTGATGCTGAGGAGGTCTTGCAGGAGCATGTCCATGCCCAGCTTTTTGCAGGTTCGGCCTTTCCAAAGGTGCCAGGTGGCAATCAACCAGGTGCCAACGGCGGTCACCTGTCGCTGTTTGCTGGGTACACGTGTCGCAGCCCTGTCTTCCGCTGGCTGCGCTGAGCTGGGCTGCTCCCTTTGACGACATGCCTGAGCAGCAGCGAGGGCGTTGGGGGTCCTTAGAGCTTGCTTGCGGAGCTTGTGTCATCGTCTCCGTTGGAAGCACCTGGCATTTGTTGATAGCACCTGACGGCTCCCTGGGAGTCTTCTGTCTCCTGATGGTGGGGTGCGCATTTGTGCAGGCGACTGCACCTTACCCGTATGCACCCGTGCCCTACTACGGCAGCATGATAGCCTACAGCCAGCTGGTGAGCATTGTCCCCTCCCCCCCCCCAAGTAACCCAGACGTTTTAAGAAACCTTTGCGACACATGCTCGTTATTTGTTTCTGGTGACTTCTGGTAGTACTGCACGCACACACGCATATACACATGCACAGGCACCCGCACACACACACACACACACACACACACACACACACACACACACACAGGGGCCGCTAAGGCGTCCAGTGAGGGTAGGTCCAGGGCAAGGGGGCTCCGGCCTGCTGCTCTGACTGTGGGGCTCCTGGGCTACTGCTGAGATGGTCGCAGAGCTCCACAAGCAGAGGGGCCATGCTCTTTTCTCTTGGTCTTCCCGCCACCTTGTGTGTATCATCCCTTCTCGAGAAACATCTAGTGGCGTGGTCCTGGGCTGACCCTGGGCTGCCGCCTCCTGATGCACCTGCCCTGTCCTGCCCTGCCGCAGCAAGCAGGTTGCATCCATAGAAGGGCGGGGATAGGGGATGGGAGAGGAGGGGAGGTAAGTGGAGGGGAGGGGAAACACTGGCAAGGGAGAGGGCTGCGCGGCAGTGCTAGTGGTGCTGATGCTTGAGTTTCTCGAGAGGTCTCCTTTGCGTGCCCGTGCGGTGCCTGTCTCGCTGTGGTGGGCCATCCTTTGATGCCGGGAGGAGGGCCCAGGGTGTGCCAGTGCATGGCGACAAAGGCTATGGAGTGGAGGGTAGGCTCTAATCCTGCGGCACGCACGCGCATACCTGGGGGGGTGCGGTAGCAGCCAGCGGCGGCGCACATGATGGCGGTGCAGCAGCAGCAGGTGCAGGCGCAGGTGCAGGCGGCGGCGGCGCAGCAGCCCATCCGCGTGCCGCTGCCGTCGGAGATCATGGAGGAGGAGCCTGTGTACGTCAACGCCAAGCAGTACCACGGCATCCTGCGGCGCCGCCAGGTGCGCGCCCGCCAGGAGGCCGCCAACAAGATAGCGCGCGCCNCCCCTCCCCCCCCCCTCCCCCCCGCTTGGCGGCCTTAGCGTGCTGGTGGAGGTGGTGCGGATGATGCCGCTGCTGCTGCTGCTGCTGATGGTAATGGTGATGACGATGATGCTGCTTCCACGTCCCGTCGCTTCTGCTTGATGCTACTTGCTAACCTGACACACTAGCGTCCTTTGCTCCGCTGTTGTGGTGCTGGGGTGGGGTTGCTGGGCCAGCCGTACCTCCACGAGTCCCGGCACAAGCACGCGCTGCGCAGGGCGCGCGGTAACGGGGGCCGCTTCCTGACCAAGAAGAAAGAGGGGGAGGGCGAGGGCGAGGGGGGCGAGGGTGAGGGGGAGGGGGAGGGCGATTCCTCCGACGACTCCGGCAGCAACGCCGGTGCAGCAGCAGGTGGAGGGGAGGGAGAGGGAGAGGGGCAGCAGCAGCAGCAGCAGGAGCAGCAGCATCAGGAGCAGGTGCAGCAGCAAGAGCAACAGCAGCCGGGATACCAGCTGCTGCAGCAGCAGGAGGAGCACCAGCAGCAGCAGCAGCAGGAGGAGGAGGCCCACAATGGCGCCATGCCCCAGCACCCACCGCTGCAGCTGCAGCTACAGCAGCAGGGCACCAGAGGCCACCACCTGCACCCGCAAGAGCAGGAGCAAGAGCAGGAGCGGGTACAGGAGCTGGAGCGGGAGCGGGAGCAGGAGCGGCAGCAGCAGGAGCATGCGGAGTATGAAGAGCAGCAGCAGCTCCACCTCCTCCACCACCACCAGCAACACCAGCAGTTTCAGCAGCAGCTGCTGCAGCAGCAGCAGCAGCAGCCCGGGCGTCTTAGTTACAACGGTCACAACGCGGGGCTCTCGTACAACGTTGCTGCTCACAGCCACAGCCACAATCCCGTGGAGGACGACGAGGCGGTGGCCGGGGCCACCATTCTGCAAACGGGCTTCTACTGAGGCCCCGCTGCTGCCTGCTGACCTGCTCGCGCTGAGCTGGCAGGCTGGTAAGAGGAGGGGTGGATTCCTTCATATAGGGGACCAAACAAATGGCCCTTTGTGTTTGCTCCTTTTTTTTTGGAAAAGAGCCAACAGGGTGTGAAGTTCTAGTGGTTCTGACATGTCTCTCTCTCTCCCTCTTTCTCTCTCTTTCTTTCTCAATCTGGCTCTCTGTGTCTCTCTCTCTCTCTCCCCTCGGAGTAGATTTAGTTCTCTGTGTGTCAAAGGCTCTCGTCTTGTTGTTAAAGTTGGAGGTGACGCCAGAGAGTGCGTGGAACAGGTACCCCTTAGAAGCATTGATTAGGACTAGTTAAATTCTGTACTTGTACATATATGGAGGAGGGGTGGGGGGTGGCTCATGCACTCGCATTCTGCCGCTGTAGCTATGGCTGCTGGTTGTGCACACGTGCACGGAGCACTACCTGGAAGGTAAATCCAAATTCCCGGCTGTCCCTTGAGATGCACTTGAGCTGCCTCAGGTCACACACAACGGGCTCCTTAAGTAACCAGTTGCTGCCTAGGGGGTATGGATGGCGGTAGGGATATAGAGTAGTGGGCGGGGAGGAAAGTAGAGAGGTGGGGATGAATGTAAGGGGTGGAGCAGGGATAAAGTAAAGGGAGGGAAATCACGGACAAGTAGCGGTCGTTGCACAAGCACTGGTGACGTTATGTTCTACAAATGGTTGTCGTCTGTGACTTGCTTCGAGGACAGTGTAGAGAAAACAAGGGAAGATGTAGCAACTCTTTACTTGAGGAGCCCAAAATTTTCAATGTTTTGAATGCCATGTTTGGGATTTGTCTTTCAGAGTCATCTCACAATTGTGGGTAAATTTTAGTAGGTGATTTGTGCAAAACTTTGTTCTGGATAATCGAATGCGTCTGGAATCTATAGTTATGCCTAAAGTCCTGCTATCCAACGTTCAGTGAAGGACAACGTTGAAAGGCGATAGTCTTTAAGCATACAACAGGTGAACACTTCTACAAATGTGAGTGTGAGGAGCTGCAGATCTCACTCCCGCGAACTGCCTTGCAAGTGTGCGTGTTATAAACTCATTACAGCGACAAACCACCTGCGTAACTTTACTGCGTCTTTGTAGGAAGGTGCCATGCAACCATAGCCAGCCATGGCTGGCCACCTCTCTCAGCTCAAACAGACGCCCCCTCCCATACAACACCCAATTAAGTCCCCCCTACAGCCTCCCACCCGTGGCAGCTGTCAGCCATGGCAACCGACTTGCATGTTGGCTCTCGCGCCCTCCTTCTCTCAGAATGCGTTCATACAAGACAGTCCCACAATCCCCTATTAACATACTTCGCGGTCCCAGAGGACCAAGGCAAAGCTTCCCATGGCTGCTCATATGCAACACTCCAAAGAGCGCACTTTTCCCAAGGAAATATTGGCCGGTGACCGAAGAAGGCTGAAGTATGGCATGCACCTCATGCTGAAGCTAGGTGCACGCCACAAACATTACACATGAGGGGCACGATACTGCAGCTCATTTCCTGCCCCAAGGTATGTGACACGTTACTTTGATTTAGAGTATTGCTATTATGCAGACATAGGAAGCTTTATTCACTTGGTCCTGCGTCAATTTAACTTACGTTTTTTTCCAACATAAGTAATTCAAATTACTCTGCACAAGGGCAAATAGTTGCATGTTGCCCCTGAAAAGATGCCAATATTCATGTTTTTCAGCATACTTATATTGTTAGTAGCAGAAGACTAGAGATTTGTGTGTAAAAGTTTGTTTGTCGTCACATTCGATGTCATAATCCAATCTTGACTGGCTACACTCTCCTGCTGCACTTTCCCACCTCAAAAGAATAGTGATGATGCTTGACAGGCAACATCAACATACCCCTACATGGATCTCATAGTGGACCAATGAAACAACAGTTAGTGACATATTCCATCCTTTCTGTTGAATGTGGTCTAAATCAGCCACGATATCATACTGTGCTTGCAACTGCCTCGGAGTGTCGACACGAATTTGGTGTCATGTTTGACAAAAAATGACTAGCAACATCCATACAAAATGTGATAAGAGTCGCTTCAGCAGACTTGGTAATGCTAACTCACAACATGACACATCCCGGACTGCGCGTAAGACAGTATATAAACTTATTGTCACAGCAAAAAAATACACAGAGATGCAGTTACAACTCTGCGAAGTACTCTTATGCCCGTGGAGGCTTGATAAGCCCTACTACTTATTTACAACAGCTGTGCAACCAATCGAATGAGCCCACCCCATCAAAGAGCTTTACTCCACAGCCAATGAATATTAAATATCCCCACGGCATCAGGCTTGTCTGAACACGCCCGCCTCTGTGGAATTGTTCCTCAACGTTTGCAAGAAGAGGCGCTGAACAGCCGGCCTGCAAAGCACGAAGAGCAGCGACTCAGTTTTGCGTCGCCATCTACTCAGAATCTGCGAGCAAAATGACAGCCACAACAGACTGGCCGAGCATTGCATCCGCACCGCTGAAAAGCAGCCGATGTATGGACAGCAAGAAGATGCAGGGGGAGAAGGGGAGGGGAGGCGCGGAGGCAAGGCGGGAGTGGTACCTAAAGAGGAACTCCGCGTGCTGGTAGCTCGCGTTATAAATAACAGGCACCTGATGCTTCTCCAAGTAGCTGCAGCGCAAGGCCCGTCCACCAGCACACCAAAAGACAATCACGACGCGCAGTCTCCATTCAAGAACTGCAAACTACGATCATCAAAGTCCAATTTAAGTCCATATAAGTTACACACGCCACCGCACAGGTCTCAGCAGGCAATGCCCAATAGGCCAAGGCTAAAGAATGAGCAGTCGGACGGCGGGCAACTTTGAGTACGGCTTGCGCAGCAGAGAAGGGAGCTTGTTGAAGTGCTCCTTAGCCCAACAGTGGCATCAGCGCAGAGGGATGGAGGGGTAAAGGGGAGCTCACGTCTTGACGTGCGCGGACGGCACAATCGTGTCGAGGCCCGACAGCATCACCACTGCGGCCTTCTGGGGTAAGTGACCCGCCCACAGGTGGAGCTTGTGCCTGAGCACGCACACACATACACACACACATGATACATATATGTGTAAATATAGATAACTAGAGAGAGAGAGAGAGGGGGGGGGGGAGAGAGAGAGCAGGGCAGCGCAGCACTCACCAGTCAAAGCCGCGGCACAGCACCTGCGCCACCTGGAACTCCTTGGAGCAGAAGACCCAGCGCAGCGCGTCGCACACGTACCGCACGGCTGTCGGCCCCGCCGGTGGACTGCACGTCCAAGCACCACAGAAAAGCAACCGCTCATTATCAGAGTCACTCCTGCCTGCTCGCCTCAGGGCAGGCCAGGAGCACCAGGCTGCCCAGGAAGACAGGTATCCAACAGCATGCCGCATGTGAGCCCCAGGCGCTGGCCCCAGCCCCGGTCCAGGACAGTGCACAGCTGCGAGACAGGTGATCCCACCAGAGCACGACACCAGTCACCTCCAGCCCCAGTTCCATTCAGCCATGCAATTTGGGGCAGGGCATGCAGAGCCAAACATGCGTGGCTTCACTATGCTCAAATGCAATGTCCTCTTACTTCTTCTCTGCTACAGGATCCGGCAGCAGTCTGCCTTCCTTCCTTCCAGCACATCAGGCACAAAGCTCCCTCGGCGTAGCAAGAGAGGCTGCAGGCGTCCCCTGCTGTGTCTGCAGGGGGGCCTGCCTGCTTTACTGAAAGAGTTGTGCCCCGTAATAGTCTCCCCCCCCCTGCTACAGTCC
>WELA01008032.1:430565-441327 GCA_009602735.1 Mesotaenium endlicherianum | reverse complement strand
GGGGGGGGGGGGGGCAGGGGGGGGGAATACTCGCGAAAGTGCAGACGCTCAATAGACACGCCCACGCTGCAAGAGAGAGAAACGCACAGGTGCGTGCACATAAGCATGCACGTGCGTGCAGCACGTACATGAGGGCCAGAGAAATCCTGCCTTGAAGAGCATCATATGTCTGGTCAGGCGTCCTCGCAGCCCCGATGCAAAATTCCTAGAAGGAATTTGACCTAAAACAAACGAACGCTAGGTCCAACAGAAGGCGGGAGGAGGGAGAGGGGAGGGGGCGGGAGCAGGGGGCGGGGGAGGGGGGAGCCTGTAGGAGATCAGTGGCGTCCTTCGTGAGTCACTGACACAACCCTGCCGCTCAATGCCTGGCGCATGCGTTGGCCGCCGACCTGGGCTGGGCCGCCAGGTGGCACTCCGCTGCCAGCCAGGTGGCCAGTTAGCGGTGGGGCTGTGGGTTGCCAGCTCAGCGGGAGCTGCTGCAGGGGTTTCGGGGCGGTGCGGTGCGAGAGGGAGCGAGGTCTGTTGCCCAAGGCGCTTGGAGATAGTTTTGAGAGTGAGAGAGACGTCTGCCAGGGGGCGATTTTTTGTGAGTTGTTGCGGAGATGCAGAGAGTTGCAGTGCATGCGTTCCTGGCAGTGGAGAGAAGGACAGGTGGCACGCAGTGAGAAAGTTAGCTTCTATCAGGTTGGAGATGGAGCCAGGTGGGTCACGAAGGGAGAGTTAGTGTGCTACCCGTTGGAGAAAGGGGGCCAGGTGGCAGGAGGAGAGACCAAGTTGGGCCCAAGGGGAGGAACTCGTGAAGAGTAGCGGAGGAAAGAAGGGAGAATCAACGGTGGGCCTTGCCTCGTCAAATATGTGCGGGGGTCGTATGCGGGAGGGCTCCGCCAGGTGGCAACCATGCGTAAGTGGAGGCTACGAGCTGGACGAGATGAGCATTGCCTGGGCGTCTCAGTTCGCTCATTTTGACGCACGCGAGGTCTCGTTTGCAGACGTGCCAGGTGTCCAGGTAGGCACATGAATTTTAGGGGGGCCATGGCTGTACTTTTTGGCAAAGGCGATGAAGGGCCGTTGGCGGTTCGGTAGCTTCTCATCTGGCACGGCTTAGGAGCGCGAGCAAGGTCACAACTTAGCAGTGCACAGATTTGGCAGAACTGGCAAGTTGTAGAATGTCCTCCCTCTTTCCCCCCCCTCCCCCATCAAAGAACCGTCCCCTGGCTTTCTTTCGGCTTAGCATCGTAGACGGGGGCTTATACAGTGCCGGCTAGTTATAGGGACAAAGCAACCTGGCCCCTGCACTAAATGCGATGGTGTGATGAGAGTGGTCTAGTAGAAATAGGCGACCCCATGCACCTTGTTGTTGGCGTGTGGTTGCACATACATGCCAAACTTTTAGTGGATAGGGCCCTGATGCAGGTCCTCTATGCAAACGGTTGAGATATGTTCGACCTGTTAAGATGCTGGAAACTCCAACTTACATTATATACCTCAAATATTCTTTTTAACGCCCCCAAGCATGCAACTCCTCCCATCACATGCTTGAGGTAGGTCATTTTCCACATTTGGGATGCGGATGTGGGTGAATGGTGAGGTTGGCAACTTGATTGATTGATCGCACGCTTCATTCGAAGTATCTCATTGACCCCGTCCGTGATAGTCGAGACTCGAGGGTCGGCGCTTTTAAGTGCTGTGATCAGCTGTGATGAAAATACCAGTCCACCCCTGTTACTAGCTGCCAATTGGGACCCAACATATCCCGAGTGGCATATGTTTGACAACATTGGACTCCATCTGACCATTTTGAATTAGCTTACGCCGGCGGGGAAGTCACGTATGCTAGTGGTGTTAAGAGTGGAGCGAGCTGGTGAAGATAGGTGAAGCTGCAGCAGAATTCGACGGATTTTAAGCGTGTGTATACACATGAGATCTCTTAGTACAACATGCATGATGTCTAACAATAGCATAACGGCTTCATAGTACCACACGTGACCCAGGAAATCAACAGCATTACTTTTAGTGCATGTGGTAGGACCAGTCATGCAGAATGAGCAGCCTTTCATAAACTCAGGTGCATAGTGCCACATGATGTCAAGACAAAGAATTGCGCATGAATACATGCACTGCAGTCGCTTTGCAGTGCGACGGACCTGCAACGAACTTGGGAAGTAGGGAGGGCTTCGCTGCGCAGCTCCCGCGGCTTACATGCTCGCAGCTGCTCGCCGCTTTGCATGCAGGTTTTGCCTGACCATTTACAAATGCTGGAATTAAGCTGTCGTGAAACTGCTATGAGTTCTCAACTTTAAATAATTCGAAGTGCTCGCGATGCACCTTTGAAGCACTTTGGAACAGCTTTGGAATGTGTTGGAAAGCCTTGGACGTGACCGTCTCGCCTGATCTCGCCTGCCACTGCCAGTTGGCATGTCTATGATGGCTCGATTAGACCTGTTTAGACCAAGGTAAATATGCACGAAATGCGAGAAATAAGAATCTCAAGTCTTTTGGATGGACCAGCGGGGACCAGACGAGGACTAATCCTTGATTGACGGGAATGCCGCTGCGTCAACGCCGGAAAATTTGGTCCAAACGACTAGAAGAAAGTGGACCCGAGGCTGAGTTGGAAGGAGGGCATGCCTCGAAGCATGCCTCGACGTGCTTTGGAGTACCTTGGAGCAGCGAAAGAGGCTCAAAGCAACTCTTGAGTGCTTGTGAGAAATGATCAAATCCTCTCTTGCTCTCGTCACACTCTTGCAAAAGACATTTCAGAAGTGTGTCATCTGCAACCAGCCTGCAATGGAAATGGCCAATTCACACGCTCAGGGGCGCCGAATGCACCAAATTCAGTTGACTTTTGGCGATACTTTAACTAAGTTGGATGCTACGAGAGAATCAATGCTGCCAGCTTGCTATGGAAGCCTGCGCCGTATTCACCAAATGGAACACTACTCGAGATTTCAATGCCAACATCCACCTCCATCGACCCTGCATGTCTCATGCGTTAGGAGCCACCTCCGTAAGATAAGCAAGTTCCAGCTGCCTTCGTGAATGCTCCTTTGACCTGCTTTTTGGGGATAGGTGAGTTGGTTGTATAAGGAGCAAGTTTTTCTCCGAGAAGTGCAAGTTCTTCATCGAGAATCATGGTCTAGCAATCTGGTCTGAAAATCCTCTGTGCACAGACTGAGCACACTCGGCATACAAAGAGGCAGCTCCAAAACAAGTTCACTGATCTGAAAGCCTTCTTTCTTTTTGCGCCAGTATGGCGAAGCAGGCGCTTCTGGCTGTTACCATCTTGGCAATGCTGAGTTGCCAGGTGTACGTGTCCTGTGCATTCGATAGTCAGGCCTACCAGAATGCAGGCAGGAAACTTGCTGCTGGCAACTGGGATGGCAAGAATGATGGCAGCTGGCAAGGTGGACATTCTGGAGGATCCTATAGTGGTGGTGGAGGTAAAGGAGGCGGAGGTGGCAACTATGCTGACGGCGGCGGCAAGAATGGTGGAGGAGGAGGCGGCGGCAACTACGCTGACGGCGGCGGCAAAAGCGGAGGCGGGGGAGGCGGCGGCAAGAACGGAGGAGGAGGCGGCGGCAACTATGCTGACGGCGGTGGCAGGAGCGGTGGAGGAGGAGGCGGCGGCAAGAGTGGTGGCGGGGGAGGCGGCGGCAAGAATGGAGGAGGAGGCGGCGGCAACTATGCTGACGGTGGAGGCAGGAGCGGAGGCGGCGGCGGCGGCAACTACGCTGACGGTGGAGGCAGGAGCGGAGGAGGAGGCGGCGGCAACTATGCTGACGGTGGAGGCAGGAGCGGAGGAGGCGGCGGCGGCGGCAACTACGCTGACGGCGGCGGTAAGAGCGGAGGTGGGGGAGGCGACGGCAAGAACGGAGGTGGAGGCGGCGGAAACTATGCTGACGGCGGTGGCAGGAGCGGTGGAGGAGGAGGCGGCGGCAAGA
This sequence comes from Mesotaenium endlicherianum, assembly GCA_009602735.1. Lineage (NCBI taxonomy): Eukaryota > Viridiplantae > Streptophyta > Zygnematophyceae > Zygnematales > Mesotaeniaceae > Mesotaenium > Mesotaenium endlicherianum. The sequence goes on along the minus strand of WELA01008032.1, from coordinate 437,386 downwards.
GTGGTGGCGGGGGAGGCGGCGGCAAGAATGGAGGAGGCGGCGGCAACTATGCTGACGGTGGAGGCAGGAGCGGAGGAGGCGGCGGCGGCGGCAACTATGCTGACGGTGGAGGCAGGGGTGGAGGCGGCGGCGGCGGCAACTATGCTGACGGTGGAGGCAGGAGTGGAGGCGGCGGCGGCGGCAACTACGCTGACGGTGGAGGCAGGAGCGGAGGCGGCGGCGGCGGCAACTACGCTGACGGTGGAGGCAGGAGCGGAGGAGGTGGCGGCGGCGGAAACTATGCTGACGGCGGAGGCAGGAGCGGAGGTGGGGGAGGTGGTGGCAAGAACGGAGGTGGAGGCGGCCGCAACTATGCGGATGGCGGCGGCAAGAGCGGAGGAGGAGGAGGCATCAACGGCGGCGGAAAGAGTGGGGGATCGTATGCTGCTGGTTGGGGCCAGGGAGGAGGCCAGGGAGAAGGCAAGAAGGGAGGCCATGGTGGCCATGGAGGGCCTTAGATTCCCTTCTCTGAGCCACAAGGGGAGCTACAAGGGGTTTCATAGAGGTTTGTTAATGAGCCTTCTTTCCAGTTGTAGTCTGATGTTGCGGTCTGATTATTTCATCCTTTTCGTTGAAGATGCGCCTTCCAAGGTCTCTTCTGCTTGATTCTTGCATCTTCACTCGAGATGCTTCTCTGAGGTTTCTTGTATCTAGGTGTATCTTCTTTTGGTGTATGCTTCCAGGGGTCGTGACTATTCTCGAATTATTCTGCTGGTGCTCTGTCTTTAACATGAGGTGAATGCTCTTTAGCAAAGTGTGCTTTGAGCCCCAATATGACAAGTGGTCTAAGCAGTTCCTTTCCGTGCTTACTTGGGGAAGCACTGTGTTCAGCTACACGATATTAAAAGCAGGCCTTGAGATGAAGTATCCTATTCTTTGGATATGCTGGATTTGGGGATATGCTGGTAACTGGCATGCACTCTTGGGGTATTTTGGCAGGTCTGCTGGCAAAGATCTGCAGAACCTCCCCCCTACAGAGGGGGCGCATGTGTATACTACATAAATAGTGTACTATCAGTATATTTTCTCGTTTCCAAATAATGCCCTCAGCCTACATCGGTTGCTAGTTAAGTGAGCTGCAGTCAAGGGGGCTGAAGCAGTAGTTCTGTAACATTTTTGCATTTGCATTGCAAATATGTACCCCGTGGGGTGCTTACTTGCTCAACACTATATCATCTGTAGCAAACTCTTTGTTTCAGGGGTCTGCAACCATATTCTTCCTGCGTTGCTGCCTCCCTGCGAGGAGAGTGGTATAGAGTCGATTTGATGTAGATGCGCACAAGACAATTTTTGTCTAGCTGTACCCTCTTCTCGAGGGAAATTTTCTGGCATAAGGCATCAAAATTTTTCAGTGTCATGGAGTCATTGCCTGCTTCCTGTCCTTATATCCTACTTCATGTAAGAGTTTGATTGCTGTCTCCACACCCTCTGTGTAAGGGTCTCAATGTTTTCTTCACATCCTGTTGAGCATTTGATTTGAGATGTAACTTCAATGCTGAATGATTGTTGATTGATGCTTTTCCTGCTGCAATCTGCTGTACTTCCCTGCATTCCGAGTTGTAACCATTGCTGCTGCTTAGACCACCGCTGATAGCTAAATGTGGAATGTTCAATTTTGCAATATGCTAATTGACTCGTCATACCATCTTTTACTATTGCACTTTGTGTGTTGAATGCTATGTTCCTCTTCGATACATTTTTTTACATAGAGTTTCAACGACCTTTACCCCTGTGTATGCATGGACCTGTTCCTGGAAGGTTCCTGAAACTGTTGTGGCCTGTAATTTTTCCCTCACAAAAGAGGGAAGTGTTTGCTTCTTTCATATGCTTTTATACTCGATTACTATTTGTATGCCGTGCATGTCACTGAATTAACCTTTTTGCAATGATCTGCAATAACAGGGTTAGCAGCAGGTACATGCAAGGAAGATTTGACTGATCTTCTAGTCGAGGTTTTTAACATGTGATGAAATATATTGTGAAGCTTCTTGAAAATGGCACAAAGGTGTATGTATTGGTATGCGACTGATATATCAGATACATATATTGTGAAGCTTCTTGAAAATGGCACAATGGTGTATGTATTGGTATGCAACAGATATATCAGATGTCATATGTGCGATCTTTGCAAAGAGTATGTGACGGATATATCAGATGTCTTATAAGCGATCTTCTATGCAAAGACAATCTGCGGTATTGCAACTTCAGTATCTTATCAGTGAAAGATTTAGTGCTCAATTATGTACCTACGTCACTTGTATGAACGTTACATTAAACCTGATAGGCCATTGAAAGGTGCAAGCACTCATTGACCAGGAAGTACACAGAGCCCACCTTTACATGCACACACACATGACTTTTGACTCACACCCGCATGCTGATGCTTGCCCAAAAGATCATGAGAAGCCTTGCAAGGGAGGAAGTGAGTGTGGCGGGTACATGTGTAATGTATATCAGCAGAAGTTTCTTATTAAGTGCACTTTTCGTCAATTCTCACCTTGCCATTGCTGCAGAGGTGCATGAGGTGTTCTTATTTACACTCAATTCAATAATCGCTTGCAAAAGTGCATTGCCGGGATGTGTTGTCTGCAACTGCGAATTGACTTTGAGTTTTTTCTCAACATGTCTGAAAGCAACCCTGGAACTGAAACTCAGTGGCTGCTTAGTTTCCAGCAAGTGAAATCCTGCAGTCATTTTTTGTCGTTATCATTCACAACTCTTTTCCTCTATAAATCTAGGGGGTCTTCCTTTGATTTCAATTATCAGGGGCGCTCATACCGGAAAAACGTTTAGCCTCATCTACGAGCCAGCAGAAAGAAGCAACCTATTTTCAGGTCTAGGGTTTTAGACTTGATACCTCTTCAAATGCCGGTACACTAGTCACACACAACCTTCTCTTTCACCCATATATAGAGATATATATATTATGTATGTATATATATATAATGTAATGTTTTAATATACCCATATACACATCTATGTATATGTGCAAATATAACACATACCTACACCTATGTGTATAAGGGTTCACATCTATGTACCTTTCCACACATACACATATATATCAAGTTATAGGTTATCTATACATATGTATATATATGCATAAGTATATATGCCTTATATTGGAGTCTCCCTATTTTTGTATAGATGCACACACACACACACAGACACACACTTTTCTCTAGGTACTGTTTGCCTTAAGGAGTCTGGAGGCCGAGCCTTCTGAAGCTGGCATACGTCTCATGACACCACTCTTCTCACCTTTATGACTTTGCGTCTCTATCTCCACACCTCTTGTTGGGCTGGCCTCGCCGCTCTTAGCTGCAATGACCCATGGCCCTTTCAATCATTACCTACTCACGTGAGCTTAACGACTCTCGGCAAAGAAATTGAGACGATTCCCACGTTATCCAATGCATTCAGTTGCACAGAGACTTGCCTCGTTGCCCCTATTTTTTTCGCCTGGTACTGATTGAGACCTTTTCGTTGGCTAGCTTGCATTCTGCGCAAGTGGGTGGCGGGCACCTGCATGGTGGCCAATTAAGTGGAATGAGCTGATAGGTTTCAGGGCTGCCCGCCCATCCTCCCCGAACCTGAGGGGGGCATATCATTTCATTTCACCGTACGCTTTTTTGATATTGGAATTTTTACTTTTCATTTGTGGAAGTGTCTATGCGCTGCAGTCCTCAGAGGCATGTCCAGGTCCCGCTGTTGTCAGCATATCACATGTTCATGTTGCGTTTATATGTACGAGTATGTGTGTAGATGTATATTCGTGTATGTATATATCTCAATGTACACATATGGACCATATATATCAGTATGTCACCTATAGATATATACATATATATATGCATGTGTTAACATATACATAAATATAGATCTATAAAGGGACACGCACAGTCTCTTCCGTCCCTAGTCAGTGATAACCCACTCCAGAAGTAATGGTGGGTGCAGATTGGCAGGAGCGCGCGTTATTGCCGCTAGTGGTAGTGTCACTCTGGGTCTCTTTTCGGAACGCCCATCAGGGTTGGAGGCGGAGAAACAAGGGCGAGGCGCCTGCTGCTGCCATCTGTCAAGTGCTTCGCTGACACGCCCGCTTGCCTTCTGCCCTCCCTCCCTCCTCTTCCCCCTCTCTGCCCGCCTGCTTGCTCCTTGCAGACCAGGGCTCCTTGGTAATATTTGCCTGACCCCCTCTTAGACCCAAAACGATCCCAGAACCCTAGACCCCCCAACCCTAATCCGCTCGTGGCTCCCTCCTGTGCCCGTGCTATCCTGCTGGCAAAGATATTCTGAGATCAGCTCACTTCGTTCCTTTTCTCCCGATCGTCGCAGCTTCAATCCTGGCTGCCACCTAGTTGCCCAGCCCTGCCGCCCTATTGCCGCCCTGCTACCCACCCGACCGCCCTGCTGCCCAGGACTCTCCCCGGCAAGCCGTCCCCCTTTCCCTCCCCCTCCCCCTCCCCCTCCCCCTCTTTCAGTCTCCACAGTCGTGCTGCGTCCTCTCATGCTGTCAGGGCTCAGCAACTCGAGCTCTCAGCTCTGCACATGGTCCGGGGCCATGGCTTCCTCACCTCTCTTGTTGAGACAGAGAGAGGCAGTGGCGCCGACTCTGCAGCCCACGGTGCGCGGCTGGCGGCACGCCTGGGTGACAGGTAGCGCCGGGGTCGAGGCCGTCGGCGTCGTTGGACGCGCCTGTGACCCAGGCCGTCCAGAGCGTCAGCTCCCCCCAGCTCTGTGCGTGTGTTCCGAAGAAATGCCACTTGGCACACACTGCAATCCCCCTCGCTGCCGCCCGAAGGCATCAGGTTTCGGGGCTAACAGGTCTGAGCTTCAGGGTTTAGCATTTATAGGGGTTTAGGACTCTTGGATTCAGGGTCCTCCGGGTGCTCGTCTGGCAGCCCTAGATCTTTGGGCAATTTGCAAGAAGGATTGCACGGCGGGGGCGGGGGGGCGGGGGCGGGGGGGTAGAGGCGGTGGTGACGGAAGAAGGAGGGTAGCGGAGGGCTGGGGGGGGGGTGGGTGGAATGGGGATTAAGGTGGGGCTACACACAACAATCTTTAAAGAACGGCGAGTGGCCGGGGCGACAGCTGGCAAAGCACTGGCTGGGCAGAAGCAGGCCACGCGGGCGGCAAGCGCGACAGGAATCTGCCCTGGCTCCTCCACACGCCCACCCGCACAGATCTTGGGCAACGCATGCGCGGGCTCGTGTGTGCCCGCACACGTGCTGGGCTTGAGTTTGTTAAATCATGCGACGTGATCCTGAACCCTAAACCCCATCTTCACCTGCTGTCTTGCTCCTAAGAACCTAGCCGGCCTCATCTCTAGATATAGCACTGGCGCGTGTTCTTTGAAAAATTCTCTCAGGAACCGATTTCTGATAGCTAGTCTATGTGTGCGGAACAGTCTGCGCTGATCTTCAATCTGACAAGTTTGCACCATGTGGTGGCGGTCTCTCCAGAGTTGAAAAAAACTCGGCCGATCCAGGCTTGGGTGCAGCTCGCTACAGATATTCAACACCAGTACAGAGATAAAGTACGTACTCAAAGTACTTAGGTTCACCACCAGTCATTGCAGGATGGCCCATGGAGGGACTGCCGCTGCAGCGAGGCAGCCTGCCGCTGGCTGCCCCCCATGGCGCGCCAGGTGGCATGAGCACGTGCCTCTCCCTATCAGGGTCCACGTCAGCAGCCTGGCCTGTGCTCTTCCTCCCCTCAAAGTTTTGCTCTTTCCTCCCAAAGCTTTCAGTCCATCTGTCTGCCACTGATCCGCCCATCTGTCACAAGAAGGTCTGATGTTAGATTCTCCGTCCCTCTGACTCACCCTCCGTGTGGGTCCAGGGCCATCTGCCAGCTGTCGCATCGTTAGCTAGCCGCTATTGCCTGCGCCCCTGCCCCTGTCTTCACGGAATCAAGCCAAACGTTTTCCTGCTTGCCTCCACGCTGCCGGCCAGAAGACGGCTCTTAGACCCTTTCAAACCCTAAATCCCTCACGTGCCTGCCCCCCACGGCCTACCCTTACACACGCTGAGACCGCCTCTGCCACTCTATGCCCCTGAATGGCTAGCGCCTCTTCCTGCCGTTCGCACTCTAATGTTTCTCTCTTGAGCCCTAATGCTGAATTTTGAACTCGAGGCCCTAGACGCGATCCGAACTCGAGTCTCCCGGGTGCACCCCCGATTTGGGCCTCGCACTCCTGCGCCGGCAGTTTCCCACCCCCTTTTCTTGTTTTGTTTTTTTTTGGGGGGGGGTTTTCTGTCCTCTCGAGAGCTTAATTGACGCGAGATGGTCTCGTGCTCGAGTGGGCTTCCCGAAGTTTTGGCTGCTGCCTGGCACGATCGTGCGCGGACAAGTGTCAGCGGGCGGCAAAGGCTGCTGCGGGGGAAGGACTCAATACACATCACATTCTTAATGCGTGTATTTTGGGCCTCGTTGATCTCTTCCGTTTCTGCCGGGCATGGGTCAAGCGCGTGTATTTCGGGCCTCATTGGTCCCTTCGGCTTCTGCCAAACATGGGTCAAGCGGGCGCTGGAGTTGCCCACGGAACTACTGCGATGGAGAAGATGCTGGGGGGAACTTGGAAGAAAGAGAAGCACACTGTATCCTTCTCCCCGGGTCGGACTGCGTCGGGTGTTGTTTCTATCAGCCCCGGATTGCGTGAAGCGCTGAAGAGCGTTGGTCCAGGTTCGATTCCGGTTGCATGTGTGAAGGGGGTGTCACTCGCGCGTGCCTCACTCTCTCTCTCTCTCTCTCTCTCTCTCTCTCTCTCTCTCTCTCTCTCT
>WELA01008032.1:387435-409501 GCA_009602735.1 Mesotaenium endlicherianum | reverse complement strand
CTTCCCCCCCTTTCCCCCCTTCCCCCCCTTCTTCAAATAGTGCCGATTCCCATTGCAAGGTACGCAAACCTGGCAGTAAAGAGATGGAAGCCAGGCGTCACCACCCATGCCCTAACTTTCTAAATTATCCACGTCATTGACTCTCCTGCAAGCACTTCCCCCCAAAAGGACGTGGCACAAATCTCAGAGCCCAAGAAAGAGGGGTTTGGGGGGGGGTGTCCACATAATTATGAATCCATACTTGTTGACAGACCGTCAAGCCAGAACGATGCCCACTCATACAGAGCAGTCAACACTACGCCCAACCCTAGTCTCTTGCTAGCAAGTACGACCAGCGGGACAAAGCACGCAACCCCACGTGAGGATAACTCACATGCTGAAGGAAGCGCTTGGCTCTCGGGTTTCACCAGCAAGGGTCAGGGCCAGGCCTGTCCCGGATAAAACAGAGTCAGCACAAATGCACAATAGAGAATCACAAAGAACATGAAAGAATTGAAATGATAAAGTCCAGTGCAGTACTCCAATGCAAGCAAGTGCAAGAGCAATCACACAAAGGAGGAAGGGGGATGGGGTGGGGAAAATACCTGATGGGATGCCGATCTAAGGGCTCAAGGAATTGCCACAAAGACTTGATGAGCTGCGAGAGAGGAGAGAGGAGAGAGAGGACCAGCAGAACAGCAGACCAAAAAACAATGTCGTGCGTTACGAGGTCGAGTGCGCAACATAGGTATAAGCAACACATCATAAGCAAGCAGGCTTTGCTGCAATAAAGTCTATAATACATGTGGCTTTATAGCCAAAAAGGGAGTCAAGTCTCAAATGTCTTAATTAAGGAGTGTGTACTCTCCAGAGTGAGCACGTCAAAATTGTAAACTGGTAGGAATACACAACTAATGAAGTATGGCCCAAAAGATCACTGGAAGCACATCATGATCTTCAAGAGTAGTCCTCTTCAAGGGTTTAAGCTGTGACTTTGCTCACCACTTGTGAAGTTCTTCAAGTAACTGGAAGCCAGGAGGGCTTGCTCTTAACAAGAGAGCAACTAAGTGGTCCTGAAAACACAAGAGATAAATGTGTAAACTTTACTGATAATCTTTGTTACTTACACCTGGCATGATGGGACTTCTAAAAGATGTCTCTCTAGGGACATCTCTAGTACTTATACTCTTGGAAATCCGGCGTGGTATGCGGCGGATCCAATGCATCTAGTCACTCTAGGAGGCTCTCCTATGTCCACTTATGTGTACAAGGCATGTACTAGCGCTCCTATAGGCTAGGCACAACTTAAACCAATCAAAGCAAAGCACGTAAAATATGCTATATGTCTCTCATTGGTGGAGCTTACCTTGGGTGATTCTTCTTAGATAGCGCCTCAAAAGCGGATTTGGAACCTTGAGGAAGCTTCCTCTAGGGTAGGTGATGCAGTCACCAAGTTATAGCCTCAATGATGCACTTATACTATGGAAATGCAAGACTTATGTAGTTTAAGGGGCTCGCGGATTTGTGCGTACAAAGCTAGGGGTTTTTGGGATCACGAAGAGCCAACAATGTCACCTTTGGGGACATTGAGTTACAAGTTGGCCCTTGGGAACGTTCCGTTAGGGGCCGGTAGGTGACGCAGACTAGATCAAAAATATCTCGCTTGATACTTGACCAAATGACGCAAAACCGGTGCCATTCGGAAGATGCTTTGACGCGCTACACTTTGGTGACTTGAAAATCTAGAAAAGGTCAACATATAGATGCGTGAGGTCAATGCAAAGTCAGTCTTCCTAGGTTGATGGTTCACACAAGTGGAGCTCAATTTTGTACGTCAACCTTGACTCAATAAATCATGATAGCTGTCGTGCGTTACGAGGTTGAGTGTGTAACATAGGTATAAGCAACACATCATAAGCAAGCAGACTTTGCTGCAATGAAGTCTATAATACATGTGGCTTTATAGCCAAAAAGGGAGTCAAGTCTCAAATGTTTTAATTCCCCCCCCAGCTCTCAGCCTCAAGCTGACGGGCTGTGTACGCTGCCTAAGGCTAGCTCAAAGCATTCACTGCAGAACCAGACTCCAACTGGCACGCAAGCCAACGGCGGGTCGAGGCAGCTTATGTGGAAGCCGAGGTTGCAGCTGTCGCAGAGCAGCATCTTGGCCTCCTGGCCAGGACTGTGGCAAATCTGGCACGCCCAGTCCTTGGGCGGGCGCGCGTCGCGAGGACGTCAAGGTTAGGAAGGTGGCATGGTCCACAGTTCTTCGTGTGGTCCTTGTGAAGACGGCCATCCGCGCCTTCCAACTCCAGGATTCCTGACGCCAAGACGCGCTTCTGACGCCAAGACGCGCTTGACGCGCAGGATGATCGGCAAGATGCTGGTGTCGAGGGTGTTCTTCGTCTAACGTTGCAGGTACACAAAGTCACCTGCGGAAAATTGCAACACCCGCGGACGATACGCTCCTCCACGAGTCATGGCATACCTCAGCGTATTGCGATGCTGTGCGATGCTGACATTATCCATGGCCATGGGCATCAGGCGCTAGAAGAGCTGCGCACGCTGCCCGATAAGAGCGCTCCACGTCTCGGGACTGTCCAAGTCCAAGACGTTCTCGGCCACGGTCCTGGCTGCGGCGGGCAGGACTAGCTGGCGGCCGTAGAGAAGGAAGTAGGAGAGTGCGAGGCCAAGGAGGCCTGCTTACTGAACTTGTACCCCATAGCCAACCACGGGAGGGCGTCGTCCCAGTGGGTGCTGCCGTAGGCAAGGCAGTACTTCCGCAACCCAAGCTTGACGGTCTGCACCATGCGCTCTGCAAGGCCGTCAGCTTGAGGATGATTGCGGGAGGTGGTGCAGTGGTTGATCATAGAGTGCTCCAACAGCTTCTGAAAACTGCCCTGGAACTCCTTGCCCTGGTTGGTAAGCACCTCAGCGCAGCCGCCAAAACGGCTAAGGACCTGATTGAGGAAGGCCTGAGCGATCCCCTCACTGGCCTTGCTGGGCAAAGGCACAAGCTCAATCCACTTGGACATGTGCTCAATTATCACCAAGACGTACAAGTTGCCTCGGCGAGACTTGGGCAGCTCCCCAGCCAAGTCAAGCGACCACCTGTAAAACAGCCCCTGAATAGGGAGGGGGCCAAGAGCGGCGGTGCGGGCTGTGAAGCTCGAGCGCACACGGTCGCAGAGAGTGCAGCTGCTGACGATGTCGTCGACGACCTTAGTCATGCCGGACCACCCGTACTCGGCCTGAATAAGGCTGAGCGTGCGCTTGACACCGAAGTGTCTCAGTGCCTCGTGCACATGGCGCACCAGCTGACCGCGTATAGCAGGTTCAGGAACCACCAGGACGGAGCCGTCTGCCATCATCCGGAGCACGCACCCCTCCATGAAGACGAAGTCGTGGCTGCGCTTGAGGACGCGCTCGCGCTCCCTCGTGGTGATGCCTGGAGCTATCACCTTAGAGGTGACATACTGCAACACTGGGGCGTCCTCCCAAACATCATCGGGGCCCCTGCTGCCAGCTGTCCTGCTCCTCTGTAGTTGCCAATGCCAAGCGCCGTGTGTTGACAGTCACCATGGCCAGGCTCGTGAGCCCTCCGGGCCGCACCTCGCTGTCCACAGTGAAGGCCAAGAATGCTGCTGCGTGCCACGCCACAGGCTCGTCCTTGTTAGGGCGTGCCACAGTCAGGCCCCTTGACAAGGGAAGAGGGTTATGGCTGAGGCCGTCGGCGTCCATGTTAGTGGACCCAAGGCAGTGATGCACGTCGAAGGTGTACTCGTGCAAAATGAGCGTCCATCGTGCGTACTTGCCTGTCAGGGGCTCCGATGTCATGAGCCACTTCAGTGGCTGATGGTCAATGACCAGGCAGAAGTGGGTGCCGTAGAGGTAGTGCCTGAAGTGCACGATTTCCCAGACTGTTGCCAGGCACTCCCTCTCGTAAGAGCCGTAGTTGCTCTCGGCGCGGTTGTTGCTGCGGCTAGCGTAGGCCACCACATGCTCAAAGCCCTCATGCTCCTGCACTAGCACCGCGCCCAACCCTGCCTGCGACCAGTCGGTGTGGAGGGCGAAGGGCTCCTTGTAGTCGGGCCGCCGCAGCACTGGTGCGCTCACCAACAGCTCCTTGAGCTTGTCAAATGCTGCCTGCTGCTCTGGCCCCCACACATAAGCAACGCCCTTCCGCAACAAGTCGTTGAGCGGCTTGGCCAGCTCGCTGAACCCTGGCACAAAGCACTGATAGTAGTTGGCGATGCCAAGGAAGGCCCTCAGCTGCGAGAGATCCGTGGGAGGCAGAATGCCTGTGATGGCTGAGATTTTGGCCAGGTGTGGCGCCAGACCGCTCAAAGAGAGCAGATGCCCGAGGTACTCCACCTCTCGAGTCCCAAACGTACACTTGCGGGGATGGCACTTGAGCCCCGCGGCCTCCAAGCGCTCCAACACGGCAGTGATGTGGGCCACGTGCTCCTCAAATGTCTCGTTGAAGACGAGCACGTCATTGATGTAGCACCGGGCAAAGGGGAGCCCTGCCAGCTCCATATCCATGACCCTCTGAAAGGTGGCCGGCGCGTTCTTCAACCCAAAAGGCATCACCACCCACTCGTAGAGGCGCTGTGCCCCCCAGAACGCCATCTTATGCTGATCCTCCTCGGCGATGGGAATTTGGTTGAAGCCCTGGCGCAGGTCCAGAACTAAGAACCAAGTGCAGGTGCCAATGTCATTATAGATCTTGTTTGGCGTTGGCACAAGGTAACTGTCCTGCTCAGTGACCTCGTTCAGCCGACGATAGTCACCGCACATCCTCTTCTCAGACCAGTTTTTTGAGGCATCCTTCTTGGCTGGCATGACCGAGGGCGCAGCTTAGGGAGACGGAGACTCCCTGATGAGCCGACTGCCCTCCAGCTTGCCTGTCTGTGCGTCGATCAGACCATCCTTGAAGTGACTGTAACGATATCGCTTGAGGAAGATAGGCTCCTTGGACGTGAGAGGGATCCGCATGGGATCCCCCTTGTAGCGCCCAAGGTCGTGCATGCCGCTGGCGAAGCTGACGCTGCGTCTCCCATCCAGCAGTGTCATCAGCTATGCCGCCTGGGCGTCAGTGAGAGTTGCTCCCAGCTTCCATGTAGGCGCAGCTGGTGAGGGCTCCTACCCTGTAGCCAACTCCTCTTGCCCTGCTGCTGGCGTAAGCTGTGGCGCTGCAGGTGTCACCTGCCCTGCAGCTGTCTGTGCTCGGCCTGCGATGGGTGCCTTCGCCTCAGCAGCTGCTGCCAGTTGCACTGCACCGCCTGCCTGAAATCGCAAGCTAGGAAAAAGAAATGGCAACCGGAACTCCCTGGGTTGCTGTGAGGCCTCCTCTCTCCTGCGTCCCCCCCCCAGCGAACCAAAATCGTCATGGGCCGGCGGCAGGGACCGATGGCGTGCGCGAGCCTGCGGGGCAGGCCCCTCGCGCTGGGAATGTCACGCGGTGCCGGGCGGAGCCTGGCCGTCATCGTTAGGGGAGTCCTCGTCCATGGCGTCAGCAGGCTGAGGCAGCTCTGGGTGGCGTGCCTCTGCGTAAAGAGGTGCCAAGGCCTGTGTCTGAAGCAAGATCTAGGTGAGCACGTGGGCGTCAGTAGCCTGTCCCAGGAGGCGAATGCGATTCACCTCTGTGAGATCGTCCAGCTCCGTGAGGTGTGGCGGGAAGCCCATGACGCGTTCCATCTCTATTGGACGGGGCCTGTCAAACATGCCAGTCTCTAGGTCAATGACCATCCCGCGCTGAGCGCGCACAAAGGCGTCGCTGTCATAGCGGCTGACAAAGGTGGGGAGCAATTGAGTAACGTCGTGAAGGACCTCGCACTGCGCCTGCGAGGGATGTGGCAGCACCGTCACCCGCTGCGCCAGCCGAGGGGCATCGAGGATGGAGTCGACGGTGCGCGTGTGGCGCGGATGGGCGGCGGCCAAGGCCTCGAGCGTGCCTGGCATTGCCAGGTTGGTGAAGTAGGCGCGGACGCAATGTGCAAACAAGCCAATCAGGGCAGCATCGATGACGACCTCACGACCGACGTAGCTGCTGCAGAGGGCAAAGTCGGCACTGGCGTCGGGCCTGTGGTCGTGGCGTGCGGCCACATTTTCCAGGATCCATGCAAGAGTGCGCGGCGGCTGACGGTCCTCCACCATGTTGAGGACGCGAAGCAGGTGCTAGAAGAGGGCCGTGCGAGGGTCACTGAGTGCTCTGCCACACCCAGCTCTGGAAAATCCTTGGCACTCCCATGCTGCGTTGATGAGATCGATGGGCCCAAGGCAAGTGACATGCTCAACGGTGATGTCGCGGATGTCCATGGGCCAGTCCGTCTGTGCGCGGCGGAAGGCGTGCGCGGGAAGGAGGTCTGGGAATCGCTCGTGGCACAGCGTCATTTGCCGACGGGCCACCTGCTGAGCCTTGGGATCGGGGTCCACGTAGATGTAGCGGCGTACGGGAATGCCGGCCTGCAAGGTTGCTAGCAGCCCTGTGGTGATCCCGGCAAAGAGCTCAACGAGCACAATGCCGCCGGGCCGCTCGTCGAGCAGCTCGGCACAGATAGGTGTCGGCAGCGGGCAGCACCCCATGGCAGGATTGCCAGGCTGCGCGGGAGGCGGATAGGTGCGCTCGGCACTGTGCTGATGTGGCGCCATGCGGAGCGCAGCCATGGCGCGCTTGGCGTAGTCGCGCGTGAGATCGGGAATGCGGTCCGCAATGGGCAGGGGATGCCCCTCCCAAGCGTGGGCCTGATAAGAACGCCACCTCATGCGGGCATCCTGCAAGGCCTCCGGAGGCACACCGCGGGCCTGACGCCGGGCCATGCGAACGCACAGCTGCTGCCATCGGCCACGTTGAGCGAGGTCGTCCTGGTGCGAGGCTGCATGAGCCAATTGGTCCAAAACGGGCCGCTCAGGCAGATAGGAATGCGGATCAAAGTTGGCGCGCTGGCGCTCACGCATGGCCTCAGCGGGGACTGTGCAGACAAATCGCTCGGGACTGTCAACCACCTGCCGTGGCCGGACGAGCTGACATGGGGCCAGCTGGACTTGCGGGCAAGACGGCCCTCGTGGAGCTAGCTCAACGCGGGGATGCCGGAGATGCGGCATGAGCTCTGCTCGTGTGGCTGCTGTGAACGGGTGACAAAGGAGCGGCCTGCCACTTGTGTGCGCCACATTTTGAGGAGGCGATCCCAAGGGGCCGTCGCCTGCGATGTGGCTGCGTGGGACACCGGCGCATCAAGCCGCAGTGTTGAGGTACAGGGCGTAATGCGCCTGTGAGGAGGAATGCGTGTCGTTGCACTCAGGGAGTGGGCAAAAAGGTGGCGTGCCTCCTCGCTCGCAAGTAGTGTTGTACGGGGGCGTGCGCTCCCTGTCATCGTACGGCGGGGTGATGGAGCAGGCCCGCGGCTCGCGAAGAGGAGTGACCTCTCGCGCCTCACGCAAGGGCGTGAGCGACCGTGAGCGCCTTGTCTCGCGAAGAGGAGTGGTCTCCCAAGCGGGCCCAATGGTTGGCCGGGTGCGGTGTGCGTATCGCAGGGGCGGATGGGCGCAGGTAGCCGGGCCTACGCGTGGCGGATTGTGGATGCTACTCCGAGGCTGCAGCTGGCGCACAGGAGGCAAGGTAGTGCTGGAAGAAGCAGCTGCCGCGCGGGCGGAGGCGAACAAGTGCCTGACGCGGCACTCGTTGCTTGTGGAGCAGTCATGGGACACGGGACGGCTGGGTCCACCTGCGGCGGCACGAGCCCGGCTGCACCGAGCTGCGGCCTCCTGCGATAGGTCGCTGAAGCCGGGCAGGCCTGTAAGCTTGCGCCAAACGTGCGTCGTGGGCGTAGGTGGTCGAGGCTCCTCCGACGGCTGCGCAAGGTACTCCTCCGCAGACTCCTCGGGAAGCTGCTCCCACTGCTCCTCCTCCTCATCGTTGCTGCCAAGGGGTAGGTCGTCGGACTCGCTAGGATAGGCGGCCTGCCGCATGGCCTCCTCCTCTGATGCCGTGTTGCGAGGCCAGGAGTTGCTAGTCTGGTGCAATGCGCGTCGGGCTGGCGGCTGAGAGTCCACACTATACTGGATGGCCACGCCACCGGGTACGTTGTGGCGTACGCGGACGTATGTCCTTGCTGAAGGCCCACTGCGAGACGCCGAGGCCGTGGCAGCGGTGGGGGCGGCAGTAGCTGAGTCACGAGCAAGGACTGCAACAGCGACAGCGGTACGGGCAACGGCGAGAGCCTCGGTGGCATCCTCCGCCATTTGCCGCATTCTGGCGCGGTGCGCTGCGCACATGCGTATTTGCTCCCTGGCCTGGGCTGCGAGGACATCTACCTGCTCCTGTGGTGTGAGGTGGAGTTTTGCGCTAGGCAGGTCCGGCTCCACATCTTGCGGCTCAAGCAGGTCTTCTCCCACAGAGATCTCCTCATCCTCGGGCCCTCCCTTATTGGTCTGGACCATTGGCCGACCGTCGCCAAGCCCCATGAAGCCGTAGAGAGCGGACACCGCTGGGCGGCCATCGACGATGTCGAGGGGCAAGGACCCCGTGCGCGTCCCTCCTGACTGCCACTCAGGTCGATAGAAGACCCGCTCCGCCCAGGTGTCAACCGCGGCACCGATGGGAAAGAGCACGTCCTGCCCCAGTAGTACGTCGAAGGACTCTGAAGGAGTGACAAGCGCGTGCCAATGGATGGTTGTCTCGTCTGCAGTGCCCAGGCGGAGAGTGAACCGCAGTGCCAGCCTTGTGCAACCTGTGACGAACTCGGAGGTGCCGGCCGCGATGTTAATGCGCGTCGGCGAGTCCTCCAAGTTGGCCGACGAGAGCCCCAGCCAACGGAAGTAGCGCAGGCTGCTGAGGACCGGCTGCGCGCCCGTGTCGAACATGATGCGCTGCGACGCTTAAGTGTTGACGAGCACGATCCCCTGCGAATTAATCAAAAACGCGGCGTTAGGAGTGCTGATCATCCTGCGCTCATGTGCAAGGCGCGCTGGTGCGGATCGCACCGCCGTTGTGGCATTGGCTGTAGGCCTGCCAATGGCAATGCGCACAGTGTCTGTGCGTGACCGGAGCAGCAATTGAGCGGCCTGCCTTGTCACCTCTATGGAAACTCCGAGCTCCGCAAAGGAGACCGCCGGCATGCGGTGCAGCGCCAGCGAGATGGCTTTGGCGCTGAGCTGCACCGTCGTCATTGGCAAGGCAAGTGCGCGTGGTGCGGGCTCTGTTGGGGCAGCTGGCGTCCCCAGCACGCAAAACATACGGGGCAGGCGCGGCGCCTCCTCCGTCCGNCATAGATGCACCAGAAATCTGCCCCTTAACTATGCCATCACACAACTAATGGCACACACACTTCAAGTGGGAGACATCTCTTGCACCAGCCCTCTTGCACCAACTTCATACCTTTGCTTCTTCTTCCACACCATAGGCTTGTCTTCATCTTAGTTCTCAACTTCAAGTACTCCATAGTAGTCTCCTCCATAAGAAAAAGAAAAATCTGAACTTGAAAGGCTCCATCTTCACTTATCTTGCTTGAAGAAAAATTTGCGTCACTTCTTCTTGCATTAAGCCTTCTCCACGGCGCTTTTCTTCACTTGAGGCTTCATCAATCTCCATAAGAATGACCAAGCTCCATCATGGCTGGCCAACAATATCCAGTGGCTATGTAGGAGTGATGCAAGGCAACCCAAATCTGGCCACATACTTGGCCAACTTGGTGCAACACACCGGTGCACCCTCTCTTGAGCTTCTCATGAGCTCCTCCTGAGCTTGCAAGTGCTATGCCCGCCAAAGCTCCTAGACTTGCAAGTACACATGCTTGCTAAGTCCCCAATTGCCTACTCTTACTATCCTCTCCACCTTCATTGACAACCTGAAATAAAGATGGGCACATACTCCTTTCTAGCCACCAGCACCTCTATGCTAAGCCCCCCTCAAAGAAAGTGCTTACCACCAAAGAGCTTGCATCTTCAAGGGAAAATCCAGCCGTGTGAACTCCATATTTTCTTCATGCTCAAATGTCTTCATACTAAAGAAAAGGCTGCTCTATATTACTTATATCAATACCATGCTTGGGCAACCTCCTCACACTACAAAGAAGACGTACAAGAATCTGGGTGCATCCAAGTTAACACTTCTTGGAGTACCTCCCACTTCCCATCTCCTCCCTCCTTCAAGAGAGTGAGATGCTAGCTTGCATCAATGTCTTCATGGCTGCCCTTAGCAGCTTATAAGTCATCTTTGTTTCTCCTCTACACTCTCTCTACACTCCTACAAGCATCACCAACCAAAGCTCCTCCTCCAAATGAAGCAACTAGGTAGCTCCTATACCATGTGAAAGGGGGAAGGGTGTGAGGAGTGCGCCCATACACCCTTGCAAGAGTTAGAGGGCTACATGAGACAGGAGTGGAAAAGAACTCCCTTTATTAAGAAAAGTCGTGTACAAGTTAAGAAGGTTAGACTAGACTAGACAAGACAAGACTAGGCTCCCTCTTTTTATGCTTCAATTCTAAGTGTCCTCTCTAGAAAAGTACCTCTAGAACCTTCTACTACTATGGCTCCTTCCATGTAGGTGACCTTGCCTAGTTGGACAAGCTAGCACACTCACACGCACACAATCACGCTCTAGAATATTCTACTACACAATCCACTAACTCCTCACGGAGTTTCTAGAATTTCCACAATCACTTTGGCACTCTACGTAATCGTACGTAGTTTCTGGAACCCTCATGATTCAATGTCCTACTTTCTGAACTCCAACCAAAATTTTCGTCACTGGACTTGTCCTTGTCACTAAATTGAATCTGTGACACTAAAACCTCACTAAAAACTCCCAAAATTCATAAGTTTCTCAATACTTGTCCAAATGACTTGACAATGCATATAAAATGCTAGAAAGATACAAACTACACTTTGATAACCTTACAACTCCCACTGCTCCTCCTTCTCTTCGTTGCTGCCGAGGGGTAGGTCGTCAGACTCGCCAGGATAGGCGGCCTGCCGCATGGCCTCCTCCTCTGATGCCGTGATGCGAGGCCAGGATTTGCCAGTGTGGTGCGATGCGCGTCGGGCTTGCGGCTGAGATTCCATACTATACTGGATGGCCACGCCAACGAGTACGTCGTGGCGTACGCGGACGTCTGGCCTTGCTGAAGGCCCACTGCGAGACGCCAAGGCCGTGGCAGCAGTGGGGGCGGCCGCCGCTGAGTTACGAGCAAGGACTGCGGCAGCGACGGCGGTACGGGCAACGGGGAGACTCTCGGTGGCATCCTCCGCCATTTGCCGCATTCTGGCGCGGTGTGCTGCGCAGATGCGTATCTGCTCCTTGGCCTAGGGTGCCAGGACATCTGCCTGCTCCTGTGGCGTGAGGTGGAGCTCTGCGCTAGGCAGGTCCGGCTCCTCATCTTGCGGCTCAAGCAGGTCCTCTTCCACAGAGATCTCCTCGTCCTCGGGCCCTCCCTTCTTGGTCTGGACCACTGGCCGACCGTCGCCCAGCCCCATGAAGCCGTAGAGAGCGGACACCGCTGGGCGGCGATCGACAATGTCGAGGGGCAAGGACCCCGTGCGCGTCCCTCCTGACTGCCAGTCAGGTCCATAGAAGACCCGCTCCGCCTAGTTGTCGACCGCGGCGCCGATGGGAAAGAACACGTCCTGCCCCAGTAGTACGTTGAAGGACTCTGAAGGAGTGACGAGCGCGTGTCAATGGATGGTTGTCTCGTGTGTGGTGCCCGGGCGGAGAGTGAACTGCAGTGCCAGCCTTGTGCGACCTGTGGCAGACTCGGAGGTGTCGGTCGCGATGTTAATGCGCGTCGGCGAGTCCTCCAAGTCGGCCAACGAGAGCCCCAGCGGACGGAAGTAGCGCAGGCTGATGAGGACCGGCTGCGAGCCCGTGTTGAACATGATGCGCTGCGGCGCCTGGGCGTTGACAAGCACAATCCCCTGCGAATTATCCAAAAACGCGACGTTAGGAGTACTAATCATTCTGCGCTCATGCGCAAGGCGCGCTGGTGCCGATTGCACCGCGATTGCGGCATCGGCTGTAGGCCTGCTAATGGCAGCGCGCACAGTGTCTGTGCGTGACCGGAGCAACAACTGAGCGGCCTGCCTCGTTGCCTTTATGGAAACTCCGAGCTCCGCGAAGGAGACCGCCGGCATGCGGTGCAGCGCCAGCGAGAAGGCTTCGGCGCTGAGCTGCACCGTTGTCATCGGCGAGGCAAGCGCGCGTGGCGCGGGCTTCGCTGAGGCTGGCGGCGTCTCCAACACGCAAAACGAACGGGACAGGCGCGGCGCCTCCTTCGTCCATCGTCCCTGGTCTGGCCCGTTGCGCTTCTGCGGCGCTGCGGGCCAGCCGGCTGGTGCCACGTGCGTGTGCTTGCGGCTCGCGCGACTGATTGCAGGGCGGCTGCCGAGAGGCTGCGTGCGTGCGCAGCAGGCCAGAATGGCAGTTGCTGGCGCAGTCGCAAGGCCTGCCGCGCAGCCTGATGCGCAGTCTGCCGCAAGGCCTGCCACAAGGCCTGCCGCGCGGTCTGTCGCAAGGCCTGCCACCAGGCCTGCCGCGCCGTCTGCCGCGCCGCCTGCCGCAGAGCCTCCCTCAAGGTCCGGCGTGGCAGCTGATGCTGTCATGGCGGTTGGCGCGTGTGCGGACGCAGGCACAGTCGCAGACGTCGGCGCAAGCGCGGCAAGCGCAAGCGCATGCGTAGCAGCCGGAAGCGCAGCGACCGTCGAGTGCGCAGCTGCAGGAACGGCTGCACCTGTTGGCGAGCATGCGGCTGTTGAGAGGTTGCCATGTGGCGCCTCCTGATGGCTCCTGGAGGCGAGGGGTCGCGTCGTCAGACCGGCGTTGGCGTCAATCTCGGCTCCCCCGTGCGAAGCTCGTGGCGCCCTCCCCCTGGTGCGTTTGATAGCTGGAGCCCCCGCAACGCAAAACGCGCTGTTGCCGAGGATTTGTGTGCAGCCAGGGTTTAAGCCCTGGTTGTGCGCAGCCGTGTTGGTGCCGTCGGGACCCCGCACGGCAATTTGGCCGCACAGCGCCGTTGGGGTAGCCCCCCCCTGACTGAGGATGGCGGTCGCGGCCGCTAGATCCGCGTTGGATGGCCCGGGCTGTGCGTGAGTGCCAAGTGGCGGCACGTGTGCGCAAGGGGTAAAACCTGGGCGATGCGCAGCTGCGGGCGCGTCGTCGGCGCCCTGTCCGACAATCCGGCCGCACAACGCGTTTGGGGTTGCCCCCCCCTGCCTGAAGATGGCAGTCGAAGCCGCCGTCTCTGCGCTGGCTGTGTCGAGTTGCGTGCGCGCGCCACGTGGCAACACCTGCGCGCAGCTGCTGTGCGCAGCTGCAGCTGCTGCTGTGAAGCTGCCGTGGCATCGCTGGCTGCGCAACGGGCCTTGCAGCGTGATGTGCGGCGTGCGCAGATGTGCGAGTAAGCGCGCGGGCACACTGCTGTCGATAGGAGCGGCCCCACCTGTTGTGCAGGCGACAAGTGGCGGCCTCTGCTGGGGCCTGCTGTCTGCAGCGGCCAGCAGGGGGCGGCTGTTCCGGCCTGTGCACAGATCTGCGCACGGTCGTTCCGCGCGTACGGCGAGGGACGCGGCAGCGGTGCTAGCTGCAGCCGTGCGCGCCGCCTGGTGAGCTCGTGCCGGCGTGCTAGCTGTCACTGCGCGGGCCGAGGGAAGGCCTACTGGTGACAGCAGGGCTGCGCAGGCCAGGGGCTCTGTTGGAGCCTGGGCTGGCGTGCGTGCGGTCCCATCTGCGGGCGTGCCTACGCCAGGGGATGGCGCGGCCGCGCAGGCCTTCAGCCTGCCGTCTGGCAGCCTGTCTGAGCATGCGCTGTCGCTGCTGACAGTTGTCAGCACGGTGTGCAAAGGGCTGGCAGGGCCGCCTGAGCGGGCTCCTGCAGCTCCGGTCGCGAGCGCTGCGTCGTCGCGCGGACAAGCGTGGGGCTGCGGCGCTGCCGCGAAGCCAAGTGTGGTCGTCTGAAATTGTCAAGGGTTGGAGCCAGGCGTGTGCGCAGAGGCTGCGCGGGCGCCAGCTGTCAGAGCTGTGGCGTAGGACGGTGGAGCGTGTGCAAAGAGCGCTCCGCATGCGTCGTAGCTGTTGGCGTCGAAGAGGCCACGGAGTCTTGCAATCTCCACATTGGCCTCCACGAGGGCGTCACTGACATCGTCAAAGCTGCAGTCGTCGGCTCCGAGAGTCAGCGCAGCGTCCGTCGTGGCCGTAGCTGCCGTCATCGCGTGCCGTCCACCCTTGCAAGAATTGCGCCCGCCTCGCTGTCCTGCTGCAGGCGAAGGTCCGTCACGAGCGCGCCCGTTCTTGACGTCGCGCTTCTTTTGCAGACAAACAATCTGCAGGTGGCCGGCTGAAAGGGGTGGAGTGCCCTAGTGGAAGCGTAGTGACTCACGAGGAAAAGAACTAGTTGCAATCATACTAACGAGTGCAGCGGCATATCACTAAGAAAGCTTAGGAAAATACTCAACAACAACGTCGATGGACTCAGCAGAAACCCCGACCCATCCGTAGACGACAAAACGGGAGCTCGAGAAGACGAAGATCCGAGCCGCCCAGCAGAATTGGCAGCCTACCTGGCCGAAATGGCTAGAATGGTAGCGTCAAGAGAAACTGAGCCTCTACCCCTGCTCAGTCCAGAGATCTGGAAAGATCAAGCCACTATGAATTGGCTGAAGACGAGAGTCCACATGGAAGGATTATCGGTGAAAGAAAAGGACCAGGTGCGCCATCGAGCTAAACGGTTTTGCTGGAAACGCAATAACCTCTTCAAGATTGACGAAACTGGTCAGGAGAAGTTGGTGCCGTAACCCACCAAAAGGCGAGCTCTGGTGTAGGAAATGCACGAGAATACTGGACACTATGGTGTCAAGAAGACATATAGTCTCCTGGAGCTGTCTTACTGGTGGAGGGACATGAAGCAGCAGTGTGAGGATGTGATCAAGGCCTGCAGAAGCTGTGATCGCGTTAAGGCTGGTTTCACGCAGCAACACCCACACCTGCAACCTCTGCCAATCATGGGCCTAGGCCACCGCTGGAGCTGCGATCTTGCAGAAGAGCTACCGCTGTCCAAACGAGGTAACAAGTACATTATGGTCATGATTGAGCATTTCTCTAAGTGGATAGAGGTTGTACCTCTAACTGCCAAGGAAAGCTTGGGGACCTCAGAAGCGCTTCTCAACGGTGTGATTGTACGTCATGGAGCTCCAGCAGAAGTGCTGACAGACCAAGGGTCTGAGTTCCAAGAATCTTCTCAGAAACTCTTGAATCGATGCTTCATTGACCATCGCACTACGTCAAAATATCACCCACAGGCGGATGGTCTAGCAAAACGGATGGTGCAAACCTTAAAAACTGCTTTGGGCAAATTTTGCCTTGAGCATGACAAGCGTGATTAGGATCTAGCCCTGCGATGGCTGGTTATGGGTTACAGATTTAGCAAGCAAGCTGCTTTGGTGAATTACTCGCCTTATCAGATTCTGTTTGGCAGAAGTCCAGTCGTGCCCAGCAGCATCAAGCAGGAGATCGAGCAGGTGAAAGACCTGGACAACCCTGATG
Organism: Mesotaenium endlicherianum; assembly: GCA_009602735.1. Taxonomy (NCBI): domain Eukaryota; kingdom Viridiplantae; phylum Streptophyta; class Zygnematophyceae; order Zygnematales; family Mesotaeniaceae; genus Mesotaenium; species Mesotaenium endlicherianum. The sequence goes on along the minus strand of WELA01008032.1, from coordinate 393,992 downwards.
AACTGCTAAAGGTCATGATACGCCGCAAGGCGTTATTTGAGCACATGATGCCTGCTGCCCTGGACAATCTGAAAATCGCACAAAAAAGAGGCACACAGCGTTACGCCAGGACGCGAGACGGGAGCTACCGCCTGCAAATGACCCAGATCCAGGAAAGAGACTTTGTCTACCACAAGCGCCAAGACCACCATTGACACCAGTTTAGGTGCAGTAATCTTACGCGTGAAACATGCGTTCGACAATGGTGTGTTGGAACTGGAAGGTTCTGATGGTGAACCATAAGAGATCACGTGCAGAACTGCTCGTTGTGCCACTTGCCTAATATCGATCCTACGATTTAGTCTGTGCCCGAGGAATTGGTGCCAGCCACACCTTGTGCCAGCTGCAAAGTGCGGAATGATCAAGAAGCAATGGTAAGTTGTGATAAGTGTAGTGCCCGTTGGCACACCTTCTGCATTGGTGAAGAGGAGATTATGGCAAGACAATGAGAATGTCCTGATTGCCTTCCTAAAAACCCCAGCCGCAAGGCCAGGAGATAGAGGCTTTCAGCGGAAAGGCACGGACGCCTCAGCTGAAAGGGAGGGGTGTAAGGGAAGCTGAGGATGAGATAAGTTTTTGAAAATTTCTGCTAAGTGTTGAATGAGGAACTGGTTGAACATGGGAAGCATTGAGTGTGTGATGCCACCGCATGATGCAAGTGCAGGAAGACCAGGAATGGGTCAAACCCCAACCAGTCTGTCACCGACACACGTGCAAGGGACGATCAACTCGATCGATTCCCCACGTGCAGCGACGCACCGACACGTCAACCAGGTCGAAGGCACACGTGCTGAGAAGCCACGCCCGTGCCAGGGGACCGACACTGTTAGGCACGACACTTATCCTCACAATCACTTGTATTCCTCTCAATTGTTTTTTTCTTTCGTGCCCCTCACCCCTTTCACTATAGCCCCTAAGGTACTTGTTGCCATCTTGCCTCTTTTTTGTCTCTTGCAGAACGTGAACAAGCAGATTCTGTACTCAGGTCAGGTGGATAGTTTACGTGAAGAGTGTAGGCAGAATTTGAAGCGATGCCACCCCCCAAAAAGGGCACTTTTGTGTGCCTGCCTCTAGGCCACAGTCGGCCAGTGCCCAGACCCCAGCGACCAGTTTCTCACTGCAGCACACCACAGGACCGTACCTGATCGAATGTCACGGAAATTCATACAATATGCATGTACGAGAGCGCGACCCATTCACATGTTTGAGCCCAAATTGCCATACGATCCATCGCCTACGTATACGAAACGATCCAAAACAAGATCCAGGTTGATCCAGGCCGATCCAGGCCGCCGGCAGGTTATGTTTGCGCTGCGCCTGGACGGGCACAAACATTGTCAGAGGCAAACCGCTCCCAACATGACACGTGACACGAAAATTCCAAAGAAGTAATTGTGACGCCGATTGACACGCGTTTACATGCAAGCGTGTTACTTGCTGGCACCATCGCCAAGGTAACCCGCCAGCTCCCACGGGAGCGCTATATAAGTCGGTGCACGTGGTTGATTCGGCAAGTGTGCTGATAAGCGTGCGTGGACAACGGGCCCACACAAAATCTTGGACGTGCTCATGTGGGGGAGTGAAGATGTATTCCCATACATCTTATGTGCGTATGAAATGGTGTTTATGCACACATGACGATGTGCGTTCATGCATGCGTACTCACTCGCGTATTTGCATGCAAGCATGACGAGTTTGCATATGAGTGTACATATGTTGTGAAGCTCAGCCTACAGTTGAGCGACGTGTGCATGGTCATTTTGTTCCACATATATGCATTTACGAGGAGCGTGTGAGAGCTTTTTTATGTGAGTGCGTATGAGGGCGCTTAAATGCGTGTATATGTGAGGGAGCGGACAAAATGTACAAGATTCATTGAGCGGACACACAACCATCCCATGGAGGCCACTATGCATGTACAAACATGGCAATATGCTCCGCGTTGCAACGTTCACCATTTCCATTAGGTTACGTTCCTAGTCATTATTTTGAGAATTCCTTTCAATAAATTACATGTTTCTGTGAACATGCTTAGTAATTATATTGAGAAAATGCACAATCTACATTATGTCTTATTTTGTAGAACATTAGTTTTATAAGTAAACAAATACTCACGATTGATGTAACTCTAATTTTGAAATTTGCTTGTACAATATCTTTTAGCCGCACAGTACGAATTGTGATACGCCGTACAATTGTACGGCATAAATTACGTATAATTGATTGCCCTACTCATACCCGGTTCATAAACAGTTTACATCATGTCGTGCCTAGCCGTATTAAGGTCAGGGCACGTGTGATGATTTTGCGGACGTGTGGTCGATATGTCGGTGGTTCTTCACGCGTGTATGCACTGCTTGGTCGACTGGTCGATGTATTCCTGCACGTGTGGGATCTACCTTGTCGTTCGACCTTTGCACGTGTGTCGGTGACAGGTTGCCTGTGACTGACCAATTTTTTGTCATCCTGCACTGGCATCAGTCAGTGAGAGGGTTAGCACTTAATTTCAAAAAAAATTGCCCACCAGGGTTTACGTTTAATTTTCACAGTCACAGACTCACAACTTACAAAAATCAAAAATTATAGCATGTATTCTGGGTTGACTTGAGTCTTCCCCTCAAAGTCGCACCTAATAATTCTTCACTGCTGGCTGAGCTCACTCAGTTTTCCACTGAGAGCTCTAGTTTTGCTAACTCTGCTCTTGCTTCAATCAATCCGGCAATTGAGACTTCTGAGAACTTGAACACTAACACATCACTCACCATTTTATGTGCTCTTCACACGCTTGTGGTGGTTGGTTCGACTGTGCTATGATTTCCTAGCACATCTTCTAAGCGAAAATCCATTTTTGGAAACTCATGAATCCTAACTTTTCTTAGCTACAAAGCGTGAGACATAAGCAGGAATCTTCAACGTAGACGGAAACTTGTCGTCTTGCCTTCTTAGGAGTTCCTTCTATTCTTCTTTGCGCCTTTTTTCTTCTTCTGTCTTCTCTCTCTCCTTCTTACCTTCGTCTTCTTGGACCTGGCAAAAAAATGTGAGTCAGAATGAGGGTAGAGTGTGCATGGTTGATGCCTATCACAAGCACCACGCAAGCTAGCCCTTTCGAGATTGCCGTTGACTTCGTCATACTCGCATACATGCATGCTCTTCCTCATTGGAAACACTGCATTCCTTCAATTATATTGCGTCACTTAGCCTACATGCAGGCTTCGTGACGGTCGCGCGTGCTCGCTAGGCCAGATGATGACTCTGCTAAAGACAGCTGGCTGAAGTCAACTTAGACTTGCTTGCTGACATATTCTTTGACACTCAACTGATCACCTCAACTTTCAAGCAATTCTAGCAAACTGCCTAATGATGCATCTAAGTGTAATATTGTTTTAAGGCGATCAGCTGCCTGTCAAAGAATTTATCGACAAGATGACTTCGATAGACTTTAGCTTGTTACACTTGGCTAGGTTAGTAAACTAAATTGAAAATAATTATGATAGTGTAAGTCTAATTAAGTACTATAATTGGTTGAATCTTCAATGAACAAGCTGTAACCTCCACCCTCAGCCCACTCACTTTGTGAAATGCAAACAAAGAACGTCCCTCCCCACAGCGACTTCCAATGTCTAGCATAATCTCCGCTCCAATCAACCAGCCTTCCAATTGACCAAATGACACATACCTGTCCTCCATGTTACTAAGTTTGGCAATTGCTCCAAGTAAGCTCTATCACTCAATAACCCCTTCCTACTTCCTAGTCTCTGCGCAGCTTGGCACACCTTCTAACCTCATTAGTCCTAAGCTTTCAAAAAAAATTATGGATTACGTCTTCCATAGACTCCAAGCTATGATATATAGTATTACTTCGTTTGTGCATTACCAGCGCTCAATTCACTGAATTAAGCAAACAATTTTTTTGTTCGACTCCAAGTAATATAAACCCGCACGTCAAAAGACTACAAACTCGCACGCTTTTGTATATCTTAACATACCATTGACAATTTGGTGTAATGCCGAGGCAAATCAACGTTAACATTTTCAATTAACGATTTTGCGTGTTAGAAATCTATACGAACAAATTCTAACCTTGGAGACAAACAATTGCGTTATAGCAAACTACATCTAAGCGTACATGCCAGCGGCGGAACCTTGACTGTATATACTATTCTATTGTATAGGTCTTTCTACCATGCAATTTACCCAACTTTGACTATGGCTCATGCCCTTTGACTAATAAGGGTAACTCTTGCTACCAGTTACAACTTTCCGGACTCCAAGCTAGAGTACTACCCTATAGATCACATAGGTCCTTCTCCTTGACATGTACCTAATTTTGAATACGGCCCATGCTCTTTTATCAGGGTGGTCAGCTGACTGTCAAAGAATGTGTCAGCAAGCTAACCAAAGTTGACTATAGTCTGCTGTCCTCGACAAAGTCATGACACAAAATACTACTAAAATTCAGCAAATTAATCCACTATTGCATTAACCAAATTGATATATCTAACAATACACTGATTCATTACACTAGCTATGTTGTTCTTTTGATGTATACTGAATTAACCAGAAAACACTATAAAGATTACTTGCAAATGTAAGAATCTTTTATTCAAAAATAATTTGTTAAGTCAATTTATCTCAATGACCAAACGCAATTGAGACAAACAAAAGACGCAATTTTGAATGGAAACCTTAATGAAGGCAATTGTATCCCTTTTTTTGTATGCGTAACACATGAAGACGCGATGACTCGCACCAAAAGGTCACGAGTTCCAAGCTCCTTGCATTGTTTCCTTCTCTTTGCTCCCTATCGCTGCCACTGACCTACTAATAACATGAAATTATCGTCTCTTTCTAAGCAAGCTCATAAGAGAGAGAGAGAGAGAGAGAGAGAGAGAGAGAGAGAGAGAGAGAGAGAGAGAGAGAGAGAGAGAGAGAGANGAGAGAGAGAGAGAGAGAGAGAGAGAGAGAGAGAGAGAGAGAGAGAGAGAAAGAGAGATTTGCAACGTAGGCTGTTGGCAGGCGCTAGGTATCGTGCAAGGGCAAGCAAGTGGGAAGCTAAACTAATGAGCAAAATGTAGCACCAAGAACGAGGAAGAGCAATAGCGATTAGCAATGTTATGGTCGGGAGAGAGAGGGCGTATTCTCAACTTATTGTGCATTCATGACGGGCATTACGAGCAACCTACACTAGAAGCGAGGAAAACAAGAAGGCATAATCGAACAACATGAGCTTTAAGTCACCACGAACGTAGAGAATATCATCACTCTCATGAGATTGAACATGCAAAGCTAACATCAGAATGGTGTTAGCTTGCGGCCCAAGGAGCGTGCCCTCACAAACTATGTTTAGGTCCTACAAAGTGAAACAAAACACTACCTCCTACGGAAGACGCGTCATCGCGTCATAACACACAAATGAAAGTGTACTCTAGTTACAAAAGGGTACTAAACGAAGGACGAACACAGACACGTACGACTCAAGTCAAAAGGTAACCCAACTACCCCTCACCTCTTACTTTCCCTTTCTTCTAGCGAACACGGGGGCATATTCGTCGGGATTGCTTATGGTACGTAATGGTCTCGTTGTAGCGATACGAACGAAAAGGTTCCTTGAGGTACTTAGATTGCGCGCCAATTGTACTTATACAATCTAAACCGACACTTTCGATCGCACCCGCGACGTGTCGCATGCGCCGCAACCGGCCACGTGGCAGATTGTTACACTCCTCCCACCTACAAGTGTGCACGTCCCGGCACTTATGCCGCGGCGGCGCGAGGGACATTGTTTTGGGATAGTGTCCTTTTTATACAATCCAAAGATCGCCGTATGGTCATTGGTCGTACCATCGACGAGTTTTGCACCTGGCGGGATTTGAATCCTTGTCTCTTGCAGACGTTTGCGTACGTTTGCGCTCCGATACCATTGATACGAACAAAAAAGTAACTCATGGTACTTAGATCTCTCGCCAATTGTACTTATACAATTCAAACCGACACTTCCGGCCGCATTTGCGACGTGTCGCACGCGCCGCAACCGGCCACGTGGCAAATCGTTAAACTAGGCATGGACAGGAGGGGATCCTACTGGGTACTCGCGCCGACCCTTCAGGCGAGCGAACCTGAGGATCGTCCCCCACACGTGTGGGCGGCAACACCACGTGTGGAGGTAGAGAAAGAGCTCGTGATCTGGGGGGAGCCTCACAGCTGCTCAACAGCAGATCCTCCTGAGCAGACTATGGTCCCAGTGTTCACCACCACTGCCTACAGTCTAGACCCTCCTCACCTACCACCCTAACCCGACTAATCACTAAGACCACGTGTGGGCGGCAACACCACGTGTGGAGGTAGAGAAAGAGCGCGTGATCTGGGGGGAGCCTTACAGATGCTCAACAGCATATCCTCCTGAGCAGACTATGGGTCCCAGTGTTCACCACCACTGCCCACAGTCTAGACCCTCCTCACCTACCACCCTAACCCGACTAATCACTAAGACCACGTGTGGGCGGCAACACCACGTGTGG
>WELA01008032.1:360498-375099 GCA_009602735.1 Mesotaenium endlicherianum | reverse complement strand
GAGAGAGGGTGGATGCCATAGACCCAGTAATTTGAACACTTACAAAATTGACGAACTAGCAGAGCAGACCCCCTTCGAGCCGACAGCCTCGGTCCTTCCTACCTTCTCGGTCCACCACCAGATCTAAATGACACGAGTACCCTTTGCTCTTTATCCCTGATCAGTAAGGATTAGGCACCTGGATCGTATATGACATCGCAAGAGCACTAAGAGCACTATAAGAAGCGCATCAAAGAAGCGCATCAAGAAAGCACATTGTATAGCGGCATTAGGACCCCGCTTAATGCCCCCCCACTCTAGGAGATCTAGTACACACCGCCTTTATCCGTGTGGAGGATCCCGCGCGTGCATGTGAGCGGGAGAGGAGCTACTGGGTACAATACGGACGCCAGGTCAAAAGGCTCGAGCTTGACCCCTGACCCAGCGCCAAATGACCACTGCCAGTTTTGGCCATTTTGTGCAAAATTGAGCAAGATGAGCAAGGTTGCTCTCGGGGGCAAAATTGGCTGTTTCGTGCCCCGGAGCACTGCCGGCATTAGGCAACGAAAGTGGTCACCTGACCTGGGGCACTGGCCAACTGTGGCCTAGAGGCAGGCACACAAAAGTGCCCTTTTTGGGGGGTGGCATCGCTTCAAATTCTGCCTACACCCTTCACGTAAACTATCCACCTGACCTGCTGTACTCATCGATACATAATTGAGTCTCGCTGCGGCCCGTAGTGCCTTCAAACCTCACCAGGGTCGCAGAAATCCCTCGTGACAAATCGCTCCGAGTCGCGTACATTTTAGTACTTTGTCTGGCTCGCACACGCCCGTCAGAAGTCGCGAACGGTCGCGCTCTAGCAGATTCAGCCCGTCGCAGACCGTCGAGCGTGATCGCACGCAGACCACAAACTACCAGTTGATACTTGATACTAGGTGTGTTTGTTGTCGTACTTCATACTGACTTCGGCTAGACACCGTTGTCCGCACCCTCAAAGTCAATCGGTGACGATGAATGTTCAAAATGAACTCGATAAGTTTAAAGATGCCAGACACCAATCCAAGGTGCGAACTGCAACTGTTGATGGTCACTGTCGCCTTTGAAGTTTGAAGGTTAATAATGAACCATTTTGCAATTCAGGTCACGGCGGAGACTACACTGCAACAGGAGGGCAAAGCAGGCCAGACACTGCTGCTCCAATGGGCCCACCCTTCGTGTACCTCTGGATCGTCGGTACAAAATATCAGAAAAGCATGTTGTCCGGCTTGCGGGGTCGGTCTGGCTTCAGTCAACATGACGACCAACCTGCTGTCGTGTCCAAACTTGTGGACGATAGTGGATGTTAGAGAAGACCATTTGCAGTGACTCTTGTCCACCAAGGTTATGGTGGGGCACGGCGCGACCAGTCAGGACAAAGAGTTTCGTCAGAAATACAACCGCTCGTTGGCGGTCGATATTAATCGATAGAACAGATCCTAGAGACTAGACGAGAAGTGAGCGCGACATGTAAAAGTATGGTCTTTGGTTTCAGACAAACTGAAAGTTTGAACGTTGCTACATTTGTTGATATTAGCTGGATAGAATTTGGGAAGGGCAAGAACGCCCACGCGAACTCTGTGGATTCTGGAAATGTCAATCCGTGCCCTGGACTTTTGTACCAGGTTAGTACTATGCGTCACCATATGTGACTACTATGCGTCACCATGCGCAACCTCTCAATCTGCAGAAGAACGATCGACATATCGATCGTTCAGAGATGCCACCGCTACTTGACATTGGAGACTGCCAAATGGCTTATTAGATTGCGGACTTCAGTTTGAGGACACTGCATCGTGCCAATGCAAGGGATTCTCCAATTGCGCGTCTCTTGAGTTTCATCGGGAAATCGTGAAAGCACTTTCAGGCCTGCTCGAAGGGAGACGAAGAGTCGAATCTGGTCCCTTAAAAACATTGGCCATCATTCCTGGCCATGGCCCACCAATTCCTAACAGCCCGGTCCCATTGAGCAAAAAATGCATACCCAGAACTTGCACCCGCACCTTGATGTTTCCACAGTGCGTCTACTCGTGTACCGAGGATTGTTCATTCGTCGACGAAAATATCTTGTCTATCCGCCCAGATCGTCAAATCCACATTGTTTTGCCGTTATGCACACCGCTCTGTTGCCCAAATAGCCCCCCCGCTCTCGTTTTTGCCTCCAGGTACTCAGGATGGGAGTATTTTTGAAGACCAGTCTTCACTACTTCAAATTATGCACCTTCCGTGAATTACGTCAGATTCATGGCTCTCATTGGTTGTGTTTACATAACGAGATAAGCATTCGCACATCTGTTCCAACATATTCGGAGATCACAACGCTGAGTGGCGATCAGAGGAAGCGATCTATTGAAGGAGGTGAAAGGGGGTTCACCCAGGTTCACCTGAAAATCTATTTCACCTCGAGCTTGCTGACGCTCATCCGACGAGGCCTACGAATTCTGGGTATTTATGAACCCGTTTTTGCAGCCAACAGTTGCTCAATGGGACCGGGCTGTAAGTATTTTCAAATAGATGTAAACTTGACGGGGATTAGTCAAGTAGTGGTACCGAGCCCCGAGTCCCGACTCCCGAGTCCCGACAATGGGGGGGAAACATGGCGCTAATTTTCCGAGATTTCGAATTCGGAGCCTTAAATTCTTGAATCTTTGTCAGTAAACTTCCCAAGTTTGATTTCAGGGCGTTAATGATACATATTTGTTTCATTAAAGGTCACTAATTCATAGTACTAATTTTGAAATTTTGATTTCAGGGCGCTAATTTAAAACGTTGAGCTTTGGGCGCTATTCACCCGGATTCTCGAAGGGAGTTTCCCCCCCATGGTCCCGACTCCCGAATCCCGATCCCTTCGTTCGCAACGTGGATCCTGAAGTCCGCGTGCGGCCCGCTTGTGATCTATGCATAGACTACCGCCTAATTTCTCAGCCTACGTGAGTTCTGGAAAACTTTTTTTCACTATGGTGTGCAAACTTTAAACTACATGACAAGGACTTGTTTGAGACCTCTTGTCAATTGTGGCCGGGGCCGGTAATGAAGGAGCGGGTATCTTAACGTTGGATGCTGAAGCATATAGATCACACTGCTATGTTTCGGATGCAGCTGTATGACTTAAATATAACATCAAATACACTCCCAGAGAAGTAGCAGTATCTGGACGAGCAGATGATATCGATTAACTGTATATACTACTTATGGGGCGTACGTTTTATTTGGTCTAGGAAAACAGCCTACTTTCTCTTGTACCGCCAAAATTTGCCATCACAGATTGTATTGCCTGGTTGGCATGTACTTATATAAGACTCGCAGACTGACGTGGTCAGGCTTTCCATGGGAAAATGTGTTCTTTATGCAGCTTGTCTCGAGAGGTAGTCTGGCAAGCTATTAGATAACAGAAATGAATTAAATACTATGTCTTTCACATAATTATGTGTATATATGTGACAACCGGTAGGTGCATGCACTACTTTCCTTGACGAGCATTACATCTCAACTGGCAAGAAGATCAGATGCCGAATCAAGCTGTGACGAAAATCTGTGCGAAGGCTGAAGTACAGCGGCCGGCAAATGCTGACCGAGCTCGTGACTTCATTGCCAGTCTTTTTGTACCAGCGCACAGAGTGGCAGCAGCTAAAGCCAATTAGGAATAATTATTGCGAGTTTAGGGGTTTCACCATGTTTGCCACGTCCTTGCACAAAGTATGAAAGGCAGGAGGTTACGGTACCCTCAATGTTGGACGAGGGACCCCGCATGCCAGTTCGTATGTTCCACGCCCACTATCGAAGCACCCCGGACTGTCTATCTCCTACCTTGTAATCAGTGATAGTGTCCAAGAGCTAGTAGTTGAGTTCAAATATAAGAACCAGTCAAAGAGCACGGTCAAAGATGGGAAACTGGTCAAAGGGTGTACCTCTTGCACAATCGAGCCAAATTGAAGAAGTTGATATCGGCTCGAAGGCTGGGAGCGACAAATTACTCCAAGCACACAAAACAAGGGATGCAACTCCATAACACGAGTTACAGATAACGGCTCATAAGCAAAGCGAGTGTGAGGGAGTAGCATGCCTGAAGCGCAGAAAAAAGCAGCAGGCAAAATAATCTTACCCTCAACACGATTCTATGATGTGTGTTCCATTGATTGGGGAAAACAGCAAGGGGTCGTTCCTACTGGCCCTGCAGTAGCACTTGAGGCCTTCAGCGCGATGCATTAGAAAAATCGACAGAGACTTATGCAATCCTCTCTGCTTAGCTCTAGAGCTTGTATGGACGGGGTATTTTTAATAGCATCTCACTTGCTGATCAGAGCATACCCACGGCAGCTCAAACACAAGAGGAGAGTCCTAACATGTTCAACTCTGCGTTAACTATTAGTGTAGGCAATCACTGCAGCCATTTCGGAGTGCTTTGAATCGAGCAGATATTATGATTTGACTGGTCAGCATCTATGCAGCGCTGAGCATAATTTTTGCAAGCCTAAAGATTGTCTCTGCCAATTTAATCCAACCATCATCCAGTTATCAACTGGAAGGTAGCCTGCTGGATGGTACACATCAAGTGCTCCAATGGACATTTCATCTTACGCACATAGCAGAACACAGAGAGTTCGCCCACACAACTAGCCTGCGCAGCTACAGGGCCGCCAACAAAAGCAGCAAGGCAAGTGCCCAGTTAATCAGGTCAACAGCAAGCCTCACGCCACTCAAATAGGCGTGGCACCAGCAGCTTGGTTGACTTTACCAGAGAACTGCGCCACTCGATCTAGCATCTGTACAGCTTGAGTTAAGTGAGTTGACTAGCATAGCCAGAGAGTCAAGCATCCTCTGACTTTTTGGACTTGAGGGGAGTGAACCAGACCTTCCAAGGTGCACCTTCACGTGCAGGCCACCAGCCGCCTTTTGATCCGCGGTTGCCAGGTCATAAGGATCGTCAACAAACGCATACAAGCAGGCCTTAAGGATTGGGCTTCCACGTGGCGGCGCTCCAGGCCTTCAGCAACCAGGACCTCCTTGGTGACAGTCAAGCTAGCTTGTTGAGATTGATTGTTGATTATTAAACGATTATTGAAGCGAAGCCAGAGGAACAAGCAGCCAGGCGCAAGCAGAGCAGAAAACCAGAGCTAAAACTAAAGACTACCTTGACAGCCATATGACGCATCCTGCAGCAGCGGCAGCGACAGCAGCAGGGCACAAGTACCGGGCCCACCAGCAGGCGCAGGCTATGGCAGCAGCCGCAGGGCAGGCGCCTCCTGCTCTAGCGCATGCGCTCAGGGACGTTCTCTCCCTTGGCGCAAATCCAGAGAGAAGGCCGGTGGACCTCCACCAGGGGGTAGCCAAAGGCACCTGGCTGCCAGAAGAGGACAAGATCCTGATAGCCTATGTGGCGCACCACGGGCCCAAGGACTGGAACAAGCTGCAGACGCGCGGGCTGCTCAAGCGCAACGGCAAGAGCTGCCGGCTGCGATGGGTCAACCAGCTGAAGCCCGGCCTGCAGGTACCCCTCGTGTTCTCAGACACACCATCACCGCATGTACAATTTATCCTTCTGACTTTGAGTCTCTTAAATGCCTGCTGCTGCTGCTGCTGCTGCTGCTGCTGCTGCAGGCTGCCAGAGACTGCTCGTGGTCTTAGACACCAGCACGCCCAATTTTTTCCTTTCCCTTTCTTATTGATACCTTCTGAAATGTCTGCTGCCCCCTCCTGTGGATACTCCTCATTTTCCCAGACACCACCGCCACCTTGTTATTTTTTCCTGTATTCCTTTTTGAATCTTTAGAATGTCTGCCCCTCCTCCCGCAGGTTGCCTGGTTCTGCTCGTGTTCTCGGCAGCCACCACCGCCTTCTCTCATTTCCTTCTCTCATTTCTCCCCGTCTCCTTTGAATTTTTGGAATGTTGCTGCTCCCCTCGAGGCTCTGAGATATCTGCTGCTCTGCGGGTTCTCAGACACCAACACTGTGCGTTCTTCTTCTTGCCTCTCCTTCAAATGTTTTCTGGTCTGAAGTATCTGCTGCTCCCAGACACGCGCTGCAATGATGCTCCCAGTGTCATCAGTCAGTGCGCGTTCTGCGGAAGAGCTCATCACTGACTGCCCCCCCCAGATTTGCTGTATGGTAGCTTTGAGTATTCTGTTTGCTCCAGGGTCCAATCGATGCCTCCTGCCCATCTGCGTCCGGTTATTTACTCCTTGTTGCCTCCACCGTGAGTCATACCTAGTTGTCTCTGTAGTCTTATTCAGGTCCAGATGTCTCGGTCCTTTATGCTACTCATTCACCTGATTCTTGGCCTGCAACGCTCTGGCTTCTTTTGAAGTTTTCAAAAAGCATGCGTGAGCAAGCAGAAATGCTCTCATGCTCACCACTCACCATCTTACAGCCGTTCACAGGTGGCACACGGCAAGGGTTCAGGGAAAGTGTCGAGCTCCCGTCTTTGAGTTCCCTGCTTTTCTGCAGAATGAGCGCCTCCTTGTGTTGTGCAAGTGGGCAGCAGCGCACTACTGCACGGCCGCGAGAACGAGCACTGGGGGTCACAGACCTCCAGGCAACTCAACATCCGCAGAGGCGGAACGTTCCCAGGCTCACCATTCCACGTCCCTCTCCACTGCTGTGCCCTTTCTCTTGCTCGCCCCCTCCTTCCTCCCTTCCCTCTCTATAGCAGAGAGGACTCCACGGCAAGGGCTGCAAGCGTTTCACCGAGAGCGAGGAGCGCCAAGTCATCAAGCTGCAGGTGCCTGCTCCCTCCTCTCTCCTCCCTCCTCCCTCCTCCCTCGGCCCCTCCTCCTCTTCCTCTCCCTCCTGGCCACCTGCGGCCCGCTTCCGACTCACATGTCGATTGCCAGTAGCAACTCTTCACAACATCCATAGCATGCTCAGAGCTCTCCAGCATCGCCTTGCGCCTTGCCTCGATGGGGCCCTCAGGTCCTCGGACCCCGTTGCTCCCTGCCTGCCTGCCTGCTTTCGCTGGCTCCGACCCAGGGCTCCCGGCCCCCTGCCCGCCCTGCCTGGCTCCCTCAGAGATCCTCAGCTCCCTGGCTCCCAGAGGCTCCTGCCTGGCTGGCTCCCCCAGAGGCTCCTGGCTCCCCTCCTTCCTGGCTTCTGTGAGCTGTGAGCACACACAGGAGCCATTTTGCTTGCGATCTGTCCCTACTAGGAACTGACCTGAAACCAGCGTGCCTGTGTGTGTGTGTGGGTGTGGGTGTGTGGATGGATGTGGGTGTGGGGTTGTGGGTGTGTGTGTGTGGGCGTGCGCAGAAAATGATGGGCAACAAGTGGGCGCAGATCTCCAAGTTCCTGCCGGGCCGCACCGACAATGACGTGAAGAACTTCTGGAACCTCTACATCAAGCGCCTCAAGCGCATCAAGGGCCACCACGAGACGCTCCAGCAGGCGCATGAGGACCGGGAGCTCGCCGCAGGCGGCGGCGGCGGCGACGGCGGGGCCAGCGGGTTGGCGGGCGGCCACGGTGAGCCGCACGATCATCATCATGGAGCGTCCAGATCTGAGCACCTGCAGCAGGGCTTAAGCGCCGGCGCCGGCGCGGGTGCCGGCCACTACGAGATGGGCGGCCAGGGGCCCATCAGCTCCGGCAGCCCGTCCATGTCAGCGGGCGGCGGCGAGGGCGACCTCCAGGACGACCCGGCCAGAGCTTCTGTCAGCTCACATCAGGGTAAGTTGCAAGCGTTGCAAGCCCCCCGCTCTCTCTATCTCTCTGCTTCTCTTTCTAAGTGAGTGTTTGTGGCATCACCGCCCTGCTGCTCGGTGCTCTCTTCTGATGCAAGGCTCGAGCAACGTCTCTCCTCGTCTCTCTCGGCACATCAACAGTCATCCTGTGGCAGTTCCACAACTCACGGACCCATGTGTGTGTATGCGTGCGTGCGTGTGCGGACCTCTTCTTTCTCTGGCGGCGGCTGCTCCGTTCAGGATCTCCCTCGCCCATCCAGGGCCAGGTCCAGAACCAGAGCCAGGGCCAGGGCCAGGAGGCGGCAATCCTTGCAGGGTACACGGGGATCAAGCACCGGCTGGAGCCGGGAAAGCACGTGTGGCCACTCCAGCAGAGGCGCCGCGAGAAGGCGCAGGCGCGCCTGGGCGGCAGCAACGGCGGGGCGTGCGGCGGCGGGGCGGGCTGCGGCTCTGACATCAGCAGCGCACTGGCGTCCAACACGAGCAACCTGACGGGTCTCACTATCGGTACGCCGCTGCACACGCCGCTGTCTCGAGCATGGATTTCTTGCTAGTCTGATCATGCTATTCTGACGCCAATGCTGCCGATGCTGATGCTGATGCTGATGATCTCCCGTCTAAGTTTACTTCTTCATTGGTACGCGTTTTGCTTTGTTTGGCATCTAGTCCGATGCTGATGCTCCTCCGTTCTAGCTTACGTCCCTGTTGGGGGGGATGTGCTTTACGCTTTGTGTCTGGCATGCTATTCTGGTGGCGATGCTTTTCCATTCCATCTTACACTCCTATCAGTGCAGGTCGTTGCAGCTCGCCTTGTGTATGGCGTATTGTTCTGATGCCTACGCAACTTCCGTTCTTGCTTTCAGTTCCATCTGGTGCGCATGTGACGCGTCGGGGTCGAAACTAGTGGCAATCAAGAGGTGCTTTGTGCCCCTCTCCAGAGGCTCCTGTCTTCGCGTCTTCATATTCTTGTCGCACCGCTGAAATCTCCTCCTTGCACAAGCCCTCCTTGCCTGCTGCTGTCTCAACTACAACTTCCGACGGGTTGAACATGCGTGAGACACACGCAGCCACTCCCCGTGCTGCTTGGCTCTTTCAATCTTGACCATCTTAAGCAATCACTCTCAGTCCAGGAGTGCCCCCCCTTCACCGCCCCGTTCGTAACACCTGAGGCTCGATTGCGCCCGCTCCTGCCCCCGCCCCCGCCCTTGGCCCTGTTCCTGCCCCTGCCCGCTGCCCCTGACCCTGCCCCTGCCCCTGCCCCTGCCCCTGCCCTGGTTCTTACGCTCCCCACGTTGCGCTCTTCCTGCCTGCCGCGCAGACACCTCGAAGGTGGCAGACAAGCCGGCGGAGATGCTGCTGCAGCAGCAGGACAACATCGAGGACTGGCTCAAGACGCCCACGCCCTCGCGCCACCCGATGTACGTCTATCCGTCGTCGACGTACCGCTACTCGCCAAAGTACCTCTCGCCGCGCTCGCCCATGACGTGGTCCCCAGGGGCCTTCTACTCGCCCAGGATCACCAGGCTGCGCTCGCCGCTGCCAGGTGGCAGCGAGATGTCCGGCGACCTCTCCGGCAGCTCCCTCAGCCTGCCGGGTGGCCTCTCCGCAGCGATGCAGCCCTCGCAGTTCTCGCTGGCGGATTTTGAGGCGGCAGCTGGCGGAAGCGACGCCGGCAGCCGCCTGGGTCTGCCACTTGGCGGCGGTGGAGGCGGAGGCGCCGGCCTGCCAGGCTTTGAGCCAGCTGGCGCACGGGCAGAGCCCCTCCTGGACCTCAGCCACCACAGCAATCTTGGCTACCAATTTCAAAGGCCCTCTCACTTGGGCCCGTCAGGCTCAGAGCTCCTCTCCAAGGGGGGGACCACGCAGCCGGTACAGATGATGTCAGCCGCAGCCAGCAGCCAGCTCAGCAGCACCCACCTTCACCTCAGCGGCGTACCCACCAAGGCCTCGGGCGGCGCCGAGATTGACATGATTGCGACGCCTGGCGGCGGCGTGGGCGGCGGCAGCATGATGGTGCCGCTAGACATGCCCCTCAGCAAGAGCCCTGCGGGCGGCGGCGGACAGCTGGCGGCGTCCCTGCCCTTCTCGGAGATGTATGCGCCGCCCATCCAGCAGCAGCAGCAGCAGCAACCCATTCTCATTGGGCGCGCGCGCGCCAGGGAGCTCGCTCATCCCCAGCCCCACCTCCTCCCCCACCACCACCACCAGGAGGAGCAGCAGCAGCAGCAGCACTTCGGACTGGCAGCGGCCGCAGCAGCAGCAGCAGCAGCGGCAGTAGCAGCAGGAGGAGGAGGCGGCCAGGAGGGGGCGGCCGAAGAGAGGCTGGCGGCGGCGGATGCAGCAGCCGCAGCCTACGGCAGCCGCTCGGTGCTAGCTGTCAAGACCCAGTGGGACCCCCCATCAGTGCTGGACCAATTCTGGAGCCCCCGCCAGATGGAGGACCTGGGCTCCCTTGGGGGGGGTGTGCTCGGCAACGAGCACCACGCCATCATGGGCACCGGCGGCAGCGGCGGAATCGGCGTGCTGCTGCGCTCCAAGAGTGAGAAGTCGGGCCTGGAGCGGGTGCCCACCATCCTGGCGTCGCCGCCGTTCTCGCAGGAGAGCCTGCCCGAGGAGGATGGGCAGGAGGGGGAGGGGGACGGCGCAGAGCAGCAGCTGCATCAGCCGTCGATGGACCAGATTGTCAGCGGGGGTACGGGGCATCATTTGCGGATGCACGGCCACGGCCGCAGCCACAGCTTCAGCCACAGCCACGGCCACATGAGCATGGCGACAGCGCACGAGATGCTGCTGCAGCAGCAGCAGCAGGAGCTGCTGCAGGAGGCAAGGGGCCTCGCCAATCGCGAGGGGCAGGGGGACCTCTTCCACCTCACAAAGACGTGCCTCCGGCTGAGCAGGCCCTACCTGCCGGAGCTCGTGCTCAAGGAGTCCGGCAAGGAGGAGGAGGACGAGCAGCAGCATCCGCACCACCACCAGCAGCAGCAGCAGCAGCAGCAGCAGCAGCGGCGGCGGCGGCAGGACGAGGAGGAGGAGGAGGAGGCGGGCGAGGAGGAGGGGAGCTCTTCCGACATCCTGTCTCCCGCGCAGATCCTGGGCGGCGGCCTCAAGTGGGAGGCCGGCCAGCAGCAGCCCCTCGGCGGCAGCAACGGCAGCGGCAGTGGCGTGTTGTCCCGGCACCACCAGCATCAGAGCCTGAGCCTGGGCCAGAGCCACTCCCTCAAGGCAGGGCCGGGGCACTCGTCGTACAACGGCCGCGCCCTCGAGCGCGAACACTTGATGCTGCGCGCCACCTCAGCGTCGTGCCTGCTGGACATGCCCGGCTCCGCTGGCCAGCTCAGCAGCAGCAGCTGCGAGCGCCTGAGGGTGGCCCGCAGCCACGAGGGCCCGCTGCTGGGCGGCGGCCAGGTGGCCGCGTACGAGCAGCTCCAGGTGGGGAGCCTGGGGACCACCATCCCCCGTGCGCTTCTGAGGAAGAGCCTGGGCAGCTACCAGCAGCAGGTGAAGGCCGGGGGTGGCATGGAGGGGACGATGATGCTGCCCATAATGGAGACGGAGGCCTCTGCAAGGGCGGCAGCGCGGGCGGCCAGGGTGGCGGGGGCGGGCGGCGGCGGAGCGGACGGCGGCAGGATGGACGGCAGGAGGGGTGCGAGCTCGGGCGGCATCAAGATGGAGGGCGGCGAGCAGGGCGAGGCCGGCGGGCCGGACGCCAGCTGGCAGGTGGAGGAGCTCATCCGGAGCATGCTGGCCGACAATCACGACGATCTCGAGCCGTCTCCCACAAGCGTGCCAGGGGTGCCGGCTTTCTCGGGCAGCGGCAGCGGCAGCGGGGGGGCGGACCAGCCCTTTGCAGACGTCAAGCAAGAGCCCAGCCCCCCCCTGCTTGTGCCGGACGCAGCCACTGGGGGGGGACAGCTGTCGGGCTCCTCTGCGCTGAGCATGCCCTCCCCCCCTTCCTCCAAGAGGCAAGCGCAGGAGGACGGCGACCAGAGCAACGAGCAGCACCATCGTCAGCACTATCAGCATCATCATCAGGAGCAGCAGCAGCAGCAGCAGCAGCAGCTGCTAGCAGAGGGAGTGAGGGCGGGGGGCAGGCTCATGGCATCTCCGCAAAAGTCTCAGGCGATGAGCAGCAGCGCCGCCCCGCCTCAGACCTGCATAAACCCAATGGCAGTCCGGGGGAGGCACCAGCACACCCCCACAGAGTACTACTGGGGGCAAGGCTTCAGTGCGTAAGTGAAGGGATCCCAGATTTGGCTCCTCGGCTCCCTGCATGGTCTGCATACAGGCCATCTGCAGCCCCGCCAGCTGTCCAAGACCCCCTAGAGCCTCTCCTGCTACATCCGCATGTGCATGATATGTGCCGGCAGGGGCCTAGGGCCAGCTTGCCCTCATTGGCGACTCATGCCTTAGCTCATGTGCAGGAATCCTTCCTGTTCTCAACGGAGAACGCAGTGGGCGAGCCGAGCCTGCGATCATCAAGGCGTTTGATGCTGGTGTTGACCGCAGCTTGCAAGCGCCCCCCCCCCCCCCCCCCCCCCCCCCCCCCCCCCCCNCCCCCCCCCCCCCCCTTCGATCTTGCCGCCTCCGATGAGCGTGCACGCATAAGTGCAGCTGCTGCAGGATGGTGGCGTGCTGTGGCGCCTCCATGGACCATTAGCACCATCCCCATTTCGTGCTTTTGGTTTTTAAGTCATGCTACGCCCTGTGCGGCAAGGCCGGGGTCAAAGCAGGGGCGACTTGGAAGCAAGTCGGGATCCATTCTGAAGTTAGTGAGTACGGTGGCATGGGAAAGGTTGGTAGGCCCACGCTTGAGACCGCTGAAGTGGGGATGCTCTGCACGGTTGGCGCCCATGTGCATTTGCGATGCACGCTACCTGTCAATGGACAGTCATGCCATTATGTACCAGACTAGCTGTGGGTCTGCATTGTGTAGATAGATAGTTATATTTATTTAGTAGATCTAGCTTTGCACGTTTCCCTTAAAATAGGCATGCGAGAGTTCTCCTCGGTTCCTGTTGGCAAATGCCCGATTGGGGAGACAAGTATCTGGAGACAATTACACAAATAGGGGCAGTTATACATTTGCAAGATAAATAATTGTGTGATTTACTGAGCTGGTCCTGGAGCCTCGAGAGCTACTCGGGCTACTCCAAAAAGGTTATCGGTTGCATATCTTCTTACACACAGTTAGTGTTTTTATTTAATAATTTGTTTATTATAATTATTCATGATATACGTTATGTAGTGGGCCATTAGGTTCTCCTGGAAGCAAAGAGCATTCACTGCCACTAGGTAGACACTGGCAGGCTGCAAGGATAAGATTACGTTTGCCCTGCACCTCTTTGCACCTTATGTGAAGAATCTTGGTGTACACCTGAGAACTCTCTTTCGCCTACCTTTTTTTGTTTCCGTTGCATGCAGATGCCAAATCATTGATCTGTAGCTTACGCAGCCGCCCCAAAGAATCTTTGCAATCGCAGATTGAAGTTAGTGTTGGCACGCTTGCCTATGAAGCCCTCCTAAAGGATCTTGGCAATTGCTTGAGTGGAGTTGGCGTAGGCACGCTTGCCTCGGGCAGCGGCCTGCAGCAGGCGGCAACTAAAGTAGCTGAACTGCACAATCAAGTTCATCAGTGAAAGAAATTGCACTTGTTTTGCTGCACTCACAATTTCCTCGGCAATCAACTGATCAGCTAGGTAAAGGGAGAAGAAGGGTTTAAAGGTAATAGATATGTCACCGTTAATGTATGATGATCACAACTTGAGTGCAGAGTACCTCAACATAGCTGCTACATCTCAAAGAATGTAGCATGTTAACTGCCACCTCAGTGTTGGTTGCATCATACAGCGTTATACACTTGAAAGTACGGGGGTTGCGCACACGAGCCGTTGAGAATGCAGTCTGAAAAGGCATGGCGAGGTCAAGGGATGGCTAGGATGAGGCTTCATCACCTAATGCAATAACTTAAAGGCCCTAGTGACCGCCAGTCCATCGCTCGTTGGAGGCTTTGGGATCTCCAGCGACGTTAGGGGTTCAAGGGGTTGGAATTTCTTGGATGCCGACGCTCAGGTGACGCCAAGCAGGGAACTCGGATACCTCCCCTAGTTCAAGTGCTTGGAATCTCCATACTACCAGCCTGAGTTTCAACGATTTGGAATGTCCTATTTCTGAACAGTTGGAACACGTTACGCAGTCATGGATGCCTTGTGTCGCATACTCGGGCAGGATGACACACCAACCCGAGATATGCAGAAACGCTCGGTGAATTCAGCTGTGCCCTCTGGGCTGGCCCCCACTAGCGCAACAAAGATATTCTCCTGAATTGCGCACAGACACTAAGAGCAGCCTGAGCACCCACTCTCTGCACAGGTGATTGAAACCATCACACGGAAATGCACACATGTACGGGGGTCAAGAAACCGGTGAAGGGGACTTAAAGGATTGAAGTGGCGCATGCTTTGCTTAATGACCGGCCAGAAATGCGAGATAGATACCGGACACACTTTATTGACACGCACCGCCTATCTGCTTGCAAGCTGGCTACTTGGACGCAGCGCCGTCGGCCGCCAGCTGTCGGCGCAGCCGGTGCTCGGCCACCTTGTAGTCCACAACCTCGCGAAAGATCTCTGCGGTGAGAACGCTCTCCTTGCTGCCGTACACGGCCCCCTGCACGCTCGCCATCAGCTTCGCGACCTCCCGCCCCGAGAACCCCTCGGTCTTCTCGGCCGCCTCCCTTATGACGTCGGCGCTGACGCCCTTGACCTCGATCCCCGACTGCGGCCGCCCGCGCAGGAGCGCCGCCGCCCAGCCCCGCCAGGTGGCGCCGCCGGAGGCCGCGGCGCCGGCGGCGACGACATAGCGATGCAGGTAGAGGCGGATGAGCTGCTCGCGCTCCTGCGCGCGCGGCAGCGG
>WELA01008032.1:305527-333312 GCA_009602735.1 Mesotaenium endlicherianum | reverse complement strand
AGCATGCAGAGAGAGAGAGAGAGAGAGAGAGAGAGAGAGAGAGAGGTGGGAGGGGTGTGGGGTGGGGGGGAGGATGGAAGGGAAATGGAGAGATATTAAAGATAAGGATAGGGAGAGATGCCACTCTGTTGATTAAGGTCATGTCTCGTCAAGTGCGACAGGGATATGGCATTCCTGTGGTGTACGCGTTATTGTCAGGGTGGGATGCGTATTCAACGGTTATTTCAAGAGGAGGAAGTAATGAGAAGAGCACCTTTTGTTTACGTTGAACTTGACAATCTTGGACCCGTACTTCTTCCAGTGGTATTTGTCGGTTGGATGAGGACCATCCGCGGGATACCGTATCCTCCTTCGGTTCTGAAGTGCACTCTGAGGTATTCGTCCTCTCCTGAATTCAGGAGAATATGTGAGTGGGTTATGACATGTTAGCTCTCGTGACTTGTCGTCCCAATGGAAGTAGTCCACAGCATGCTGAGTGTTCACTGGAAAAACAGCTTAGGTGCCAACTTCCAAGTGAAATGTTTCATTTTTTCAAAAAGGACAGACCTCTCTAGAGTCTGTTCATCCTCCAGGACAAGACAGGTGCAGCAAGAAGTGAGGATTGGTGCATTGCTTTATGAGAGATCTTTACACGCTTCAGCAACGAAGGAGTTGAATTATCGATCGGAACGCAATCATTGCATAGATACCTCGGGTAAAGTCCAAAACCTCTAGCCTAACCCTAATCCTCCTCCGAGACCCGCCTCTAGACTTTTATACGTGGGGGACGTGATGTAAATATTGCAATATGATTATCTTCACCTGCGAGCTGCGCTACTGCTTCTCCGCACAAGGTCCAATCTCTAACCTTGGCACAAGGCCGTGAAGAACGCACGCCACTGATTGTGTTCTTGCGATGGCCTGGCCATGGCTCTTAGGCTAAGTGGGGGTGTTGCCACTAGGGAGACCAAGCACAGGCGAGAGAGGTCTGCAGCTTGCAGGCCGGCGGTTGTGCAAAAGAAGTTACTCATTGCTGCACCCGCGAACCCGGAATGCGAGGGCACGCACGCACGCACCGTGCACGCACGCATGCACAAGATGGACGTGGTGCGTTGAGAAACAGCGTCTGGTATCCTCCAGGTACCATACCCGCCGGCAAGAGGGAGGGGACTCGTAAATATGAAGGACACGTGAGCGTTACCTTCTTGCTGGCTGCTCCTCTGAGTTGCCACTTGCGCCTGACGGGGCGCTTGCTCGGCGGCGGTGCCCCCGGCCTGCGCCTCTCTCCGGCCTCGCCTGACTCCGCCACGCGTCCTCGCCACGTCCCCGTTCCCCTGGGCCGTCTCCGCCTCCACCGCCGCGCTCGACTTGGAACGTCTCCATTGGGTCAGAGCCGAGTGATCTGCTCTCGCCTCGTGCCAGCTGTTGCCAGTCCGGAGCTTCGCCCGCCCCGCTCCCGCCACTCCCGCCGCAGCGCTCCGACGTCTGCGGGGGCAGCCGCCCCTGAAGACCCGCTGCCGCTGCCGGCTGGCGGGAATGTGACAGGTGGCCGCGCTCATCCTCCCTGGCAAAAGCTGCTGGCGCCCGCATGCTCTGCTGGTCCTCCCGCCTTCTGCAGGCCGCTGCAGCGGGGTATGAAGCTGACCAGGGCAGGATGCGGGCGGGGGGGGACGGGCTGGGGTCAGCAACCTGGTGGCAAAGGAAGCTCCTCATGTCCTCCTGCGACGAGCTGCTCTCGCCCAACTGGAGCTCCCTCAGGAGGCGCGAGGGAGCCCCGGCAGCGGGCGCCTGGGGGAAGCCACCTCCCCACCTGTTACTGCCGCCGCCGTCGGGCGAGCGTGTGCTGCCTGAGCCGTGTGATTGCGGGGACTCGCCTGTTGACCACGAGGATGGGCTCGTCAGCGAGCGCTCGGCGGAGGGCCTGGGCATGACCAGGCTGAGGGGCCGGCGGAATGCGCCGTGCTCCTCTCTGATCTCCGCCTGGCGCCGGCCGTGCTCTGGTGGAGGGGCATCTGCTGCCACTTGGCGCTGGCTGAGCGTTGCAGCTGCTGCTGCTGTGGCGGCCGCCTGAGCCTGCCAGCTCAGCGGATCAGCGGGCAGCCCGCGGACTGGAGGAGGGCGCATGAGCGAGGCGAGTGCTGCGTCAGCGCTGACGCTCAAAGCGGGGGATGAAGTACTCTCTGCCGTGTCCATCGGCTGATACTGCTCTAGCTCTGCTGTGAGATTGGGCGAACTAAAGCTCTGCAGTAGGCTTTGCAACACGCCGCCCTGCAGCATGCTGGGGTTGGAGAGAAGTCTTAGGGCTTGCTGCTCAATCGATGGCAGCGCCGGCGCATGGCTGGGGTAGGCATCAAGAAAGCTAGGTCTTTGTCGCTCGTATTCTCTCTGCAATTGATGGCCGGCAGTAGGGAGAGGATGTGCAAGCAGAGGTCTCGTATCGAGGCTTGCTGGCGGATGCACGCTTGCTGCTGTCCTGCGAGTTCTGTCAGGCCCCCGGAGGGGTGGGCCAATGAGGCTTGAAGGAGGCTGATTGCCCTGTAGCTGTCTATACGGGCTCATTGGAGGGGCTCCAGTGGCAGGCCTGGTGTGATATGCCAAAGGCACGTGCTCGTGAGGGCTCTGATCAGCCGTTGGGAACGCTAAGCTCTGTCCCTCCCCTTGCAGAAACGCATCTCGGCTCTCCTGAAGGCTGGGGAATGCGACCTGAGTGCCTTCTGAATCTTGACCAGAAAAAAAATTCCTGTGGAGGTCATCCACAGTAAGGAACGTGTCCCCGGGCAGCCACGGGAAGTTCTGATTCTGATCCGAAGTAGCAGGCGCTGCTGCTTCTGCTCCCGGAGGCAAGCTGCCATTCGGTGTGTGCCACGGTGAGGAAGCGCGTCTCCGATCATCGTTGGCAACAACGTCCTCTGCATGAGTTCGACTTGGGAGCGGTGACTCGGAGGGGCCACGGGCATGCTGCTGAGCTTCAGCAGCAGCAGAGAGTATGCTGCCTATGTCGCTTGCACCGGCTGATGGGTCACCCTGAAAGGGAGCGTCGCTGTCTGCCTTGAAAGCCTGCTCTTCATCCCGACGGAAATGCATCTGGATATTAAGCTAATTCCAAACACGGGCACCCGTAGGCTTTAGACTAAGACGCCAGGTACAATGTTACAAATGCTGGAAGAAGATTGTTTTCACTTATTTCTGCGACATAGGGGCAGTGGACATGTGATGGCTGTCTCTCTCGCGCATGCATCTCGAGGGTAATCGAGTGTCTACGAGGGTGAAGAGTTGGCATAAAGTGGCTGCCTGGGAAAAAAACGTGACGTTGTGTGCAGCCGTGAAGTGCATAAGACAGCAACTCGATCGTCCTATACGCGCACTACGGTCAAACGCTGTCTTGCATGCACAAAGCTCCAGTGAAGCAGAAGACTTATTATAAGCCCTCCACCCCCTCTCGCCCCCGCTCGAATGTCTCCGATAGTGCCCCGTTCCTCCAATTTCTGCTCTTTCCTCGCGTTTTTCCTGGTCAACGATGAAGAGTCCAATTTTGTAAGTGTCCTGAGTCGGGTCCTGCGGCCAGGGAAGGTTAGAGCGAACTGGTGAGCGGCAACCGAGTGAAGACAAAATTTAAGAAGCCGATGAGGACACTAAAGCATTATTCTTTCCTATCAGGTGAGTCATGTCGTACCACACTGACGAAGTCTATTGAATGAAACCTGAGTACAGAATACCGCCCGAGATGGTCATGAGGAGTTCAAGTTTGAGCCTGACTATGGGCAGGCCCAAGCAGGCCCAAGTTGATCATCAAGGACTACAACACTAACGCGGTGGCTGTATACCATATAGAGTGGATACATGTCTCCGCTCATAGGCTGCTCACTAAAATCTTAATTTGTTTTCCCAACACAGGAATTACAACTGGCTAACTTTTCGAACGTCACACGACTATGCCGTCACCAGTGACCACTAGCTAGTTTCGGTAGACAAGACGGTGGTACCATTCGAACTCTACAGTAATTTTTCTCGCTCACGCCTCCGAAATATCAAGACCCTGCCGAGACCCACGCTTCTGGGTCTTGAGACATGGCGCACAGATTGTCGGTGATGGTCGAAGATGATCAGAAGAGGCAGGCAGGAAAGTTGTACAGGTGGACAAAAACAAGGCAAAAACAGTGGATTCAGAGTCCAGACTCCCCAACACTTGCATGCGAGGGCCTATTGTTATCGAGTATACAAAAAGGGGGTACTAAAATGGTGCCGACTGTATGTGGCTCCGAAGCTCCGGTTCACTTGGCCAGGTCTTGTACACGATGTCCCGTGTGAATCTCCGTGATGCTACTCTTTATGTCAGTAATAATGAGGCGCCAGGCATGTACGAGTTGCAAAGAAGTTGTCATAAAATCTCAACAAGGTGCCCTTAACAAGTGTCCAGCATAACAGACTCCAGATGACGCACACAGATGCGTCGACACGGTTATATCAGGACGGTTGCAAACAATCATGGAGTAACTTGCAATAGCCGCCCCATTCTTTTACTATCTGAAGGTCGTCAACTTCAAGAAATGCTGACGGCTCAACTCTATAGTCATGTTTAGAGTCTAGACCTTCCAGGCGTCGTGCCGATTGGGCCTAACCTAAAGCGACTTCTGGGCACTGTTAACCGGAAAGTGTCAAGATCCAGGTCTTCCCTGGGGGAAACCTTGTCTACTGTTCTTTGTACGTGCCAAGGGGGAACCTCATGTGTTATTTCAAATTTATATATACGTGCTATGCGGTGAAAACATGCATTATTTTATGAAAGAATTAGAACTATATATAGAAAATGTTCAGTTCGGTTACTAGTTATACCGGGTATGATTGTCGTGCCTAACAGTGTCGGACCCTTGGCACATGTGTGCCTTCTCAGCAAGTGTGCCTTCGACCTGGTTGACGTGTCGGTGCTTTGCTGCACGTGGGGGATGGACCAGGTTGATCGTCCCTTGCACGTGTGTCGGTGATCGACTGGTTGGGGTTTTGACCCATTCCTGGTCTTCCTGCACTTGCATCATGCGGTAAGGCATCCCACACTCAGTGCTTCCCATGTTCAACCAGTTCCTCATCCAACACTTCGCAGAAATTTTTGAAAAGATAGCCTCTCTTCAGTTTCCCTTACAAGGACAGAAGCGTCTTACTTCCACACAAGCTTTTGCCCAAATTGAGGGTTTACAGAATGAACAAGTTTGTAGTTTGCAGAAATCACGTCTAAGCAGCTTAACAGACGATGCCATGTTCAGAGGAAATCGCCCTTCAAGGCTTTCGCTTAACTTTTACAAGTCACAGCTTACAAAACTCTGAACTGCACATCTATGCTGGCCTGATCTGAGCTCTTCACTCAACATCGCGCCTTAACAGCTCTTCACTGCTTGGCTGGGCTCACTCAGTTCTTCGCTGAGAGCTTTACTTGTTAATACCACTCTTGCTATCAGCAATTCGACAATTGAGACTTCTGAGAACTTGGAAACTAACACAGCACTCACCACTTTAAGTGTCTCTCGCACGCTTGTGGTGTTTCGACTCAAATCTGTGCTAATCTCCTAACAGATTCTATTCTGCCGCTCTCTACTTCCTACCAGTGAGATCCGCTCTCGGGAACTCCTGAGGTCAAACCTTTCTATGGTACACTTAGAAAGAAAGCTTCCAGTGTCGGCAGAAGCGTGGCGCCTTGGCTCTTCTATGGCCTTGGGAACTCCTTCTTCTTTGTGCTTCTGCTGCTTCTTCAGCTTCCTTCGACAACGATGCGGGCAAGAATGAGGCAGCTTTAGGCGGACTCGTGCCTTTCACAGGCACCACACATTATCCTCTCTCGAGAATGCCAGCGCTTAGTCACAGCGTCTAGCTTGCATGTCAGCCTTACCTAGCAGCATTCATNCTTACCTAGCAGCCTTCATACTGCTTAGAAGTTGTTGTCACTCAGCATGCATGCATGCATTCCACTGGAATTGTCGCGCGTGACTGCTTAGCCTTTGAGCTTGTCAATCACGCCTATGTGGTTGGCTGGCAGCGTGTAGGATGAACGCTCAAGCCGTGACTAGTCACCTGGGGGTCTGGCCAAAGCGGCACACAACGCCCCTTTGCAACATCCCTGCTGTACTTGGCTTGGATAGCCGAATGATCAGTACCTTTCTTGGCACTTGCTGGGCTGGCTCATTGCGGAGTCCGTACCCCTGGCCTTTTGGCTGACTACTCCGTCCAAAGTCCCATCCATCCCTGAGTGTGGATTGGACGTGTCATGACCACTTTTGATAGTGATAATGACTTAAACTTGACCATTGACTGAGATAACTCGGTCCTCTGGTCGATGAGTCAATGCTGACTTCCCGTACCTGGGCGGTCGTAACTTGCGCTGCACGTGCGGCACCGTCAAGTGGATAGCAGTCGCGACAGCTGTCGTGCCTAACAGTGTCGGACCCTTGGCACATGTGTGGCTTCTCAGCACGTGTGCCTTCGACCTGGTTCACGTGTCGGTGCGTCGCTGCACGTGGGGGATCGGCCAGGTTGATCGTCCCTTGCACGTGTGTCGGTGATCGACTGGTTGGGGTTTTGACCCATTCCTGGTCTTCCTGCACTTGCATCATGCGATGAGGCATCCCACACTCAGTGCTTCCCATGTTCAACCAGTTCCTTATCCAACACTTAGCAGAAATTTTTGAAAAGATAGCCTCTCTTCAGTTTCCCTTACACCCCTCCCTTTCAGCTGAGGCGTCCCTGACTTTTCGCTGAAAGCTTCTATCTCCTGGCTCTGTGGATGGGGTTTTAGGAAGGCAGTCAGGGCATTCCCACCGTCCTGCCATAATCTCTTCTTCACCAATGCAGAAGGTGTGCCAACGGGCACCTCACTTATCGCAGGTTACCATTGCTTCTTGATCATCCAGCACTTTGCAAATGGCACAAGGCGTGGCTGGCACCAATTCCTCGGGCACAGTCTTAACCGTAGGATCAATATTTGGCAAATGGCACAGCGATCAGTTCTGCACGTGATCTCTCATGGTCTTCCCATCAAAACCTTCTAGTTCCAACACACCATTGTTGAACGCATGTTTCACGCGTAAAATCACTGCACCTGAACTGGTGTCAATGGTGGTCTTAGTCTGGCGCTTGCGATAGACGAAGTCTCCTTCCTGGATCTGCGTCATTTGCAGGCAGTAGCTCCCATCTCGCGTCCTGGCGTAACGCTGTGTGTCCCTTTTCTGTGCAATTTTCAAATTGTCCAGGGCAGCAGGCATCATGTGCTCAAATAACATCTTGCGGCGCAACATGACTTTTAGCAGTTCATCAGGGTTGTCTAGGTCTTTCACCTGCTCAATCTCCTGCTTGATGCTGCTGGGCACAACTGGACTTCTTCCAAATAAAATCTGATAAGGCGAGTAATTTGCCAAAGCAGCTTGCTTGCTAAATCTGTAACCCATAACCAGTCATGGCAGGGCCAGATCCCAATCACGCTTATCATGCTCAAGGCAAAATTTGCGCAAAGCAGACTTAATGGTTTGCACCATCCGTTCTGCCCGACCATCTGCTTTTGGGTGGTCTCTAGACGTAGTGCGATGATCAATGAAGCATCTGTCCAGGAGTTTCTGAAAGATCCTTGGAACTCAGACCCTTGGTCTGTCAGCACTTCTGCTGGGGCTCCATGACGTACAATCACACCATTGAGGAGCGCTTCCGCGGTTCCCAAGCTTTCTTTAGCTGTTAGAGGTACAACCTCTATCCACTTAGAGAAATGCTCAATCATGACCATAATGTACTTGTTACCTCGCTTGGACAGCGGTAGCAGCTCACCTGCGAGATCGCAGCTCCACCGGTATCCTAGGCCCATGATTGGCAGAGGTTGCAGGTGTGGATGTTTTTGCGTAAAACCAGCCTTAACACGATCGCAGCTTTTACAGGCCTTGATCACATCCTCACACTGCTGCTTCATGCCCCTCCACCAATAAGACAGCTCCAGAAGACTGTATGTCTTCTTGACACCATAGTGTCCAGTATTCTCGTGCATTTCCTGCACAAGAGCTCGTCTTTTGGTAGGTTCTGGCACTAACTTTTCCCGACCAGTTTCTTCAATCTTGAAGAGGTTATTGCGTTTCCAACAAAACCTTTTAGCTCGATGGCCCACCTGGTCCTTTTCTTTCACCAATAATCCTTCCATGTACACTCCCGAGTTCAGCCAATGCATAGTGGCTTGATCTTTCCAGATCTCTGGAGTGAACAGAGGTAGAGGCTCAGCTTCTCCCGATGCTACCATTCTAGCCATTTCGGCCAGGCAGGCTACCAATTCTGCTGGGCTGCTCGGATCTTCGTCTTCTCGAGTCCGTGTTCTGTCGTCTGCGGATGGGTCCGGGTTCCTGCTGAGTCCATTGGCGTCGTTGTTGAGTATACCTGCTCGATGTATCACTGTCATCTGGTATTCCTGGAGCTTGAGAGCCCAGCGAGCCAATTTACCAGTGAGATCTCCATTCTTCATCAGCCAAAGTAATAGCGAGTGATTTGTGATCAATGTGAAGGGTCTTCCCTATAGATATTCTCTGAAATGCGCGACAGCCCAAACTACTGCCAATAGCTCTCCCACGTAGGATGAGTACTTGCTCTCCGCTCGATTGTTAGAGCGCGAGGCATAGGCAATGACGTACTCCTCTCTAGGGCTTTCGTCCTGAGTGAGCACTGCGCCAATTCCCACACGACTCCAGTCGATGTGTAGATCGAACGGCTTGGAGTAGTCGGGTGTTCGTAACACTGGGGCCGTTACCAGCCGCTCCTTGAGCTCGTTCATGGCCTTCTCTTGAGCTTCCGTCCACACAAAAGGCACGTCCTTTTTCAGGAGTTCTGTGAAGGGTTTAGCAATTTTGCTATAATCCTTCACAAATTTACAATAGTATCCGCTTAGCCCTAACAGAGCTTTCAGCTTAGACACATTCGCTGGTGCAGGTATTTTGTAGACGGCTTCAGTCTTTACAGCCTGAGGGGACATAGCATTGTTCCCAATCTCATGTCCTAAGTAAGGTACATGTGCCTCAAAGAATCTGCACTTTCCAGGGTGCAGCGTCATCTGGAATTTCTCCATGCGCTGGAACACTTGTTCCAAATGTTCGAGGTGCTCTTCTATGGACTTGCTAAACATCACCACGTCATCAATATATGGTTTTGCAAAATCCAGCCCCTCCAGCACCTTGTCCATAGTTCTCTGAAAAATGGCTAGTGCATTTTTCAGTCCAAACGGCATTACCGTCCATTGCCAAAGTTCCCTTTGGACCCAGAAAGCGGTCTTACCTCGATCCTCTGTTTTCACAGGGATCTGGTTGAAGCCTTGGCGTAGATCAATGATGCTGAACACCTTTTCGATGGTAGCAATCGCAAAAATCCAGTCTGGTGTAGGCATCACATAGCTGTCTGGCTCCGTGTGAAGGTTCAGTCGTCTATAGTCTCCATACATACGAGTGGCTGTATAATTGCCAGCCTTGTCCTTCGTAGCAACTACTACTGTGGGAGCTCCACGTATTGAGGTTGATTTCTCAATCATGCCGAGCTTGTGCACCTCCTGGCAAGTTTTCTCCACACAATCCCATTCGGTCTGACTGAGCTTATGCGGCCCTAGTCTAACTGGGTTATCAGTAGTTAGTGTGATCTCACACATACTGGCAGTGTTTCTACCAATCTCTTCTTTAGTAAATGCAAACACCTTACGGTGCTTCCTTAGCAGCCTTTCTACTTGTGCTCTCTGTTGGGCTGAGACCATTTTTCCAATGGTGAAAACCTCAGTTTTTGGCTGCTTTTCCCCAACACAGGCATCCAGTAGTTGCTACTCTTTGGGTTCAGGTGGGGGCTTCTTGCCCTCATCCTGACTCTCAGGCTTTTTTGCCTGGTCGCTAGGCGGTGGGGTGGCAGGCTTTACAGCTTGCTTCTCCGCTGGTTTAGGCTCGGCGGCCTTCTTCCTAGGCTTTTTACCTTTTCCGATAGATCGTCGACCCTCGTGTTGAGTAGGATATGTCAAACGCCTCCGAATGGGCTGCCTCAAGAACCTTTCTTCATCAGCTGCAGTCCAGCTGGCCCCTGTTCCTCCCTCTTTTCGTGGTGGAGGTGGGTTCGGGAAAGGCCACCCTGCTGGATCTGCTCTGGGGTCAATTGTCCAACCCCACTCGCGCTCAATAGTAGTGATGCGCGCAACGGTTGTGCCAAACTCCTCCCTGGCTGGTGGCGTAACCGTCCATGCTTGTGTCAAAGTCTGGAATCTTTGAGCTGCGACTAGTTTAGCGTATACAGCATTTTCTGCTGTCAAGCGACTTATGGTGCTTCTCAGCTCTACCAGTTCCCTTTCAGACACTGCAAGTGTCCTAGGGGCTGAACTGTCCTTTTCCCAAGTTCCGGTAGATGAAGGATGCACCATGGGAATATGAATTCCCATTGCCATGGCTTTGCGAATCAAGCCATCTTCTCCTTCTCTCTGCAAAATCTCAAAAATAGGTTGTGGAGGAGGAGCCATGGTTCCTTTCGGAACCCCTTCTCTCTGAGCTGTTCCTTTGTACTTGAGATAACGCATCAGCATTCGCCTGAAAGGTGCATTCCCTTCCCGGCAGGGTTACGCCGTACGCTTGTTCGCCTAGTTTGACTAATACGCTAGTTCGCTTAGATTGTTGTCCAAAATAAAGGACTAGTACGCTTAGCACGCCAAGTCACGACGGCGTCGACGTCAAATAGCTCCGACGTCGACGTCGCATGTCGACCGCACGTGTAAAAGTACTACGTCGTGTCAATCTGTTTTTTTCGTTCAAAATGGCTTGTTATCTTTTTCGTCCACTTTGGGAAGTTTTCGCTGCCCGCTTCGCAGCGACGAGTCACGAAAACAGTTCCGAATTTCGTCATCCACATCGAGAGTTAGCGGACGGGTCTGAAACCCTGCCACCGGGTGCAGGGGCATGAGACTATCCAAAGTGCCACACAGATTGGTTCTACCTGGCGTCCTTTGACGCTTATTATGTTACCAAACAATGCTTGATTAATACATATATGTAGTAAGAATTACCATTTTAATTCAGGGATCTAGCCACAAGCGAACGGATTTTAAACCCCCGCCACCGGCTGCGTGGACCGGAGCCTCACCAAGCTGTCATACACAGTAATTAGAGGTTATGGCGTTTCACCGGTACTCAACATAATTAAACAGTTGCTTTTTCCTCGTAAAATTTCATCGTGCGATTATAATTCCAAAGCTGGGAGGGCCGCTTAGCAAAGCATGTTTTTTGTAGTTCCTGACTCATTTATTGATTCAATAAGAACACTTAGGGGTATCATTACTTCTAAATAGAGTAGAATAAGCTTAAATGAAGAAGGGCAAAC
Organism: Mesotaenium endlicherianum; assembly: GCA_009602735.1. NCBI lineage: Eukaryota > Viridiplantae > Streptophyta > Zygnematophyceae > Zygnematales > Mesotaeniaceae > Mesotaenium > Mesotaenium endlicherianum. The sequence goes on along the minus strand of WELA01008032.1, from coordinate 321,987 downwards.
ATGATTCAAAGTCTTAACAAGCATGTGTTTATGAATGCCACATTTAAGAATGACCAAAAATTATGTACTCACTTTTGCTCACTAATACTGGGAGGGCCGCTTAGCAGAGCACGTATTTTGTACTTCCTATCTAGTCAAATAGTTCAATAAGAAGGCTTAGGAGTATAATTGCTTATAAATCGAGTATAATGAGCTCCAATGAAAAAGTGTGAAGAATATATAAATTTTGAACAAGCATGTATAAGAACTAAGAAGTACTTACTTAGTAGTAAGAACTAAGAACTAAGTGCACACACACACACACACACACGCACACACACATACGTGACATGCACGCACATACAAGTTCACAATCACAAGTAGCAACACACACATACACGCATGTACACGCGCGCGCGCACAAGCACACAGATGCACCCACAGGGCCCTCCCCACACACTCTCGCACATACGAGACTGCACATGCAGCACGCATGCACGCCTGTGTGCTCAGCTGCATTGGCAAGCTTGAAGAAGAAAAGGGAGAGAGGATGAGAGACATTTTACACGCACGCCACGCGCGCACGCATGCATACACGTGCACCCAGACACAAAAGCCTACACAAGCGTACTCATCTTCACAACCGCACACACACACATGCACCCAAGAAACACGAGTGCACACACATGCTCACATACTTGCAAGCACATAAATAAAAACATGCCCCCAGGCGCACACAGAGACGTGCGTGGGCATCTTAAAGCTCGTCCGCCGGCACACACGCGCACACGCAAGCTCACAGTCCTCCAGGTGCGCGCGCACACGTGCACTTTGTCCAGCCCCCCGGGCCCCCCTTGCGCACCAGCACCAGACCAAAGGAGTGCGGCTGCAGCCGTCGATCACCGCACACATGACTGCTACCATTGGCCCCCGCACAGAGCCTCTGAACAGCAGCAAGGGGGCGTCCCTTCCTGCACGCTGGGCTGGAGGGCACCACACTCCAGCCTTGTCGTCCTCCGGGAAGATGCCACTGGGTCTGGCACTAGCACACACGCGACGCTGCTTGCTCGCCCCGCTCCCCTCCACGAGCAAGGCTGGCACGCTGACGCGCTGTATTTGCAAAGTTTGCGCACCACGTAGGAGGCAGGCAAGACAAAAGGAGGAGGGAGCCACAGCAAGCCAGCCAGCCAGCCAGCGGGCGTGCGGGCCTGATGCGCAAGAGTAGCGCAAGCTCATGCTCACGCACGCGCGCGCGCGCACAACCGGCTGGCTGGCTGGCTAGCTGGCTGGGCGGGCTAGAAGAAGTGCCTGACAGCAAGCATGTGCACGGCCGGACTGTGCGGGGGGGCAGCAACACACACGCGACAAGGCACCTGGTAATCATCGTCGTCAGCCGTCCACACACACACGCGTACATGCACACACATGTGCAGGCGCACGTGCATACGCACACCCATCCTGCGCCACCCCCACGCGCGCGCCCACTCTCCTGCCCACGCAGGCCCTTACATTGCCACACGCACGCACCCAATCCTTGCCCGCCCGCCCGCACACACACACACCTGCACGCACACAAGACTGCACACTCTCAGACGTGTGTGCGCACGCACGTGCCTTCCGGCCGGCACACACACGCCTCTCCCCCTCTTGGCGTGCGCACAGCCCCCCCCCTCCCTCCCCCCCTGCACACCCTATCAAGACGGGTGCCGTAGCTGCCGTCGGACCCCCGCACACAACCCCCAGACAGCCCCCCCAAGGCAGTGAGTGAGTTCCTGCGCCGTACAGCGCCCGCCACTGCCAGAGATCTGCGCCACCACCACTCCTGCCAGCTGCGGAGTGGCTGCAAGAGGCACCTGCCTGCTGCTGCTGCTGCCGGCACAACATGGCCCTTCTCGGCCTCAAGCAGCTGCCGTTCTTGCCGCTGCTGTTGCAACCCCACTTGCCTGCCGCTCAAGGCCAAGGGGGTGCCAGGTGGGCGTTCCACGCCTTAGTCCGACGCGGGTACCCGCCACCCGGCAGCCGCAGTCTGCACCCGCAAGGGACATCACGACGAGGACGATGGCCGCCTCTCGCCCCTCACCCCCCAGCCGCCAACGCCCCTCAACGCGCGGCCAGCCCCTGCTCCTTCCCCCCAATCCTTCCCCATCCCACACTCTGCCAGCCGGGAACGCCTGCGGGCCCCGCGATCCAACTCACCATCCGAGCCGAGAGTTGGCGTTGCGCTGAGACTTGCCCCCCCCATGACAGGTTGTCGCCACTGTACCCGTACTTAGCCTGCTGACCTGGCGCCAGAGAGAGGTGTGGGGGGGGCAGAAGCGAGGCCAAAAGCAACTGCGAGCTCAACAATCGACAGGCACACAGACCAGACGCGCGGTCAAGAGGCCCGGAGAGAGAGCAAGGGTAGGGGAGAGGGGCAACACTCATCGAGGCCAGTCAGGTCACCAACAGCTGGCAGCAGAGCGCACGCCTAGCTTGCGTGCAAGCGCCATGTGGGCGTGGGCGCACGCCCCAACGCCGCACTCCCTTCCAAGCCATGCAATATTTGGCGCTCCTGCTCCTGCTGGGCTTGCTCTCCCCAACGTCTAGGGCTTCTTGATTGCATGCTCAAGCGTAGCAACCACCAGTCTCTTCCGCGCGTAAGAACAACTTATTTTGGCACTTTGTGTTCCCTGCCTTCGGCAGCCTCAGCCAGCATGCTCTCACAGCCACATACTCCAGCAAGGGCCGAAAACATCTCAAGTCCATGGCTCTCCCCCCTCCCCTTCCCTCCTCCCCCAAATCTGTCTTCTCAATTCCAATCACATTGTCACTCACTATCACTGTCACCCTCATTTATTCCCATTCTCTCATTCTCTCACACTCGCACTCCCTCTTACTCCCTTTTCTCACGTTCTCTCCCCTCCCACATTCTTCCACTTCCACTTTCCCTTCCCACTTGCACTCTCCCACTCCCACTCTCCCTAATGTATCACTCCCATTGTCCACTCTTTCTCCTCCCCCTCCCCTTCCCACTCTTTCTCCCACCCTCCCACTTTCCCACTCCTCTTCCATTCTCTCACTCTAACTCTCCCACTCCCACTCTCCCACAGCCATGCCCTTCTTCTTCAGCCCCAAATTGCCCTTATGTTGTTTTGACTCATTTGTTGCCACAAAAGGTCTAACACGAGCCTCTCTCATTACTTTGTCTCTTCTCAGGAAAGCTCCACAGCCTTGGCCTTCCTCCTGAGCCCCCTCATTGCCCTCGTAGTGTTTGGAGCCATCAGCCTGCTCGAGGGCTGCTACTTTGGAAGCACGCTCTGGACCCTAGGAGTGTCTGCTATCGCAGGTACCTACCTCCAGCAAACGATTTGTGCACCGAAGAATATGTGTAGCTTACAACTTCTTCTCCCCTATGAAGGTAAGGCACTGCACTCTTACACTCATTCTGGGAGTCCAACGTCAGGTCTGTGGGGAGCCTATGGCGGGTTTGGAAAGATCGAGGTCGTGTGCGGTATTGCATGTGAACACTAACCTAAAGTGAACAGGTTACATTGCACAGCAAGCTTTTCTCTTCGATTTGGAACACGATATAAGTACGCCAACATAAAACTAAATAACATTTGAGATCATGCTACAGGTTCCACCAGTATGGGCATAATTACAAAGACTACTAGACTTAGCACATGCTACAGCAACAAGTACAAGAAGACAAAATACAAGAAATAAGAGTGAGCAAGTTGTTGAGGTGAATGAAGAACGGTAGAAGATACTTACAAGTTGAATAAGTGCTGCAGAATGAAACGAAGGGGAAAACAAAGTTGTTATGGAGGCATAAGGCTTGGCCTCTTGGGTTGGTGCCTGTGTGCAGCTCGCAAAGCAGAAACATGAGCTAATTTTGCGGCAGCAAAATATATTGGTGGAAAGGTTGGTGAATTTTTCACTTCTCGCCGTTGCTACACATCCTTGACATGATAGTACTTTCAAGTTTTAATCGCGTCGATCAACGCTATACTCGAAGTCACGAGTGAACCAAAACGTATGAAGCCTGACAAAGCGTTACGAGGCGGCGCGCACGAGTGAACCAAATCTGATACGCTTAGTAAGTGCGTATCGACTCAGTAGACTTAATTAAGCGTACGAAGGTCGGCCAGTACGGCGTACGGCGTAACCCTGCTTCCCGGGCCACTTTTCTTGGTCTGCTTGCGCGACCGTGGGGATTTCTTTGGGTTGGTTCCACCTTAGCGGTGCAAGCGGCCACTTCCTGCGGCTGTTGTAGCTGATGTGGGGTAGCTTCTGGTGCTAGCAAACTGGCGGTTGGAGTGCTGGATGTAGGCGACCTCAGGTCGTTGTATAGATCAGATGGGCTAGGCCCCTCCATTATCAAGTGGTCGGCTACCCAGTCATCCGTCCTTAGCTCTTGTAACTCCAATAGATCCAGCTCTGGGGTAGGGAACGTGGAATTTCTTCCCGAATCTCCTCTTCATGAGTGGCTGGCGGCAGGTCGAACCCTGGCAGGTCTAGCATCTCTGTCTCATCTTCAACTGACTTTTCCAAATCAGGTGGTGGCGGCTCTTCTTCGTTATCCATGTTGAGTCTCGCCATATTGACGATAGCTGATTGCAGAGTGCTTCCCGCTTTGGCCACTTCCCTCTCCTTGTGTTGCCGAGCGTCTGCTTCCAGCAGCTGCTCCATGATCTGCCTTGTAATGGATTCAGCGGTCTGACTGGCTGAACCCTGCTGCTGCCCCTTAGCCTGCGGCTTTGGGCTCATTAGGGCAGGTGTTGTGGACAATTTCTTGTCCATCTCTTCCTGATGTTCTTCGAATACCACTTCGAGGCATATGGTCTTTGCAGACCCTCCAGAATCTTCTGAATTCTGGCTGCTCTCTTCAGCCCATTCTTCAATATTGCACTGGCGTTCTTGCGCTAGGCAGTATCCAATATTTTTGGCCGTGGGCTCAGGAGTCTTCTTCTCAGATTCTTCTAACATGTCTTGTAACGACACTTGCTCTGGTGAAGACGATAGTCACTTTTGGTTAGCTTCCCAGCTACTAGAGTTTTCCTGCCGATAGTCTCCGCGCCCAGCCGCTCTTGGGCTGAGGTGGGTATCATATCCCGACCTGACATCTTCTGGAGTCTCTTCACGTCTTGATGTCGTGGCTCCAGGAAGTGAGCTCCCAAAAATCTGACTGTGAGTAGCGTTTCTCACCGATGATGGTGTGCCATGCGTATCGTCTTCTTCTCTTGGTAACGGCGCTGCCTGCTCAGGCACCTGATCCCTCATGGGTGTGTCCTCTCTTTCCAGAGGTGCTTGTAATTCATTGGTCCGGTTATCAATACGGTCCAACAGATCTTGACATCTCATCACTTCTGACACCCTATCTCCCTTGAATGCTGTGTTTACAGCGGCTTCCGCCGTGTCTCTTTGCACCCAATATTCTTCTTGTTGCTGATGTGCCGTTCTGATAGCCCTCTGATCAGAGGTTGGCACTACATTTCACCCAATTGTCACTGGTCTTGGCCTCGGCATGGGCTTGTCAGTGAAGGTCATCTGTTGCCATGTCAGGATTGTTTCCACCAACCAAGTCATAGAGTGCTGCCCGATCATGTTACCAAAAATCTTTGAAGCTTCAACCGACCCTACAGCACCGGCTATATGCCGAGCTATGGCGTCTGGTATTCCAAGGCATTTGCCCTTTTCCACCGCGGTAGGCTCTCTCCATACGGCATCTCTTTTATGTACGTCTTTGACCATTCCTGGTACACCTTCTATGAAGGCTCGGGATCCTGGATATGTTGTGAAGGTTGGCAGTACCACTCTTGGCTGACCTGGTTCATTGATGACACATTGTGGATAGGAATCCCTCCTGGTCACTGGTCTGGTATGCACCGCCAGTACCTTTTCCACTGTGAATGCCGTTGGTGATCGCCGTGTAATGTCCTCCATTTCTCTCAGAATCTCGATAGACATGCCGTTGGTCCAAAATATCCTGGCCCTATGGGATAATCCTCCGTGCTTGACGTCGTTGATTCGCACATGATGGCCCAAGGTGGAGTCAAAAATCAGCCATGGTTCTCCCGGCTTCATCTGCTTGTAATCCAATCCTAGATGCACATTCTCAATCACAAACACTGGTGGGTAGTAATGCTGTCGTTCCCGCAGCATACTGATGATTTTCACCATCCATCCCCAGTGTTGTGCTCGTGGATCACTAAATCCCCTCCGGTTTCCAGCTTGAGAAAACGGTTGACAAGGAAATCCAGCAAAGATCCAATCAATCCTGTGGCCATACAGGTATTCAGGCTTCACGTTCATAATGTCGCCTCCGGTAATACGCTCGACATTGCTATATGCCGGCACCAATCCTTTAAAATGATGCATTTGTCGCATCTGACTCATGACGTCTTGGAATGCTAGAAAAGCGTGGTCATCATTGTCCATCTACAGAACTTTGGCCACCCGTATTCCTCGCTGCATCAATGCTATGGTTCCTGATCCAAGTCCAACAAATAGTTCCAACACCACCACTCCCCTCTGGCGGCAAGGATCTTCCATCCTGACAATGCCTTGCGGCAGCGGCTCCACTCCAGACATCAGATTTGCAGTGGAGGTAACTGGGTAGGGTACTGGTCGCAACTCTTGCGAATCGCGGTCCCTATTACTCGGAGTATCCAGTTGCTTCATGATCTGGGGTCGCCATACCAAGGTTGTTGGCATGTTGATACTCGTGTAGCCTTGCTCTTCTTGCTGCATGAGGTAGTCGCAGGCTTCTGGGAACCTGTCATTAACGGAGCAGTCTAACATTCCGTAGTTTGCTTCTCCTATGCAAACCATCTTCACAGGGATTTCTCCTGCTGGCTGTCGATCTGTCGACTGGTAAGTCACGCTCTGCTTTCGCAGATCAATGATCATACCCAAGGGAATCAGTGCTTCTGTTCCCAAGAGAACATCATAGTTCTTAGCCTCCGTCACTGTGCACTCCATGAGTAGTGACGCTTCTTCACGTTTCCCTGGATTTACCGTGATTTTCACAGGCTTGCGGGTAATTCCACAAGACTTTGAGACTTGTCCTGAAGCAATTCTCAGCTAAAAAGGACTTTCTTTCAGATCCCTTGCCGTCAATCTTAGAGCTTTCACAGCTCGCTTTCCCAAAATAACTGGTTGTGCGCCTGTATCCAACAAAATGTTGGGAGCTGCCCAGTTGTTGAAGATCAAGGCACCATCCTTATTTTGCACTCTCACGGTGCTAAAATTGGTGGGCAATGAGGCGCTGTTCGCACCTTCCTCAGCTATATCCAGCTGATGTCCAGCCTCTTCAACCGTGAATGGGTAAGTGATATGCAAATCAGCGAGAGAAAGCAAAGGAGCATGTTGGATCCGGTGTTCCACCAGAGCCTTCAGCTTCTCCAGCGAAAAACTAAATGTCTTCCGCGACCCGGGCCTGGTTTGTCGTAGCTGCGAGATCTCATTTTCATCTAGAGTGATCCGGAAAGTCTGAGGAAGCTTCCCAGCATTCCTTGGCACGAGACGATTGTGATCTGCTTGCTCGGCAGCCGTTGCGTCCACAGCTTTTTCAAGCGTAAGCTTCTCGCCTTTGCAGACGGTCTTTTCTGCAATATCTGCATCATAGTAGACATTGGGCGCATTTGGTTTCGCAAACTGCGCTTTCAACTCCGCGATCTCTGCACTCATAGCTTCATACTTTTGGTTACCTTTGCAGTTACCAGAGCCACCCTTTTCTTTCTTTTTCTCTTTGTCGGCCTCTTTCATGGCAGCATTTGCCCAGGGCGGCTTTAGATTTGGGTTCTTAGACCAGCACTCATCTTCCGAGTGTCCCTTCTTACTGCAATGTGCGCAAATCTGCGCCTTGCTAGCAGATAGTTGCTTAGCATCTGGGTACGGACAGTCTCTCTTCTGATGTCCTGATTTCCCGTAATTCCAACAACCCTCTGCTGTTTCAGCAGTGTTGGCGTGCTTAGCAAACTTATTGAAAGACCCGCTCTTTTTCTTAAACTGAAATTTAGAGTTGTTGGCCTTAGGCGAAGAGAATTCCTCTCTCCTCTCAGGAGCTATAAGCGTCCTGGAAGCCTCTTTGTACCACACTTTACCTTCTTCGACGTTACGTGCTATCTCAGCCGCTTCGTCGATATCCCAGTCAATCCCGTACTTCGCGGACAGATGTGGCCTGACTTCGCGATCTGTTTCCTTGCCCAGGCACAACAGAAACTTGTCAGCCACTATTCTGGGCTCGTATATTTTTGTCTTTTTGGCGAAGTCTACCAATCTGGATTCGACCTCCATGACTGTCTCGTTCTTCTGACGGACAAAATGCACATAACAATGCACCTTAAGACTGCGATCCTCTGGCAATCGTGCTTCAAGCAGTTTGAAGAAACGACGCAGGCAATGTTTGGAGTCTAGCTGGTCATCCCCAGCCTCCATATCCTTACGACAGCTAGCCAAGGCTTGCGCATGGCTCGCCTTTGTCGTGGCACTATCACCTTGCTGACCATTGAGAGGTACAGCTCTGTGTGTTACTCGTTCCTGAGCGTTAGCAATCTCTTCAGACAGTTCTGCACACACCTTTCGCAATTCTGCGACAGAGCCGGCATCATCGTCTTGAGTGGCAGCTTTCCGCTGGCCCTCGGTGAGTTGCCTCATGGCCTCTGCTAATTCTTGTGTTAGTGCAGCTAGGTCTATGCTCTCAACAGGTGCAGTTGTCGCTGTTCTTTCTGAAGATAAAGCAAACATTCGGGCTTTCGCAGCCTCTTTATGGATTTTCAAATCCCTAGCCCTTTTCTATTCTCCAAACGCCCATTCCTGGGTGAGATCCTCATCCTTCCGGAATTGACGATATAACAGCAGGGCATCCTTGTCCAAGTACTGAACCAAGCCTATAAATGCGACAGATTGCGTATAAGAAGAATTCTTCCGAATCTTCTCAAAGAATTCTGTCCAATGAATCTCATCAAACTCTTCGAAAGTGAGACCATTTCCGCTGGTTCGTCCGCTAAAATACTTTGCAGACAGCTTGAACTTAGGATTTTCATCCCAATCATCACCCGCCATTTCGAACGGTGAGCAGGACTTACTGACTCTTCCCCACACGTCTTGCTCTCTGCCCAAATCAGGTGCAAAGGCTCGTGTATTATCTCGGTTCTCACCGCTTGCGGAGTTATGGTGAGACCCGTCTCTCGACGGTTGCTCACTCCACCAGTTGTCAGTATGCTCAGACGTCTCACTTTCTTGTGGACTTTAGCTAGAATCAGAACCTTCTGCAGGCTCCACAGAGTGGTAGAGTCTTCCACTCCTCAACCGCATATACAGTTGAATTTCTCCGGGTCCCCTTCCAGGTAGGACACCGGAAGCCCTCACAGGCCTCAATCCCCAACTGACTTGGGAATTCTTGCTCACCTGAACCAATCAACCAAGTTCTCAGAAGTAGGACAGAAGCGTCTTACTACCACACAGGCTTTTGCCCATAATGAGGGTTTACAGAATGAACAAGTTTGTAGTTTTCAGAAATCACGTCTAAGAAGCTTAACAGACGATGCCATGTTCAGAGGAAGTTGCCCTTCAAGGCTTTCGCTTAACTTTTACAAGTCACAGCTTACAAAACTCTGAACTGCACATCTATGCTGGCCTGGTCTAAGCTCTTCACTCAACACCGCGCCTTAACAGCTCTTCACCGCTTGGCTGGGCTCACTCAGTTCTTCGCTGAGAGCTTTACTTGTTAATACCACTCTTGCTGTCAGCAATTCGACAATTGAGACTTCTGAGAACTTGGAAACTAACACAGCACTCACCATTTTAAGTGTCTCTCGCACGCTTGTGGTGTTTCGACTCAAATCTGTGCTAATCTCCTAGCAGATTCTATTCTGCCGCTCTCTACTTCCTACCAGTGAGATCCGCTCTCGGGAACTCCTGAGGTCAAACCTTTCTATGGTACACTTAGAAAGAAATCTTCCAGTGTCGGCAGAAGCGTGGCGCCTTGGCTCTTCTATGGCCTTGGGAACTCCTTCTTCTTTGTGCTTCTGCTGCTTCTTCAGCTTCCTTCGACAACGATGCGGGCAAGAATGAGGCAGCTTTAGGCGGACTCGTGCCTTTCACAGGCACCACACATTATCCTCTCTCGAGAATGCCAGCGCTTAGTCACAGCGTCTAGCTTGCATGTCAGCCTTACCTAGCAGCATTCATACTGCTTAGAAGTTGTTGTCACTCAGCATGCATGCATGCATTCCACTGGAATTGTCGCGCGTGACTGCTTAGCCTTTCAGCTTGTCAATCACGCCTATGTGGCTGGCTGGCAGCGTGTAGGATGAACGCTCAAGCCGTGACTAGTCACCTGGGGGTCTGGCCAAAGCGGCACACAACGCCCCTTTGCAACATCCCTGCTGTACTTGGCTTGGATAGCCGAATGATCAGTACCTTTATTGGCACTTGCTGGGCTGGCTCATTGCGGAGACCGTATCCCTGGCCTTTTGGCTGACTACTCCGTCCAAAGTCCCATCCATCCCTGAGTGTGGATTGGACGTGTCATGACCACTTTTGATAGTGGTAATGACTTAAACTTGACCGTTGACTGAGATAACTCGGTCCTCTGGTCGGTGAGTCAATGCTGACTTCCCGTACCTGGGCGGTCGTAACTTGCGCTGCACGTGCGGCACCGTCAAGTGGATAGCAGTCGAGACATGACGTGACGTCGATGTTTGTAAATGTTTGCTTGAATTCAGGCCGTTGTTCATTGATTTATATTGCATGCATATATTACAAATGCATACATCCACAGAGAAAATGAGGCTTCATATTTTAAAGTAGGAAGAAGATAGAGGGATAGTACAGCTGCATCTCTATCTTATATCATGTATTTACTTAATCTATTTCTATTCTTATTCTATTGTGACTATTACTACTTGTACTGCTATCGCTGTCCTCCCGAGCGGGTGGGTGGGATCTAGTTAACTACTTGCTCTTCGTGCAATGAGGACTGACAGGTTTTCTTGCTCCAAGTACTTCTAACTTCTGACTAGGTTGGACTACTGACTGTACTTGTGCTAGACTACTATTTGAAAGTGCACGGTACTTATTTACGACTTCTATGCATGACGTGTCATTAAAATTTGAGCTAGCTACCATATATCTAATATATAAATGCTCAATATATCATAAATCTCGATTTGAAAGATGTCTTCGACATATTTCAAATCTTCAATTTACATTTGCTTAATCTGGGTCGCTGATTCCCTGTTGAGTAATCGTCTTAAGTTCTATTTGAGATCTCTGAAATTTGGGCGCTTTTTCACCCGTAAACCATGGAGTTACCCCCCCCTCAGTACGTGCCCCTTTGCCCGTCTTCTTAGGCAGCCGAAGCCTGAGCTTAAGCGGGAGAGCTCTAGCTTGGAGTGTAATGCCCAAAACAAAGTTTGTCATTCATGCTCGCATATATTATACAAGGACAAGGTGCACCTCTTTATTTGGGCAAACGCATTCAATTCAATTCCGCCACTTGCGCACTTGCGTTATTTCCAAGGGATATACACATTTTAACGATCGATTTGTGCCGCTATACCAACTTTACCATCGGTTTATGGAAACTGGACATGTATATACAAATTCTGCCAATTTGGACAAAAATACCACTTTTTCGTACCGAACCTGTTTTACTGCATTCTCCCTCATACTGCGTCTCTGCTAGTATTGTTGAGCACTTTCAAATAGTTATTGTATAAATCGTGCGAGCAAGCTCCACACGAATTCGTCTGACAGCCTTTTTAAACGCAAAAAAACTCACCAAGTGCCTTCAAAGCAGCTTCAAAGTCTCTTCAATTTTGGTATGAAATCCCATTTCCCGCCCTTTACTTCTCCAACCTTTCCGCTTCCTTCATTGCGCCGAGTCGGCTTTACCATGACGCTGTCAAAACTCTTCCTGTAAAAAGAAAGATGCTCTCCTTGACTCCGCATAATTTTGAAAGGATGAAAATGTTTGATAATGTACTTTCAAATTGATAATTTCTTATGATTTCTCTTTTATCTACAGGCAAGTGTCAATCAAAATATTAATCATAAATTTGCTATATGGTAATGCCAGACTGCCATTGACCACAGGTTGGCATGAATTTATATAATGAAACAACTACAGTACCGAGCAATATCGGCCGTTCATGAACTATTTTATACACCGGGTGACGCGGTATGGCATGTGAAAACAATTTAATTCTCAATAAACCGCCCCACCATTGACCCTATTGACTAAAACTATTGCTAATGTCGGACGCTTGAATGTATGACAAGTTCATGAAATATTGATATAACAAAAATATCTCAAGAGGCACAAGATAACTAACAATGCAGTAAAACGTTGAAAAGTGCTCAAATAAAAGAATCTTGCGTGTTAATTGTTAATAAATTGAGATTTGCTAGCATGCATGCCCTAGTCTGAAACACGTCCATCCAAGCGACCAAAACAAAATGGAAATCCATGCAAGCACGGGCAAATGCCTTGGAAAAGCTATGGACACAACCATTGCCAAAAGTTTCCTACATCAAAACTAATAGGTGGGAAATTCTCTAGGCTAAAAGACAAGTCCCGTTAAAGTTGTCAGAGAAATTACGTGAGGGCAAGAGCGAGACAGAGAGGAAGTCAAAAAATACATCTAGTTGCCTCAAGATTAACCTGCAAGTGTATAATATGTCCATTTTATTGACCACGGCGCTGTCAAAATCTTATAAGTGAATTTAAGATGTCAATTTATTCAGATGTCCATTTTTTTGTCTTGTTTACGAATGGTTTTTAGTCATGTGCAAATAAAAAATATCGGAAGAAGCTAGAGAAATGAGAACACCATTAAAACTTGAACTTCAAAAACATCCGGTGTGTACATGCTTCTCGATTATTTGGATTTTCAAATTAACACCAAAGTCCACACAGAGGCTTGATATTCAAATATAATATGATGGCTACATTAAGTAATCTCACGTAAATAGCGACAGCCTTTTATCCTTTGCCTTGTTGGGGACAACCCGCCCAAATATCTTCGCAATCTCTACAACACTTCTTGAGATTCATATTGTTACACCCCTAGCTGGCTAGCTCGTCATGGCCCATGATATACACCCCAAAACACACTTGGGCCATAGTTCTTAAGCTCCACCAAACTCTCCACATATGGCTGGTCCAATTGCGTCCCATTACAAACCCTGGCCAGCAATGTAATTGTAGCCTATGATCTATCCCTAGCCAGATTAATCACATGCTTGCTAAACACCAATACTAACTCCCAGCCACCCTGAATATTATATGAGAGCCGATGTAGTGCAGTGACCTCTCGAACATGAATCACAGATTAATGCTGACATGTTAAAGCAAGTTTCAATATATGGTTTGATTCACAATGAAATAAACCATGCACGCTGCATAGGTGTAAATATCAGGTCAAGATTCGTGAAGCAAAGCATAAACTAGGAGTTTATGTGCTTGCATAAATTGCTTCTTATAATCTTATTGCCAAATTGGCCCTTCTCTAAATAAAAGGCTCAATAACTACATATGAGCGCTGTCATTGACAGCACCATTTGAAGCGGACAGTGAGGGACCTTTGGCCCATTGGAGGACAAAAGTTGCCTGCGTTCGTTATGTATTGAAACAAGTTCGCAACTCTTATAGAATATTAAAGTGAAATATGAGATAATTAGATATGTTGAGTACATGCATATATGCTTGAGCATCAACAAATTCTCGTGAACATTCAAAAGTTCCAGCAGTGAGTCGATTTGGCAAAAAGCACGTAGGTGTACAAAATTTAACATGCTCGACAATCCAAGCTCACAGATTCATAACCATTCAGAACTATGTAAGCACTCATAACTACCATCACAACGGAGGTCGCCACCACAAGGTCCTTCCAAGCGAAACAACTTTGGCCTTCATCATCTCCTCGCAATCTCTAGTATGTGGAAACGATTGGGTATGTGGTAAGAAACCAAATTATATGTAACTTCTTCTCTCGCTAGTGTGAGCAAAGTGGGTCCAAGCACATGAGAGAGACCTTGTCGGGAAATTCAAGACCCGGTACGTGGACGCAATTGCTCGCTTACTACGACACACCTGAATACTACTAGTAAGGCAAAAATGATCGCCCAACGCCCCCAATAATCTGAAAAGAGGCTTGAGCTTTGAAATGCCTGTGGAATTCGGAAGCTAAAGACCACGACGAGCGAGAAACTGGATCAGATCAGACACGTGAGCGTCAACAGCAAGACGCGTGTTTCATTTCATTGCAGCAGTCCGAGTCGTCGTCCGCCGCTCATCGTCATCGTCACTATCGCTCTCGCTCTCGCTGTCATAGCTGGGAATCTGCCTGCGGTTCATGTTCGCCTCCAGGGGGGGCAGCGCGTCGTCGTCATCGTCGTCCTCCTCGCCGCTTTCTTCCTCGTCCCGTGCATTGCCGGCAGAGGTGACGGCGCTCCCGTCCAAGGCTCGCTGCAAGTCGCCGTCGCAGCCGTCGCTCGCTAGCGCGCTGCCAGGTCTCGCCTCCGCCTGGCTGCTTCTGCTCTTCCTGCTGCTGCTGTTGCTGCCACCGCCACCATTCGCGCCAGCTGTGGCAGCAGCCCCGGGATCTACCCCCGCTCCCTCAGGAGTTCTCGCGCTCGAGTTGGCGGGTTCCGGCTTTGCGTCAAACGCGGCAGGCCTGCGATGCAGGGTAAGAACGTAAAGGAAGACGTAAGTCGCCCGCGCAGCAAGTGCGGGTGATCTCCCGCAAACAATTCCTGACATGTACATGTAAAACGCACACGTGCGTGGTACACGATAACAACCATACATACATACATGAATGTGTCACGTGTATGCATGCATGCAGCAAGCATGTGCGTGGATGCACAAAACCAATACCGAGCTGCGTGGCACTCTGTGAGCCCGCCACTTGCAGCAGCTGGCAAAAATCACAAGGCTGCGTGCTACACCTCCTCTGGAGTGAAGGTCGGCTCGCATCAGACGCCTCGTCAAATTAAAATATCCGAAAACCAAAACCCCTCCCGCCCCTTGCAGGCAAGGCACACCGCCACCGTAGAAAGGCAGGTGGAGAGCCCCGCACACACACATGCACACACACACGCACGCACGCACGCACGCACAGGGGGGAGTCAAGAGACCCCCTCGTCGCACTCAAGCTCATCGCAAGCGAGGGCCTCCTGCAGTCTACACCAAGCGCGCACTGGCAGCGGTGGGCTCTGCCCTAAGGCCTGGACCCTGAACAGCCACAGCCCTGCCCTACGCCTCCTCGGACGACGTGCGCTGCCCTCCGCGCTTGCCAGGTGGCATGCATTGGCGCCACGGGGGCGGCCAGGCGGCCAGCGGTCCGCACATTCAGCGTGTTCTCTAGCAGAGCCCGAGAGCCCTAAAGCCCTCTTTCAGAATCCACCCAGGGCTGGCTCACTCGGCGCTCGCACATCAGGGTTTGAGGTTGGAGATTGGGTTTACCATTTAGGGTTTAAGGTTTAAAGTCTTGGGTATCGGGTTCAGGGTTGCACGGAGATGAAGGCCCAGATACTCTCTCTCCTCTATCCTCTTTGGGCGTGAGGGTGTGGGCGAAGCCGAGGGTAGGGGGCAGGTGGGCTTTGAGAGAGAGAGAGAGAGACTAAGAGTGGGATAGCATCCGGGGTTGAGGGAAGCAGCATGAAGGGGTGCCTCTGGCGCGGCATGCTGCGGCGGGGAGGGGGGGGGGGGGGGGGACGAGAAGCCAACTGAGTTTGACAACCAACGGGGTAATTTGCGGAGCACAAACAGAGTGGTTGGCGGACAAACGGATTGTCTGGCGGCGCGAGTGAGGGAGTGAGTGAGNGGGGGGGGGGGGGTGGGACGAGAAGCCAACTGAGTTTGACAACCAACGGGGTAATTTGCGGAGCACAAACAGAGTGGTTGGCGGACAAACGGATTGTCTGGCGGCGCGAGTGAGGGAGTGAGTGAGAGTGTGAGAGTGAATAACAGGTTGACAGTCTGATCGATCCCGGCAGAGAGATGAACCGGCAGAGTGACGGACTGACTGCCGGGGACACTGACTGACTGTGTACACTGACTGACTGACTTACTCACTCACTCACTCATGCGATAAAGACTGACTGGACTGGCTATTTTCTGCCGACAGGGCCTGCCAGACAGGCAACCAGACCGACGGGCTGACTGCCAAGCTGGCTGATAGATTGAGACAGCGAGCAGGCGGCGCCAGCACGCCTCACGCATCGATGCTGCGCCCGCTGGCAGCTGCGCGATTGCAGTTGCAGCAGACCACAGACCAACTGACAGGCTGGCGGGGCGGCGGGGCCGGGCCGGCAACTGACCAAGCAGAGGCCTTCTGGAGGGAGCGGATCTGATCGGGGTAGAGCACGCGCGTGATGGTGCCGGTGACGCGGGAGCCCGCCTTCTCTGCCTCCTCCCGCCCGCCCCCCTCCACCACCACGTAGTTTCCTGCAAGAGCCGCGCACGCGCACGTCGACCACCCCCCCCC
>WELA01008032.1:156487-202776 GCA_009602735.1 Mesotaenium endlicherianum | reverse complement strand
GGGGGGTTTATGTGTTGTGTTGTGCTGGCGGCAGGAGGTGGAGGCACGTGGCTGGTGAGTGATAGGCGTGCAGAGGAGGAGGAGGAGGAGGAGCTCCAGCTGCAGCAGTACCCCGCGCCCAGCTGGCTCGTGCTTGAGGTGGTGGGAGCAGTCCGCACCAGCAGTGGGGCCCACATTTCGCCGGACGCCGCCACCTGTGCAGCTCTGGGGAGTGGCCTCCTGTCCGTTGTCAGCGAAGCTGTCATCCAGCGGCGCCAGCTCACCGTATGGCTCTCACCCTGTCTTTCCCACATACGCTCCACCCCAATCCACCCCTCCCCACCCCACCCCTTCCCCGTCCCATCCCACCGCGCCCAACCCGACCCTAGCCCAGCCCCCCTCCCAGGTTACTGTGATGTTGTCGCCACATCTTTCACACGTAAGACAACCGCAGCCCCATCCCAGTTCTCCCTGCCCCATCCTAGAGGGCACTTTGTTCCTTGACGAGGTTTGGGTCTCTGAATGGGGTCCCTAGACCTTGTACTAGAAGCTGCTCTTCGGACTTGCGGTCCTGCTGCTCTCGTGCGGGGACACGTGGCTGGCGCTCAGCGGTCGGCTGTTTGCGGGAGGTCAACGTGCAGCTCGGCATGAAGTGGCGACGCGACGTTGACGCTGTTGCTTCGTGTGGCAGGTGGAGGTGGGGGCTCATCCGAGAGACGACAGCCAGGTGTTGGTTGCAATGAGGTGTACGCCCGAGGAGGGCGCCACCTGGCCCGGCACGTCTGAGCTGGACGGGGGCTTGCTGGCAGCCGTGCTCTGCAACGCCATCAAAGGTTCCTCATCCACACCCCCCGTCCCCCTGCCCGCCTCCTCCCGCCTCCTCCCGTCCTCCCTCCCGTCCTCCTCCCGCCTCCCCAAGCGCCCCTTTCTCCCTTCTCCCCTTTTTTTGGTCTTCCCTTTCTCCATCTCCCTTGGCTCACTTTGGCTGTCATTGGCTAACAGCTGCTTCCTGGCGCAACTAGGAGTGAGCGCCGCACAAATAAGAAAATGCAATATCGTGGCAGGCGGGAGCAGAGCTGCAACGTATGTGGGTCATGGGAAGTCTTGCATCACCCGTGAGACAGATCTGCCAGCAGCAGCAAGGGCTGTGCATCTGAATGGCGCGAAGGCCATCAATGCGCTAGTCCCCTTACTGTTGTGCTCAACCCCACTTGGTTCTTACGCCTTTGCCCTCCCATCCCCTNCCCCTCCCTCTCCCTCTCCCTCTCCCTCTCCCTCTCTCTCTCTCTTTCTCTTTCTCTTTCTCCCTCGCTCTCTCTCTGTGCACGTGTGCGAGCGTGCGCAGGAGAGCTACCACGCTTCCAGCAAGGCACGACGCTGCAAGTGACGCGCGTCGATGCCTGGGCTGTCGTGGGGCCCACCGACCAGGCCGTGGTGATGCCAGCTGTCGTCCGCGGCCTGTGCAGGAGATGCTGCCTGCCTGAGCTGGCCCTGCGCGCTCTCCAGGTCCGCCTTTCTCGTCCTTCTTCTTTCATTTTGCTCCTTCTATGGCTTCTGTCCCCATTCATCTTCATCACCTCCCTGCCAGTCAACCCCATCGCCCACCTCGCCGCACTTGCAGAGAGGTTTGTTCAGAGAGGCCCATCGCTTCGCTACCCTTCAACTCTCCTACGCACAGCGTAGCCTGCGCCTGTGCCTTTAGCCTGGTGCAGATGGTGACTGGCAGGAACGGCAGAGGGGTGGGTGCACTATAGCGGGGGACAGCCTCGCAGGCGGAAGAGCATGGGAGGGTGCGGGAGGGCGTGGGAGAGCGTGGGCGGGCAAGAGGAGCAGGAGCTGCAGCAGGGGGCAGCAGAGGAGAGTGCTGCCCTGCGAGTAGGAAGGGGCACCCCGTGTCACCAGCCGGGTGCAGCAGCAGCAGCAGTAGCAGCCGAGAGCCTGCTGGGCTGCGCCCCTCTGCCTGCCAACAGCAGTCCATCTGGAGGGCATGTCAGGCGGGCGGGGGGGAAGTGGTCAGGAGATGAGCGGCACAGCAGCGCTGCCACGCCAGAGCAGAGCCCTCGGGCTGGGGCTGCCGCTCTGCACGAGGGGCACGTGGCACAATGAGGGCATCCGGCGTGTGTGTCTCAGAGCCTCAGGGGGGCTGCTGCTGTGTGCACGCCAGCATGTGGCGCGGCGAGGGGACGCCGTGTGTGCGTCTCAGACTGCAGCGCGTGTTATGTGTGGGGGATGGAATGGGCGCACTTGCAGATGGTGGTGTATCTCGTGGCCGCTGGCAGGAGTGGGGAGGCTGCCAAGGGCACAGCCCTGCTGGAGCTTTGTGCTCAGAGCCCCGCCAACCTCTCCTCCCTCTTCACATCTCGCCAGCTGCAGGTATCGATGGCCTTACCCGTCCTAGCTTCTGAATATCTCAGTCTGATGAGTGAGCAGGGGAAGGGAGTCTGGTCTGCCCTGCTCTGTAGATATGAGTCTTGTTGGGGTTTTAAGGAGCGGCGGTTCTTTGTTAGGCACTCTTGCCTAGTGCTGCCAACTGACTTTGCTCGCCTGTGCTTGACCTGGGTCAACCTGGGTTGAATCTGCCCGAGGGATACTGTACAAGCTCTGGAGTCAACTGCTGGCAGCAATATTTGAAGGCTCTTTTTCAGCCATTGACATAGAAGCTGGTTCGGAGATGCCAATATGTATCAGCCAACACCTGCCAAAGTTGCTTCAATAAGTTTCTGTGGTCTTACTGATAGCATCTCAAGCGAGGGGGCAAACTTGTGGGGTGCAGGAACTGTTGAGGCTGCAAAGAGAATTAGTGCTTCTGACCATGGAGGCTCAGGAGGCAACTTTTGCTCCTACTCTGCAGTAGCTCGTAGCCATTTTTGGATTTGTTCCCAACTGCCCAACAACTAAATTAGATGTGACGTTTTTATAGTAGTCCCTATAGAGACTGGTGAATTCTCAGGCAACACGAACATGATCAGGATGAAGCACCATGCATAGTTTTTGATGGTCACCTTCTGAAGCTTTTCAGGAAGTTTGCAAATGACTTGCACATTACTTCGGAGCAAGAAGAAGCAATGAGATACTTACAAAAATTCTAATCCCCATTCTTGCATTAGACTAGACAGGAAGCAAATATACCAACATAAGGTGACAAAAGCTAATCCATCTTGCCGAAAGGTAAACAAGTAGAGTCGTGAAAGAGGATGATGAGAATGTTCGAATGCAGAGCACAATAGTCATTGCCCGAGAGTTTTAGCTATCCACCGAATCTGTCTATTACACGTATCCGACAACACATTCCATACTTATGGTGGTATTCATTAGTAACACTTCCCACAGATAATTTTTATAAAATGCGTTAGTGCAAAATCTTGAATGCAGGTTGACAAAACAGGTTGACAATGCACAATCGATACTAATTTTCCATTTCAAATGCCAAGCAAGATGTATTATCAAAATTTGAAGCACACATTATGGCTTTTTTATAAAGCATGATGGCACAATTTGCCGCCTGCTCATGGTTATTACCCTGATACGGGAGTTACCCTGATATAAGAGTTAAATGGTCCTAAGAAAAGGTGATACTCCTGATGAGTATGACTGACTATATTACACATTACATATGTACATATGCTGCAAAATTGTCCTCCAGCCTGCTCCTGCTCAATATCACTGTCTATAAACACCCGTCTGTACTATCGCCAATAACTACTTACCAATGCATCGAGGCAGCTCATCGCCTACAAGTGCAATCAACTCTGGTTGGCTGTTACTTTTGTCTGTCGAGGCCACTCACATCTTGGGCCAGCAGGAATGACTACCTCAGGCTCTGAGGCCTGAGGTGCAGCAAGCTCGCTAATCTCAGATACAGCGGCAGCCAAGGGACCAGCCTGCGACTTTGAACGAGGCCATGCACAGCGGGGTCCAGAGACGATTGAGTCACCTCTAGGCCAAGAGCACCGAGCACCTTCTGCTGAGGGAACTGCCGATAAACTTGCTGGCGTAGACACAATGTCAGAAGCAAGTGCCTTACGAGGCCAAGCACACCTGGGAGCTGCAGCAGCACGTGGCCATGCCGAGCGAGGACCCAACTCCATACGGCGAGGCCACTGGCAATGTGCCCCCAAAGCATTGGGGGTCGCAGCCAACAGCCGCTCTAATCTGTCAATATCCTCTGCGGATGCATTATTGTATGACTGTCGCTCTGCAGCCTCCAGCAAATCTGCTTCGACTGAAGAAACATTGGCGTCCGCAGAGGGTTCAGCAACGGCTCCACCAGCAGCATTGCGAGGCCATGAGCATCTGGGACCCTCAGCCACCTTGTTCGCCACTGAAGACGACCCGGACAGCTGAAGCCCGTCCCGTGGCCAGCTACATCTGGGAAATGTTTCCTGACGGGCTCCCGAAGCAACAGTAGACCTGGGCCATGAGCAGCAGGCATACTGAACATTCACTGCCGTCTCAGACTCTTCACGGGTGACCTCGCCAACCTCTTTGATTGCTGCAGCTTCCTCGGTGCCTGGTTCACGAGGCCAGCCTATCTTACGCCAATCATACTGGGGAAAGGATACAGCTTGTGCAAGAAACACAAGCTTTGCAAAGTCTGTGGCCACTGAATCAACAGCACTCCAAGCTGAGATAAGTGGACTCCGACTGCTTTGCTCCCTGCGCGACTCGATCAGGTCCTGCTGAGCTTGAGCTAGAAGGGCAAGTGGGTCCAGCATAGAGTTGCCAGCATCTAGTATATCTTCATCAGGCCTTGAAGGTTGGGCAGAGGGGTTTCTCTTAGACCTCAATGGACTGCCGTTTAGTAACAGCGACGCGCGACGAGAAGCACGCAACAGCAGAGCTTTTCCGCTACGTTGTTGCCTTGTGAGCTGTTCCTTGGGGCTGAATGAAGGCTCGCTAGAATGAGAAGCCTCTGCCGGTCTAGACCTAGACAGAGACTCGCTTAGCAGACCGCTGACAGCGGCAGCTTGTGTGAGAGCAACAGCCATACTAAGCAACGTGGATGAACAATAGTGAATTCTGGTGATAAGATATTGAAAGGCGACCTGAGCACAACCACTACCTCCGAGATTGAATTGTGAAAACTGATTGATCCAACTGACCGATGTACTGCTCTTTAAAATCGAGAGGCAGCTCCCCTTCAGCAGCCAGGGCCCCCTACAAGGCACTCCAAAGCTGCACGGAGAGGAGCGGCACGCACATCAAAATCATTGAAAAATATGGTCCCAGTTAGTTCGCGATCCTGGGCGGTTCCGCGTCACCCTTGTACCCTAACGAGTAGGCTTCGAGCGCTCTGGCAAAAGGAGGGACCACATAGAAAATACGTTTGTTAGCCTGAACGATGACACATAATACAACGAATACTTGAACAAAACATATGGATATGAATGGATAACGCAATTTTAACTCTCATCATCCAGTATGGAAGTCCCAGCTCCAATCAAGTAATGGCTGACTCAGTTATTCGAATCTGTGAGACGACAATTTCACGGCATGTAGATCTGACTCATGAAATCTTAACAGCAAGGCTTCTTTGGCTGGAAATGACCGGATCTTGGTCAGCATTGGAAAATACAGCGCCGTTCACCGTCGCTCACCGGCCAGCAATGAGCTTCACACAGTTGTGTCAGAATCACAATCATTTCGAGCACGTATACTTTGGTTGTAACGATACCCGCGTGGCCCACACACGTCAAACATCATCGTGTTCTCCGACTCGAGGCGTTTCAAGCAGGTGTGGAAATTTATATTTTCAAAATGTGCCAGAATGTACGTGCGATGTACGTAACACGGGCTGCTTGTGGCAAACGCTGGGAACAAACCAATTTCTTGGCAATTTGCAGACGGCAAATTTCAGCCATAAACAGTGCTCTACATGTTTATGCACATTATGCATGTCGTTTTCTGCCTTTCGTCGTCCACCGATGTCCCTAAAGACTGAAGAGCGAGCTGATATGAGCAAGTGCACACAGAAGACCACGTGCATTGGTTAGTGCACACCCTTACACACTTTTGATTTATCCAGCTAAGCAAGGGAGGATTCGGGCTGCTCGGCGCCGCCAGGTTGTTTCTTTTCCCAGCTCGTAGGGCACTCCATATTTCCTCCGCGTCGCAGTGGACCTGCTGTGGACTGCTGCCAACTGCTGCCCATTGCTGCCCACTACTACCTGCTGCTGCGGAGTCCGGACCTCTACGGACTCTTTCTGAATTTAGGTTCGCCCAGGTTCATCAACATTCACCAATCAGCTCCACTGAAGTCGATGCCGCAAAAAAATATCCATTGACGGCAGCTCATTGAACTTCATAGATTCTTTCCCATCCAAGGGCATGCATACCAACTCCGTCGGTCACATTCAAGGAATAATATGGTACAATCCAGTACTGCTCTTTGACTTTTAAACGGTGGCGTTGGTTGCACCCAGATGATCCCTGCCGGCTGCGCCTGCACCATATCAAAACACATCGCCGGTGGCAGCCGGTAGGCCGTAACGAGAAATGGTACCGAAACCCATGACGCAGGTCAATGCAAGACATCCAACAAGTCATTGAACTCAGATTAAACTAGTTGGAAATCTCTTACATGTTCAACATGATTCAACATCAGGAGAGAAATTCAAGTACACCGCACGCAGGGTGTCGCGACTACTATCTGACGGTGCCGCACGCGCAGCGCAAGCTACGGCCACCCAGGTACGGAAAGTCAACGTTGACTCACCGACCACTTGACTGATATCGTCGCAGTCAGCGATTATGTCAGCATCAAGACCACTGGCAAGGGGTCAATGTCAATGTGCCCCACACCCAGGAATGGGGGAGGTTTTGACAGCATAGACAGCCGTGAGACTAAAAGCTGGGGATCAGTGATGAGCCGCCCAGCAGGTACCAAGTCCAGTACTGTGTGACTGACAGATTAAGCCAGGTCATGGCCGCAATGCCAAGACAGATTACGGCCGCCCGGCTGGGAATCTTGAGCAAGTGGCATTTGCTTGTACACACAGAGCAGGAGTTCTTAGCCATGAGCCAATTAGGTGTGACTGCCAGCTGAGAAGCTAAGCAGCCACGCGCGACAATCACGAGGTGTGCATGCATGCTGAGTGACTACGAGTTTGAGTTGAGCATGGCTAGGCAGAAGCGACATGCAGCTAAGCTTTGTGACTAAGCACGGCATTCTCGAAAGATGACGCTGTGTGGTGCCTGCGAAAGGCACGAATCTTGCCTGAGACATGTCATTCACTCTCACGCACTTTTGCCAAGAAGCAGAAGAAGCAGAAGGAAGGAGAAGAAGGGCGCGAAGAAAAAGAAGGAGTTCCCAAGGCCATTGGAGGGTCGAAACCCCACGCTTCTGCCGACGCTGAAGATTCTTCTCAGTGTATCATAGATAAGTTAGGATTGTAGGAGTTCCTAAGAGGGAATCTCACAGCAGGAGGACTGCATAATAGAATCTGCTAGGAGATTAGTACAGATTCGGCCGAACGCCGCAAGTGTGTGTGAAGCAACCTTAAAATGGTAAGTTGTGTGTTAGTTTCCAGGTTCTCAGAACTCGCATTCGCATCTCGAAGAGAGAGAGTAGTATTGACAGATAAAGCTCTCAGTGAAGAACTGAGTGAGCCCAGCCTGGCAGTGAAGAGCTGTTAAGGCGCGGAGTTATGTGAAGAGCTTGACCCAGGCCAGCATAGACGTGTAGTTTCAGAGTTTTGTAAGCTGTGACTTGCGAAAGTTAAGCGAAAGCCGGAAGGGCGATTTCCTCTGAACCTGACGTTGTATGTCAAGCTGCTTAGAGTTTATTTCTGCAAACCACAATTTGCTCACCTGTAGACTCAAGAACCTTAAGGCATAAAGCCTATGTGGAAGTAAGAGACTTCCGTCCTACTTGGAAGAGGAATTAAGGCAAGGAATGTAAGGTTATGAAAGTGTAGTTTGTTTCTTTCTAGTATTTTATATGCATAGTGTGATTTTAGAAGAACTTTGGCCTTTATTTCAAGTCATTTGGACAAGTATTGAGATAGTTATGAATTTTGGAAGTTTTTAGTGAGTTTTTAATGTCACAGATTCTATTTAGTGACAAGGACAGGTCCAGTGACGAAAATTTCGGTTGGAGTCCAGGAAGTAGGACATTGAAACATGAGGGTTCCAGAAAGTACGTACAATTACGTAGAGTGCCAAAGTGATCGTGGAATTTCTAGAAACTCCGTGAGGAGTTAGTGGATTGTGTAGTAGAATATTCTAGAGTGTGATTGTGTGCGTGTGAGTGTGCTAGCTTGTCCAACTAGGCAAGGTCAAGTACATGGAAGGAGCCATAGGAGAAGGTTCTGGAGGTACCTTGCTAGAGAGGACACTTAGAGTTAAAGGATAAATGGGAAGCACAAGGAAGTAGAGGGGGCTAAGTCTAGTCTAACCTTCTTATCTTGTACACGACTTTTCTTAATAAAGTGAGTTCTTTTCCACTCCTCTCTCATGTAGCCCTCTAACTCTTGCAAGGGTGGCATACCACCAGGCCACTCCACCTTGTGTATGCAACTAGGAAAGGTCCTCGTGCACGCTTCCACTCGCGGGTGAGGGTGCGTGAGTGTGTATGGGCGCACTCCCCGCACCCTTCCCCCTTTCAAGGAAGGTATTTTTAAGAATTTTTGCTAAAATCTTAGGATAAGCAGACGGCGAGAGCTGGGTGAAGAAGAACGTTGCCCTAAGTACTGGCTATGGTTGCATGGTGCAAGTTCAGGAGCCCAGGGATGGGTTAACCCTGGTAAGGCTTGTCACCGACACACGTGCGAAGATCAATCGACCAGGTCGAAGGCACACGTGCTGAAAGGCTACGCACGTGCCGAGGGACCGACACTGTTAGGCACAACAAGTGGTTTTTTGGCGGTTTTTTGCTATCAAATTGAGAGCAATCGAGTCACTTCTACAATTGAATAACAAACGAACCTCGCCATCACAGCGAAAAACTCAAAATGACCTCTTGAGCTCATCTGAGTTTTTACGATTGAATTGTCACTTCGAAACAACTCGCTTACAGGTAAACTCGATCTGATGTCGATTGAATAGCAAACCGGTCCCGTCACTGTAAACCAAAGTCAACATTTTTTGGTCATGCGCTATTGGAAAAGTGGCACTTCGAATTAATTTACAGAAAGGTCAATTGCACAACACAATAAGTTGGGCACTGTAAACCAGTGTCGTGCCTAACAGTGTCGGACCCCTGGCGCGTGCGTGGCTTCTCAGCACGTGTGCCTTCAAGTTGGTTGACGTGTCGGTGCGTTGCTGCACGTGGGAATCGACCAGGTTGATCGTCCCTTGCACGTATGTCGGTGATAATCTGGTTGGGGTTTGACCCATTCCTGGTCTTCCTGCACTTGCATCATGCGGTGAGGCATCTCACACTTAGTGCTTCCCGTGTTCAACCAGTTCCTCATTCAACACTTAGCAGAAATTTTCGAAGAGATAGCTTATCTTCAGTTTCCCTTACACCCCTCCCTTTCAGCTGAGGCGTCCCTGCCTTTCTGCTGATAGCTTTATTTCCTGGCCCTGTGGCTGGGGATTTTGGGAAGGTAGTCAGGACATTCCTACCGTCCTGCCATAATCTCTTCTTCACCAATGCAGAAGGTGTGCCAACGGGCACCACACTTATCGCAAATTACCATTGCTTCTTAATCATCCAGCATTTTGCAACTGGCACAGGGCATGGCTGGCACCAATTCCTCGGGCTCAGCCTTAACTGTAGGATCAATATTTGGCAAATGGCACAGCGAACAGTTCTGCACGTGATCTCTTATGGTCTTACCATCAGAATCTTCCAGTTCCAACACACCATTGTCAAACGCATGTTTCACGCATAAGATTACTGCACTTGAATTGGTGTCAATGGTGGTCTTAGTCTGGCGCTTGCGGTAGACGAAGTCTCCTTCCTGGATCTGCGTCATTTGCAGGCGGTAACTCCCATCTCGCGTCCTGGCGTAACGCTGTGTGTCTCTTTTCTGTGCAATTTTCAAATTGTCCAGGGCAGCAGGCATCATGCACTCAAATAACACCTTGCGGCGCAACATGACCTTTAACAGTTCATCAGGGTTGTCCAGATCTTTCACCTGCTCAATCTCCTGCTTGATGCTGCTGGGCACAACTAGACTTCTTCCAAACAGAATCTGATAAGGCGAGTAATTCGCCAAAGCAGCTAGCTTGCTACATCTGTAACCCATAACCAGCCATGGCAGGGCCAGATCCCAATCACGCTTATCATGCTCAAGGCAAAAATTTGCGTAAAGCAGACTTAATGCTTTGCACCATCCGTTCTGCCAGACCATCTGCTTGTGGGTGGTCTCTAGACGTAGTGCGATGGTCAATGAAGCATTTATCCAGGAGTTTTTAAAAAGATCCTTGGAAATGAGACCCTTGGTCTGTCAGCACTTCTGCTGGGGCTCCATGACGTACAATCACACCATTGAGGAGCGCTTCCGCGGTCCCCAAGCTTTCCTTAGCGGTTAGAGGTAACACCTCTATCCACTTAGAAAAATGCTCAATCATGACCATAATGTACTTGTTACCTCGCTTGGACAGCGGTAGCTCACTTGCGAGATCGCAGTTCTACAGTAGCCTAGGCCCATGATTGGCAGAGGTTGCAAGTGTGGGTGTTGCTGCGTAAAACCAGCCTTGACGCGGTCGCAGCTTGTACAGGCCTTGATCACATCCTCACACTGCTACTTCATGCCCCTCCACCAGTAAGACAGCTTTAGAAGATTGTATGTCTTCTTGACACCATAGTGTCCAGTATTCTCATGCATTTCCTGCACCAGAGCTCGTCTTCTGGTGGGTTCTGGCACTAATTTTTCCTGACCAGTTTCTTCAATCTTAAAGAGGTTATTGCGTTTCCAGCAAAATCTTTTAGCTCGATGGCCTACCTGGTCCTTTTCTTTTGCCGATAATCCTTCTATATGGGCCCCCGTCTTCAACCAATGCATAGTGACTTGATCTTTCGAAATCTCTGGACTGAACAAAAGTAGGGACTCAGCTTCTCCTGATGCTACCATTCTGGCCATTTCAGCCAGGCAGGCGGCCAATTCTGTGGGGCTGCTCGGGTCTTTGTCTTCTCGAGCCCCTGCTCTGTCGTTCGCGGATGGGTCCGGGTTCCTGCTGAGTCCATCAGCGTTGTTGTTGAGTATACCTGCTCAGTGCCTCACCGTCATCTGGTACTCCTGGAGCTTGAGAGCTCAACGAGCCAGTTTACCAGTGAGGTCTCCATTCTTCATCAACCAAAGTAATGGCGAATGATCTGTGATCAGCGTGAAGGGCCTCCCCCATAGATACTCTCTGAAATGTGCAACAGCCCAAACCACTGCCAGTAGCTCTCCTTCGTAGGACGAGTAGTTGCACTCTGCTCGGTTGTTAGAGCGCGAGGCATAGGCAATGACGTCCTCCTTTGTAGGACTTTCGACCTGAGTGAGTACTGCGCCAATTCCCACACGACTCCAGTCGGTGTGTAGATTGAACGACTTGGAGTAGTCAGGTGTTTGCAAGACTGGGGCTGTTACCAGCCGCTCCTTGAGCTTGTTCATGGCCTTCTCCTGGGCTTCCGTCCACACAAAAGGTACGTCCTTTTTCAAGAGTTCTGTCAAGAGTTTAGCAATTTTGCTATAATCCTTCATAAATTTACGATAGTAACCGCTTAGCCCTAACAGAGCTTTCAGCTTAGACACATTCGCTGGTGCAGGTATCTTGTAAATGGCTTCAGTCTTTACAGCCTGAGGGGACATAGCATTGTTCCCAATCTCATGTCCTAAGTAAGGCACATGTGCCTCAAAGAATCTGCACTTTCCAAGATGCAGTGTCATCTGGGATTTCTCTAGGCGCTGGAATACTTGTTCCAAGTGCTCAAGGTGCTCCTCCGTGGACTTGCTGAATACTACCACATCGTCAATGTATGGCTTAGCAAAATCCAGCCCCTCCAACACTTTATCCATAGTCCTCTGAAATATGGCTGGGGCATTTTTCAGCCCAAATGGCATTACTGTCCATTGCCAAAGTTCCCTTTGAGCCCAGAAAGCGGTCTTACCTCGATCCTCTGTTTTCACAGGGATCTGGTTGAACCCTTGGCGTAGATTGATGATGCTATACACCTTCCCGGTGGTAGCAATTGCAACGATCCGCTCTGGTGTAGGCATCACATAGCTGTCTGGCTCCGTGTGAAGGTTCAGTCGTCTGTAGTCCCCACACATACGAGTGGCTGTGTAATTGCCATCCTCGTCCTTCTTGGCAACTACTACCGTGGGAGCTCCATGTATTGAGGTTGATTTCTCAATCATGCCGAGCTTGTGCAGCTCCTGGCAAGTTTTCTCCACACAATCCCATTTGGTCTGACTGAGCTTATGCGGCCCAAGTCTGACTGGGTTATTAGTAGTTAGTGTGATCTCACACACACTGGCGGTGGTTCTACCAATCTCCTCTTTGGTAAAAGCAAACACCTTGCGGTGCTTCTTCAGCAGCCTTACTACTTGTGCACTCTGTTGGGCTGAGACCATATTTCCAATGGTGAAGACCTCAGCTGCTGGCTGCTTTTCCCCAACACAGGCATCCAGTAGTTGCTCCTCTTTGGGTCCGAGTGGGGACTTTCTGCCCTCATCCTGGCCTTCAGGCTTTTCTGCCTGATTGTTAGGCGGTGGAGTGGCAGGCTTCGCAGCATGCTCCTCCGCTATCTCAGGCTTGGCGGCCTGCTTCTTAGGCCTCTTACCTTTCCCGATAGATTGTCGCCTATCCGGTTGCGTGGTGTAGGTCAGACGCCTCCGGATGGGCTGCCTCAAGAATCTTTCTTCATCAGCTGCAATCCAGGTGGTCCCTGTTCCTCCTTCTTCACGTGGTGGGAGTGGGTTTGGCAAAGGCCACCCTGCTGGATCTGCTTTGGGGTAGATTGTCCAACCCCATTCGCGCTCAATGGTAACTATGCGCGCAACGGTTGTGCCAAACTCCTCCCTGGCTGGTGGCGTAACCGTCCATGCTTGTGTCATAGTCTGCGATCTTTGGGCCGCAGCTAGTTGTGCGTATACAGCATTTTCCCCTGTACTTGAGAAAACGCATCAGCATCCGCCTGAAAGGTGCATTCCTTTCCCGGGCAACCTTTCTTGGTCTGCTTGCACGACCGTGAGGATTTCCTTGTGTTGGTTCCACCTTCGCGGTGCAGGCAACCACTTCCTGCGGCTGTTGTAGCTGATGTGAGGTAGCTTCTGGTGCTGGCAGTCTGGTTGTTGGAGTGCTTGATGTAGGCGACCTTAGATCGTTGAAAAGATCGGCCGGGCTGGGTCCTTCCATCATCAATTGGTCGTTCACCCAGTTATCCGTTCTGAGTTCTTGTAGCTCCAATACATCCAGTTCTGGGGTAGGAAAACGTGGAATTGCTTCCTGAATCTCCTCTTCATTGGTGACTGACGGCAGGTCAAACCCTGGAAGGTCTAGCATTTCTGCCTCATCTTCAACTGATTTCTCCACTCCGGGTGGTGGCATTTCTCCTTCATTATCGGTGTTGAGTTTTGCCAAGTTGACGATGGCTGATTGCAAAGCGCTTGCCGCTTTAGCCACTTCCCGTTCCTGGTGTTGTCGGGCGCCTGCGTCCAGCAGTTGCTCCATGATTTGCCTTGCAATGTGTTCAGCTGTTTGACTGACTGAACCCTGCTGTTGTCCCTTAGCTTGCGGCTCTGAGCTCATCAAGGCAGGTGTTGTAGACAATTTCTTGTCCAACTCCTCCTGGCGTTCTTCGAATATTACTTCGAGACATATGGTCTTCGCAGACCCTCCAAAATCTCCTGAGTTCTGGCTACTCTCTTCGGCCCATTCACCAAGATTGCATTGGCGTTCTTGCCTTGGTGCCTGCTCTGGTGAAGACGATAGATACTTTTGGTTAGCTTCCCAGCTACTTGAGCTTTCCCGCCAATAGTCTCCATGCCCAACTGCCCTTGGGCTAAGAGGGGTGTCATACCCTAACCTGGCTTTTTCTGGGGCCTCTTCACATCTTAATGTCGTTGTTCCGGGAGGTGGGCTCCCAAAAATCTGGCTGTGAGTGGCGTTTCTCACAGATAATAGAATGTCATGTGTGTTGTCCTCCACTCCTGGTAGCGGTGCTGCTTGCTCAGGAGCCTGATCCCTCATGGGTGTATTCTCTCATTCCGGAGGTGCTTGTAATTCATAAGTCCGATTATCAATTTGGTCCAATAACTCCTGACATCTCATCAATGCTCCCATCCTATCTCCCTGGTATGCTCCGTTTACAGCGGCTTCCGCTGCGTCTCTTCGCACCCAATATTCTTCTTGTTGCTGATGTGCCGTTCTGATAGCCCTCTGGTCAGATGTTGGCACCACATTGATCCCAATTGTTATTGGTCTTGGTCTCGGCATAGGCTTGTCAGTGAAGGTCAACTGTTGCCATGTCATGATTGTTTCCACCAACAAAGTCATAGAGTGCTGCCCAATCATGTTGTCGAAAATCTTTGTAGCCTCATCTGATCCTACAGCACCAGCTATATGCCGAGCTATGTTGTCGGGTATTCCCAAGCATTTGCCCTTTTCCATCGCGGTGGGCTCTCTCCACACGGCGTCTCTTTTATACATGTCTTTGACCATTCCTAGTCCACCTCCTCTGAAGGCTCGAGATCCTGGATATGCTGTAAAGGTAGGCAGTACCACTCTTGGCTGACCTGGTTTGTTGATGACACACTGTGGATAGGAATCTCTCTAGGTCACTGGTCTGGTATGCACCGCCAGTGCCTTTTCCACTGTCAATGCTGTTGGTGATCGCCGTGTAATGTCCTCCATTTCTCTCAGGACCTCGATGGACATGCCGTTGGTCCAAAATATCGTGGCCCTATGAGACAATCCTCCGTGCTTGGCGTCGTTGATTAGCACATGATGGCCCAAAGTGGAGTCGAAAATCAGCCATGGTTCCCCCGCCTTCATCTGCTTGTAGTCCATTCTTGGATGTACGTTCTCAATCACAAACACAGGTGGGTGATAGTGCTGACGTTCCCGCAGCATGCTGATGATTTTCACCATCCATCCCAAGTGTTGCGCTCGTGGATCACTGAATCTCCTCCTGTTTCCAGCTTGTGAAAATGGTTGACAAAGAAATCCAGCAAAGATCCAATCAATCTTGTAACCATACAGGTATTCAGGTTTCACGTTCATAATGTTGCCTCCAGCAATGCGCTCGACATTGCCATATATAGGCGCCAACCTTTGAAAATGATGCATTTGCCGCATCTGATTCATGACCTTTTGAAATGCTCGAAAAGCGTGGTCATCGTTGTCCACATAAAAAACTTTGGCGACCTGTATTCCTTGCTGGATCAAGGCTCTGGTCCCAGAGCCAAGTTCGGCGACTAATTTCAATACCACCACTCCCCTTTTGCGGAAAGGATCTTCCATCCTGACAATGCCTTGCGGCAGCGGCTCTACTCCAGGCATCAGATTTGCAGAGGAGGTAACTGGGTAGGGTACTGGCAGCAGCTCTTGCGGGCCGTGGTCCCTATTACTCATAGTTTCCAGCTGCTTCATGATCTGGGATTGCCATACCAAGGGTGTTGGCATGTTGATGCTTGTATAGCCTTCCTGTAAGGTTATGAAAGTGTAGTTTGTTTCATTCTAGCATTTTATGTGCATAGAGTGTGATTTTAGAAGAACTTTGGCCTTTATTTCACGTCATTTGGACAAGTATTGAGATAGTTATGAATTTTAGAAGTTTTTAGTGAGTTTTTAATGTCACAGATTCTATTTAGTGACAAGGACAGGTCCAGTGACGAAAATTTCGGTTGGAGTCCAGAAAGTAGGACATTGAAACATGAGGGTTCCAGAAAGTACGTACAATTACGTAGAGTGCCAAAGTGATCGTGGAATTTCTAGAAACTCCGTGAGGAGTTAGTGGATTGTGTAGTAGAATATTCTAGAGTGTGATTGTGTGCGTGTGAGTGTGCTAGCTTGTCCAACTAGGCAAGGTCAAGTACATGGAAGGAGCCATAGGAGAAGGTTCTGGAGGTACCTTGCTAGAGAGGACACTTAGAGTTAAAGGATAAATGGGAAGCATAAGGAAGTAGAGGGGGCTTATTCTAGTCTAACCTTCTTATCTTGTACACGACTTTTCTTAATAAAGTGAGTTCTTTTCCACTCCTCTCTCATGTAGCCCTCTAACTCTTGCAAGAGTGGCATACCACCAGGCCACTCCACCTTGTGTATGCAACTAGGAAAGGTCCTCGTGCACGCTTCCACTCGCGGGTGAGGGTGCGTGAGTGTGTATGGGCGCACTCCCCGCACCCTTCCCCCTTTCACATGGTATCGGAGCTACCTAGTTGCTTCATTTGGAGGAGGGAGCTTTGGTTGGTGATGCTTGTAGGAGTGTAGAGAGGGTAGAGAGGAGAAGCAAGGATGATTTATAAGTTGCTAAGGGCAGCCATGAAGACGTTGATGCAAGCTAGCATCTCACTCTCTTGAAGGAGGGAGGAGATGGAAGAGGGAGGTGCTCCAAGAAGTGTCAACTTGGATGCAACCAGATTGTTGTACGTCTTCTTTGTAGTATGAGAAGGTTGCCCAAGCATGGTAGTGATATAAGTAATATAGAGCAGCCTTTGCTTGAGTATGGAGACATACGAGCATGAAGAGAATCTGGAGTTCACACGGCTGGATTCTTCCTTGAAGATGCAAGCTCTTTAGTGTTAAGCTCTTTCTTTGACGAGGGGGCTTAGCATAGAGGTGATAGTGGCTAGAAAGGAGTGTGTGCCCATCTTTATTTCAAATCTTCAATGAAGGTGGAGCAGATTTTAAGGGTAGGCAACCAGGGACTTAGCAAGCATGTGTACTTGCAAGTCTAGGAGCTTTGGCGGGCATAGCACTCGCAAGCTCAAGAGGAGCTCATGAGGAGCTCAAGAGAGGGTGCACCGGGGTGTTGCACCAAGTTGGCCAAGTATGTGGCCAGATTTGGGTTGCCTTGCATCACTCCTATGTAGCCACTGGTTATTTGAGGCCAGCCATGATGGAGCTTGGTACCTTGTATGGAGATAGAAGAAGCCTCAAGTGAAGAGAAGCACCGTGGAGAAGGCTTGGAGCAAGAAGAAGAAGTATTCGAGATTTTTCTTCAAAGAGGAGGGATGGAGATGGAGCCTTTCAAGTTCAGATTTCTCTTTTCTTATGGAGGAGAGTACTACGGAGTATATGGAGTTGAGAACTATGATGAAGACAAGCCTATGGTGTGGAAGAAGAAGCAAGGTATGAAGTTGGTGCAAGAGGGCTAGTGCAAGAGATGTCTCCCACTTGAAGCGTGTGTGCCATTAGTTGTGTGATGGCATAGTTAAGGGGCAGATTTTGGTGCATCTATGGAAGCTCTTCATGTGAAAGTAGAGCACCAAGGCAAGCTGGGTTTAGTAGTAAGAAGTGTCATTGGGGTGACCAAGGCTAGAGTGCACTCAAGAAGCTAAGCATGTGGAAGGAGTTGCACAAAGAGAGTAGCCTATCCTCTAGTGCTTTAGTGCACGGGTCAAGTGAAGACCGAGGAGGAGTATGGTCAAGTGAGGATAGTGAAATAGGTGGAGGTAGATATGACCACAAGTAGCTATCTTCAGCCCGCTAGCAAAGAAGCGACGCGGGAAGGTGAAGGTGAAGGAGAAGCGCTTGTTTTGGTGACCTTGGCCCGGTCATCACACGGAGCAAGCGTGCCTCCTAACAACCTTGGCGAATGTACATCGCCGGTGGAGCAAGTAGAGGTGTATGATCCCCTTGCTCATATATAGAGCAGACCCCAACTGCTCAAGTGGAGGAGCTCCTAGAAAGTGAGCTCAAGAGAAGCCCGCTTGCAAGACGACGTGTGTGCGTGCACAAGATGAGGTGCAAGCACTAAGAGTATGTGCGTATGCCCAAGTTATGGAGCTCTTGGAGGCGTTCCAGATGTGTTTCTTGGAGCCTTGTGTGAAGGCTGACCTTCAAGAAGAGCCAGAGGTATGTGGGAGTGAGCATCTAGCCAAGGAGAAGACTATGATGGAGTTTGGTGCACCACGAGCGAGACTACGCGCTCATGCCTTGTGAAGATTACTATCGTCGCTTGATGGAGACTACGACTTTATGGATATGGACCTATGAGGAGGAGACCAAGTGTTATGGGGCTGATATGTCCTGCCTAAGATGGAGATATATGACAAAGACCTGGACATGAAGCTAGGAGAATCAGCGCCTATACAAGCAAGCACGAGAGAGGCGTAAAATCTGGACTTGGACACTCGAGTGGTAAGCGCCTTACCTTCATGATGAGGGGGGGGAGTGTTATAGTTGTTTATAGTGCTTGTAAGCAAGGTCAAACCAGTCCCATGAGTTCAGTTGTAACTAAGAGATGTGAAGTGGAAAGAAGTTTGAGAGCAAGAGCTTGGAAGATACTCAAATCTGTCTATGTTTGAGGGTTTTACGGGTAGGCGAGCGCGAGGTTTAAAGTTGGCAGATTTTGGCTACTTTTTGCCTACTTAGGAGAGAGTGGGTAATATTTTCACTAGAAGTCCTACATGATGTGAGAGGCCTAGTATGAGGCCTTCCTTGAGTCATAGTCAAGTTTCAGAATCAGGGGTTTAAGCATGTGCCATTTGTAGGCGCGGGAGCTTTATCCATGTTGCGCGCGTCTGCGTCCTACGAGCATGAGGCACAAAGTGACGATCTCATTTGAGTGTTAGACTTTGATTCAGACTCTGAAATTTTGTGGAGAGGTAGTCCTATGGGTTGAGATTCAGAAAAAGTAATTTTTTTTATAAAAATATTAATTTAAGTCCTGACAGTGCCACATGGCGGTCTGCTGGACTGCCGTGCGAGCCACATGTGTGAGGCAAGGCGCAATCTGGTATCATGGTCTTAGGCTTGGAATCAGGAGAAACAAAGCATACCAGTGAGTTCAAAGGGGAGATATTATGTAGATTACACAACTTTCAGGCTAAAAATGTCAAAAAAAGTCAGGGGGGTGCCACTTGGCGTCTTGAGAGGTCACCACGAGTCACGCACACGAGTGAGAGAGTGCAATACCTCTACAAGGAGTATGGCTTAGAGCTAGAGGTAGCTAAGGGTACCAGAAGGTTCAGGAACATAGTGGACTTAGGTTCATGATGTAATCTGGTCAAAATTATAAGAGCACCACGAGTAAGCCACATGGCGCGACGAGGAGCTGCCACTTGTCCAAGAGGGCGAAAAATGAGTATTTTGGCGATTTGGCGGACTATTATGCCTTGGATCCAGCTTTGAAGTATGTGGAGTTGATGGAGGGAGTATGTTACAGCCCTTATGAAGATATTGGCCTATTCCAAGACGAAGGAGTTGAAGAGAAGATGCACTTGTGTAAGGAGACGCCATGTGTGGAGACAATGTATGCGATGGAGCTTTCACTAAGTGGAGCAAGTTTGGAGTAATGAGTATCAACCTGGAGCCTGTTCAAGACCTGCAACTTGTATAATATATGTGAATATGTGTTTTTCTAGCGTATATGTGAGCTCGATTCCTCATATTACGTCACTTATGCTTAGTATGCGCCGAGGACGTCGCATCTTGAGGAGGGGGATGATGTAAGGTTATGAAAGTGTAGTTTGTTTCTTTCTAGTATTTTATATGCATAGAGTGTGATTTTAGAAGAACTTTGGCCTTTATTTCAAGTCATTTGGACAAGTATTGAGATAGTTATGAATTTTGGAAGTTTTTAGTGAGTTTTTAATGTCACAGATTCTATTTAGTGACAAGGACAGGTCCAGTGACGAAAATTTCGGTTGGAGTCCAGAAAGTAGGACATTGAAACATGAGGGTTCCAGAAAGTACGTACAATTACGTAGAGTGCCAAAGTGATCGTGGAATTTCTAGAAACTCCGTGAGGAGTTAGTGGATTGTGTAGTAGAATATTCTAGAGTGTGATTGTGTGCGTGTGAGTGTGCTAGCTTGTCCAACTAGGCAAGGTCAAGTACATGGAAGGAGCCATAGGAGAAGGTTCTGGAGGTACCTTGCTAGAGAGGACACTTAGAGTTAAAGGATAAATGGGAAGCATAAGGAAGTAAAGGGGGCTTAGTCTAGTCTAACCTTCTTATCTTGTACACGACTTTTCTTAATAAAGTGAGTTCTTTTCCACTCCTCTCTCATGTAGCCATCTAACTCTTGCAAGAGTGGCATACCACCAGGCCACTCCACCTTGTGTATGCAACTAGGAAAGGTCCTCGTGCACGCTTCCACTCGCGGGTGAGGGTGCGTGAGTGTGTATGGGCGCACTCCCCGCACCCTTCCCCCTTTCACTTCCTCTTCTTGCTTCATGAGGTAGTCGCTGGCTTCTGGGTACCTGTCATTAACGTAACAGTCTTGCAGTCCGTAGTTTGCTTCTCCTATGCAAACCATTTTCACACGAATCTCTCCTGCCGGCTGTCTATCTGTTGACTGGTAAGTCACACTCTGTTTCCGCAGATCAATGATCATACCCAAGGGAATCAGTGCTTCTGTTCCCAAGAGAACATCATAGTTCTCAGCTTCCGTCACTGTGCACTCCATGAATAGTGACGCCTCTTCAGGTTTCCCTGGATTTATTGTGATTTTCACAGGCTTGCGGGTAATCCCACAAAACTTTGAGACTTGTCCTGAGGCAGTTCTCAACTGAAAAGGACTCTCTTTCAGGTCCCTTGTCGTCAAACCTAGAGCTTTCAGAGCTCGTTCTCCCAAAATGACTGGCTGTGCACCTGTATCCAACAGAATGTTGGGAATTACCTAGTTGTTGAAGATCAATGCACCATCCTTATTTTGCATTCTCACGGTGCTAAAATTGGTGGGCAATGAGGCGCTATTTGCTCCTTCCTCAGCTATATCCAGTTGATGTCCGGCCTCTTCAACCGTGAATGGGTAGGTGATGTGCAAATCCGCGAGAGAAAGCAAAGGAGCATGCTGGATCCGGTGTTCCATCAGAGCCTTCAGCTTCTCTGTACTTGGCTTGGACAGCCGATTGATCAGTACCTTTCTTGGCACTTGCTAGTCTGGCTCATTGCTGGTTCAATGTCCCTAGCCTTTCGGCTGACCACTCGGTCCACATCCCCAACCCATCCTGGGCGTGGTTGTGACGTGTCGTGACCACTTTGGCAATGACAACGACTCAACATGGCCGCTGACTCGGTCCTCTGGTCGGCGAGTCAATGCTGACTTCTCGTACCTGGGCGGCCGTGACTTACGCTGCTCGTGCGGCACCGTCAAGTGGGTAGGAGTCGCGACACCAGCCCTAAGTAGTTTGAGCATTGTTTTCAATTACTGTGACAAGTTGCAACCATGACGGTGACGTGATGGCCGTTGACCTTTAAAAGAGGAAATTGTATCGGCTTCGTGCACTTATATATATCTTCGTAGGCTATGGCAGCCACGAGGTGATAACTCCCTCCAAAATTTGGGCGTCCCTTGCGACATTTTTTTAGTTGCGCCTTGGAATCAAATTTTCCAATTCATTCATCCCTAAGGGGTACAAAAACCATCAGTAAATGAAGAAGCTTTGTGTACGACTTGCAATTCTCACCAAAAAAAAAATAAAAATTGAAAAGTTTCAGCCACTTTTCACATGATGGACCTTGCCTTCACATCTTACACCCTATAATCAACAGCCTTCACCAAACAAAGAATTGGTACGCACCAATAAGTTCATTCACGCTTTACGCCAAATGTGCAATGTCTCCAAGGGAAAGTTATCAAAAAAAAGTTGAAGATTTTAGGTGGGCAGACACATCGATTTGAACCCTGTGGATAATTTTTAAGATGTCGAACTGTTCATGTGGGACAATCCACTTAGTTTTTGATCCACTTGTGGGACAATCCACTTGGTCTTGATTGGTCCAACGATTAAAGTTCATTTTGACCTTCAATTATTGCGTTGCAAACAAACTCATTAGTTGGTGAAGAAATAATTACTAACAAATGATTGCTATTGACACAATCGTAACGCTACATTTATTCTCCAATAATTAAAATAGAGTACGACATTTGCAACCACATCTACTTTTTATGGTTACAATACCATGTTATTTACACGTGAAGTTAATTTGACCAATCACAAACAAGATTTGAACCGACGATGTCATTACAAAATATAACGTCATGACTCATTAGGTCGAGGTTGTCGCATTAAACTGAGCTACACATGTGTGAACCATCAACTTGAGAAGGTCGACTTTGACTTGACGTTACGCATCCATATGCTGACCTTTGCTAGCGTTCCAAATCGCTAAAAAGTAGAGCGCCAAGCTATCTTTCCAAATGGCACCGGTTTCGCGTCATTTGGTCAAGTGTCGAGCAAGATTTTCGCGATCTAGTCCGCGCCACCTACCGGCCCCTAGCAGAGTTTCACCAAAGGCCACATTGTGATTCAATGTGCCCAAAAGTCACATTGTTGGCTCTTCGCGACTCTAAAGACCCCTAGCTTTTAGCGCACAAGTCCGCGAGCTTGATAGCCTACACTTAGCATGCATTATTATAGTAAATGAGCATCATTAGAGTTACAACTTGGGGACTGCATCACTCATTCCTAGAAGAAGTTTCCTCGAGTTACAGATCTACTTTTGAGGCTTTATCTAGGAAGCATTGGTCAAAGTAAGCTCCGCCAATAAGAAGCATTTAGCATATTCTTTG
Organism: Mesotaenium endlicherianum; assembly: GCA_009602735.1. NCBI lineage: Eukaryota > Viridiplantae > Streptophyta > Zygnematophyceae > Zygnematales > Mesotaeniaceae > Mesotaenium > Mesotaenium endlicherianum. Next base: position 180,177 of record WELA01008032.1, on the reverse strand, counting down.
CATCAATTTTGATTGGTTTGTGTTATGCGTAGCCAATAGGAGTGCTAGTACGTGCCTTGCCACCACTGTCGTGGACATGGAAGAGCCTCCTAGTGTGACTATGTGCATTGAATTTGCCGCCTTCGGCGCCGGTGTTGCAAGGAACATATAGCAGTGGATGCCTTTAGAGGGCCATCTTTTTAGAAGTCCATTATGCAACCTGTAAGTAACAAAATTATTAGTAAAATTACACATGTATCTCTTATGTTTTCAGGTCCACTTAGTCTCTCTCTTGTGAAGAGCAAGCCCTCTTGGCTTCCTGTCACCTGAAGAAATTCACAAGTGGTGAGCAAAGTCACAGCTCAAATCGCTGCTATAGGACTACTCTTATGATATGCTTCCAGTGATCTTTTGGGCCATACTTCATTAGTTTTTTTCCTATCAGACTATAGTCTTGAGATGCTCACTTTTGAGAGTACTGATGTTGAGCACGTCGAGCGCGTGGAGCAGCAGGCGGTGCCCATTGTCCCAAGAGAAACCAAGAGATGCAAGTCATGCTGAGGTAGATGGCAATCAGAGGAGAAGTCCACACCCAATTTCAACAAATAATTCACGCGAAGGTGGAGAGAATGGTGCGAGTTGTTGTTGGACAAGCCGCTTCAACGAGTTCGGGACATGCACCTGCTATTCCACCAATCCATGTTCAACTGGTGTTGCAATAAATTATTACACTCACATCAAGATTACATGCGCCTAAGCGTGAAGTGTATGTTGGAGAGCGTGTGAAATAAATCAGTATATTAGTAGATACAATATTCATTTACATCTAAAAGCTAATTAAGTTCAGCCTGCTGAACTTTGGTCAATATTCCGTCTGCTGGACTTTATATACTTATCAGTTTAAGGACTCAGCCGAGAGCAGCAGGCTGAAGTCAACTTAGGTCAGCTTGCTGACACATTCTTTGACAGCCAGTTGACTTTCATACTCGGTGGCAGCGAACTGCCTAGATACGCATCTAAGTGAGATAAACTAGAGGAGTGGCCAGATGACATCCTTGGGATGGATGGCGATTTGGGATGATGGGAGATGGCGGTGGATTTGGTTAACCGAGGTCCTACCAACGTGGTTAACTCTTGGGTAGGCGGTGCCATCGCACTGGCCGTTGAACAACAAACTCATTCCATGTACATATGCTAGACATTGCTCTTGAGTTCGACATTTGGAAACGAGGCCAACTCTCTTCTACTGCTTACTGAGAGATATCTGAATCCAAGGCGAGAAGCCATTGATACGCACTGTCTTCTAGCCTTGCTTATGTATGAGGTTATTAATTGCATTATTGATGCTAGTTTACTTGCATTTGACTTGCGAGTATTGTCCACTACTGGTGTGTTGTCTTTTGCTGTTTAATCAGTTAATAAAAATTACCATTTAGATTACTCGCTGATATAAAGATCTCTTTAATTGTTAATCGCCTAATGTCGCGACTACTATCCGTTTGACGGTGCCGCACGCGCAGCGCAAGCTACGGCCACCCAGAGGAAGCAGAAGAAGCAAAAGGAAGGAGAAGAAGGGCGCGAAGAAGAAGGAGTTCCCAAGGCCATTGGAGGGCCGAGGCCCCACGCTTCTGCCGACGCTGAAGATTCTTCTCAGTGTATAATAGATAAATTAGGATTGTAGGAGTTCCCAAGAGGGAATCTCACTGTTGAAAGCAGGAGGACTGCACAATAGAATCTGCTAGGAGATTAGCACAGATTCGGCCGAACGCCACAAGTGTATGTGAAGCAGCCTTAAAATGGTGAGTTGTGTGTTAGTTTCCAAGTTCTCAGACGTCGCATTCGCATCTCGAAGAGAGAGAGTAGTATTGACAGATAAAGCTCTCAGTGAAGAACTGAGTGAGCCCAGCCTGGTAGTGAAGAGCTGTTAAGGCGCGAAGTTAAGTGAAGAGCTTGACCCAGGCCAGCATAGACGTGTAGTTTCAGAGTTTTGTAAGCTGTGACTTGCGAAAGTTAAGCGAAAGCCTCAAGGGCGACTTTCTCTGAACCTGACGTTGTATGTCAAGCTGCTTAGAGTGTGATTTCTGCAAACTATAATTTGCTCGCTTGTGAACCTAAGAACTCTAAGGCATAAAGCCTATGTGGAAGTAAGAGACTTCCGTCCTACTTATGAGAACTTGGTTTGTGGTTCAGGTGAATAGAAATTCCCAAGCAAATTGGGGATTGAGGCCTGTGAGGGCCGCCGGTGCTCAACCTGGAAGGGGGCCTGGAGAAATTCAACTGTACATGCGGTTGAGGAGTGGAAGACTCTATTACCCTGTGGAGCCTGCGAAAGGTTTCGATTCAAGCCAGAGTCCACAAGGAAGTGAGACATCTGAGCGCACGGATAACCTGTGAAGTGAGCAACCGTCGGGAGACGAGTCTCGCCATATTGCCACGAACGGTGAGAATCCGTATAACGAGTGAGCCTATGTACCCAATTTGGGCAGAGAGCACGACGTGTGGGGTAAAGATAGTGAGTCTTGGTCACCATTCGAGATGACTGGTGATGATAAAGATGAAAATTCTAAGTTCAAGTTGTCTACAAAGTGTTTTAGTGGACGAACCGGTGTAAATAGTCTCACTTTCGAAGAGTTTGATGAGATCTATTGGGCTGATTTCTTTGAGAAAATCCGAAAGGATTCTTCTTACACTCAGTCAGTCGCTCTTATAAGCTTGGTTCAGTACTTGGACAAGGATGCCTTATTGCTTTATCGCCAATTCCGGAAGGATGAGAACCTTACCCAGGAATGGGCGTTTGACGAGCAAAAGAAGGCGAAGGATTTAAAAATCCAAAAGGAGGCTGCGAAAGCCCGTCTGTCCACTTTGTCATCAGGAAGAGCAATACCTGCTGCACCTGTTGAGAGCGTAGACTTAGCTGCACTAACACAAGAATTAACAGATGCCATGAAGCAACTCACCGAGGGTCAGCAGCGAGCGGCTACTCGAGATGATGATGCTGGGTCTGTCGCAAAATTGCGTAAAGTGTGTGCAGAATTGTCTGAAAAGATTGCTAATGCTCAGGAACAAGTAACACGTAGGGCTGCACCTTTTACCAGGCAACAGGGTGATAGTGCCACCATGGAAGCAAGCCATGCGCAAGCATTGGCTAGTTGCCGTAGGGATATGGAGTCTGGGGATGACCAGTTAGACTCTAAGCACTGTCTGCGTCATTTCTTTAAGTTGCTTGAAGCAATATTCCCAAAGGATCGCAGTCTTAAGATGCACCATTATGTGCATTTTGTCGGTCAGAAGAACGAGACAGTGATGGAGGTCAAATCCAAATTGGTAGACCTTGCCAAGAAGGCAGGAATCTATGAGCCTAGGATGAGCCAAGCTGACGCCTGAGAAGGCCGTGGCTGCAACGTCTGCGGAGCGCGCACATTATGACCGCCTGGTTCCAAGGAATGCTGGGAAGCTTCCTCAGACCTTTCGGATCACTCTCAATGAGAACGAGATTGCGCAGCTACGACAAGCCAAGCCTGGGCCACGCAAGACATTTAGTCTTTCGCTGGAAAAGCTGAAGGCGCTGGTGGAACACCGGACTTGCGATTGCCACCACCGGGAAGGTGTTCAGCATCATCGATCTGCGCCAAGGGTTCAACCAGATCCCTGTGAAGATCAAGGTAAGACCGCCTTCTGGGCTCAAAGGGAACTTTGGCAATGGACAGCAATGCTATTGGGGCTGAAAAATGCCCCAGCCATATTTCAGAGGACTATGGATAAAGTGCTGGAGGGGCTGGATTTTGCTAAACCATACATTGACGATGTGGTAGTATTCAACAAGTCCATAGAGGAGCACCTCGAGCACTTGGAACAAGTGTTCCAGCGCCTGGAGAAATTCCAGATGAAGCTGCATCCTGGGAAGTACAGATTCTTTGAGGCACACGTGCCTTACCTAGGACATGAGATTGAGAACAATGCTATGTCCCCTTAGGCTGTGAAGACTGAGGCTATCTACAAGATACCTGCACCTGCGAATGTGTCTAAGCTGAAAGCTTTGTTAGGGCTAAGCGGATACTATCGTAAATTTGTGAAGGATTATAGCAGAATTGCTGAACTCTTGACGAAACTCCTGAAAAAGGATGTGCCTTTTGTGTGGACAGAAGCTCAGGAGAAAGCTATGAACGAGCTTAAGGAGCGGCTGGTAACAGCCCCAGTCTTGCGAACGCTTGACTACTCCAAGCCGTTCAATCTGCACACTGACTGGAGTTGTGTGGGAATTGGCGCAGTGCTCACTCAGGCCGCAAGCCCTAGAGAGGAGTATGTCATTGCCTATGCCTCAGGCTCTAACAATTGAGCGGAGAGCAACTACTCGTCCTACGAAGGAGAGCTGCTGGCAGTTGTTTGGGCTGTCACACACTTCAGAGAATATATATGGGGACGACCCTTCACGCTGATCACGGATCACTCACCATTACTATGGCTGATGAAGAATGGAGACCTCACTGGTAAGTTGGCTCGCTGGGCTCTTAAGCTGCAAGAGTACCAAATGACGGTGGTACACAGAGCAGGAGTGCTCAACAACGACGCCGATGGACTCAGCAGGAACCCAGACCCATCTTCCGACGACAGAACAGGAGCTCGAGAGGACGAAGATCAGAGCAGCCCAGCAGAGTTGGTGGCCTGCCTAGCCAAAATGGCTGGAATGGTAGCATCAGGTGAAGCTGAGCCTCTACTTCTGTTCAGTCCAGAGATCTGGAAAGATCAAGCTACTATGCACTGGCTGAAGACGGGAATTCACTGGGAAGGACTATCAGTGAAGGAGAAGGACCAAGTGAGCCAGCGACCTAAAAGGTTTTGCTGGAAACGCAACAACCTCTTCAAAATTGAAGGTACTGGTCAGGAGAAGTTAGTGCCAACCCATTAGGAGACGAGCTCTTGTGCAGGAAATGCACGAGAACACTGGACACTATGGTGTCAAGAAGACGTATAGTCTTTTGGAACCGTCTAACTGGTGGAGGGGCATGAAGCAGCAGTGTGAAGATGTAATCAAGGCTTGCCAAAGCTGCAATCGCGTCAAGGCTGGTTTTACACAGCAACATCCACACTTGCAACCTTTGCCGATCATGGACCTAGGCTATCGCTGGAGCTGCAATCTCGCAGGTGAGCTACCGCTGTCTAAGCGAGGTAACAAGTATATCATGGTCATGATTGAGCATTTCTCCAAGTGGATTGAGGTCGTGCCTCTGACTGCTAAGGAGAGTCTAAGGACCGCGGAAGCGCTCCTCAATGGTGTGATTGTGCGTCATGGAGCTCCAGCAGAAGTGCTGACAGACCAAGGGTCTGAGTTCCAAGGGTCTTTTCAGAAACTCTTGGATAGATGCTTCATCGATCATCGCACTACGTCTAGAGATCATCCGCAAGCAGATGGTCTGGTAGAAAGGATGGTGCAAACCGTTAAGTCTGCTTTGCGCAAGTTTTGCCTCGTGCATGACAAGCGTGATTGGGATCTGGCCCTGCCATGGCTGGTTATGGGTTACAAATTTAGCAAGCAGGCTGCCTTGGCAAATTACTCGCCATATCAGATACTGTTTGGCAGAAGTCCAGTAGTGCCCAGCAGCATCAAGCAGGAGATTGAACAGGTGAAATACCTGGACAGCCCTGATGAACTGTTAAAAGTGATGGTGCGCCGTAAGGCGCTATTTGAGCGCATGATACCGGCTGCACTAGACAATCTGAAAATTGCACAGAAAAGAGATACGCAACGTTACGCCAAGACGCGAGACGGGAGCTACCGCCTGCAGATGACGCGGATTCAAGAAGGAGACTTTGTCTACCGCAAGCGCCAGACCAAGACCACCATCGACACCAGTTCAGGTGCAGTGATCTTGCGCGTGAAACATGCGTTTGACAATGGTGTGTTAGAACTGGAAGGTTCCAATGGTAAAACCATGAGAGACCACGTGCAGAATTGTTTGCTATGCCATTTGCCCAATATTGATCCTACGGTTAGGGTTGTGCCCGAGGAATTGGTGCCAGCCACGCCTTGTGCCAGCTGCAAAGTGCTAGATGATCAGGAAGCAATGGTAACTTGCGATAAGTGTGGTGCCCGTTGGCACACTTTCTGCATCGGCGAGGAAGAGATTATGGCAGGACAATGGGAATGTCCTGACTGCCTTCCTAAACCCCTAGCCGGAGGGCTGGAAAATAATAGCTTTCTGCAGAAAAGGCAGGGACGCCTTAGCTGAAAGGGAGGGGTGTAAGAGGAATTAAGGCAAGGCAGGAAATTTTAAAATTTTATGCTAAAGTCTTAGGATAAGCAGACGGTGAGAGCTGGGTGAAGGAGAACGTTGCCCTGAGTACTGGTCATGGTTGCATGGTGCAAGTTCAGGAGCCCAGAGATGGGTTAACCCTGGTAAGGCTTGTCACGTGCAAAGATCAATTGACCATGTTTGCCCGCACGTGAGGAGGGCCACCGACACATCGACCAGGTCAAAGACACACGTGCTGAAAGGCAACGCCGAGGGACCGACACTGTTAGGCACGACACTAATTGGTAAGTCGATTTGTTTCAGTGGAATCGGAGCAATTATCACAGTCTTCTTTATATGGTAAGGACAAGGTCTCAAACTAGCAACTCCCGAGATATGGAGAACTTGGATAACGAGAATGTCAAAAACCAAGTTGAAAGCCATGTAGCGAGAACCTGTACCTATTCTGAAGCAGTGGCTGATACTGCAGCTAGAGAGGCTGCAGATGAGGCAGTTGCTATTGCCGCAGTCGCAGCACAACAGGCTGAGGAGAAGAGAGTCAGATTAGAAGCCGAACGATTAGCAAAAACTGTTGAAAATGCAAAAAGGAGGGAAAGGACAGCCAGCGGACAAGCGCACAGTCGAAGAACTTATGGCAGTATAGGCCAATGTTGTGAACCCATCTCCTGCTGTACAACTCAATGCGCCTCTAGGTCAAATTCGTGACCGGCTAAATGCCACAGGAATTGCTGTTGCAGGAGCGAGAGGGAATGTTGAGGACACTACTCAGCGAGTGAATGCCACTGCTGCTGCTGCATTTGCTGCGCTCCCACCTCAGAATGTAGATCTGGGAGCATTATTTATGCAAATGCAATCGCAAATGGCAAGCATGTATTAGTCTCAACAGGATGACAAAAGGATCATGACGGCTTTGCTGCGTGACAGAGACCAACTGGGTTCTCATACCATTGGAGGTGGTGGCAGAGGGCCTAGTAAGCCTAAGCCAAAACCTTCCCAGGATTATGATCCTGCGGGAAACAAAAAGTATTACCTAATCAAGTTTCTCGCTGATGTTGAGCTGTGGTTGGAGAACTACCCAAAATTGCAAGATTGCGAGAAGGTCAGGCACACTGGTCCTCTACAAAAAGGCAGTGCAGCAGACTGGTGGCTGTATTGGAAAGGAGAGCGTAGAGTTCAACAACTCGATGACCCTACTTGGGTAGAGTTTGTCGAGAAACTGCATGAGAAGTTTAAGGTCATCAATCAGCCGGAAAAATCTATTGTACAATGATCTCCTTGACACTGAAGCAGACCACTTTAGTTGCTGAGTTTGCTCAAAAGTTCCAGGAGATCATGATGAAGCAGCCAGATTTGCCAGAGTGGTATAGGATAACTGAAATGAATTGACTTACCAAATACGCGATTAACGATTAATAAAGATCTTTATATCAGCAAGTAATTTTTATGGTAATTTCCGTTAACTGGTTAAACGGCAAAGGACGACACACTAGCAGTGAATAATACTCGTAAGTCAAATGCGAGTAAACTAGCATCAATAATGCAAATCAGTAAACTCCTACATAAGCAAGGTTAGAAGACAGTGCGTATCAATGGCTTCTCGCCTTGGATTCAGATCTCTCTCAGTAAGCTGTACAAGAGAGTTGGCCTCGTTTCCGAATGCCGAACTCGAGAGCAATGCCTAGCATATGTATATGGAATGAGTTTACTGTTCAACGGTCAGTGCGATGGCACCGCCTACCCGGGAGTTAACCACGTTGGTAGGACCTCGGTTAACCACATCCACCGCCATCTCCCATCATCCCGAATAGCCATCCATCATAGGGATGTCATCTGGCCATTCATCTAGCATATCGTACTTAGGTGTATGTCAAGGCAGTTCGCTGCTACCGAGTACGGAAGTCAGCTGGCTGTCAAAGGATGGGTCAGCAAGCTGACTTATATAAACTTCAGTCTGCTGCTTCCGGCTGAGTCATTAAACTGATAAGTATGTAAAGTCCAGCAGACTGACTATTAACTAAAGTTCAGCAGGCTGAACTTAATTAACTATTATATTTAAATGAATATTATATCTACTAATATACTGATTCATTATAATAACATACTTCAGGTATGGCTTGAAATCTGAAGTCTCAGGTGATTTTGCTGAAAAGAAATATGAGAAACTGGCTGACTTGATCCAGGATGCTAATGCCTGGGATCAGCAACAGTTCAATCACAAGCGCCAGAGTAATGTTTTGGTGTCTAAGATTGTCAAGAAGCCCCACAATTCCTACAATGCAATTGAAAGAGACCAGGCTGAGGAAGATCAGGGTGATGAGTATGAGTATGAGTATAATGCTATGCAATCTAGAGAGAGAGGTAATTACTCCCGAGGTGGCTATGGAAGAGGTGGTGGTAGGAATAAGCCCAGACCAGCCTCAGCAAAACCTATTTGCGTCCATTGCCAGCTGCTGGGTCACTACAGAGAGCAGTGTCCAGTCAAGCACCTTCCAAAGGTCAAGAGAAAGGACCAGTCTTTAAAAGACAGCAATAGTCTGTACTCCAGTCTACTTACTGTGAGGATGCTAGAGATAGTGAGTCGTCACTAGCTGCCCTCGTTGCAGGTTTTATGGGTTCTGCTGAATTGGATTCACTATGCATGCCTGACAACCAGATAAAGGAGACCATCAGCAATATAGATCTTCAGAAAGTGCACACTCTGGATGATCTTGTTCCACCTGATGTCCAACACTTCTTTGCTAAGTCAGGAGAACAATGCGAAAGTCAGGAAAAGACAGTCCCCCCTATCCTATCGCATGGCATGATTGCAGGTAGGAAGGTGAGGGCATTTGTTGACGGAGGGGCGTCACATACTTTTATCCATAAGGACTTAGTTAAGCGTCTAAGGCTGCTTACTGTCACCCAAGGGAATAGGAAAATATTCCTTGGAGATGCCTCAAGTATCCCAGGAGGTATTATAACCAAGCCTATCGAGGTCCAATTAGATTCTGGCATTGCAATTCTAACTCAAATGCTTACAATTGAGATTCTCAACACTGGCTTTTATGATCTCGTGCTGGGCAGGTCTTGGCTTAATAGACATCAAGCTGAAGTGTGTTGGAGCAGAGGTACAGTTAAAGTGAGAGGAGCTAGTGATGGGCAGACTAAGTGGGCACCCACCAGTGCTCTTCCTCTTGTCCCGTATGGATGGCAAATGAAGGAGAAGAAGAGGCTTCCAGGAGGACGCAAATTGCTGAATGCAATGGAGTTCATCGATAGCTGGAACCAGAAGGAAGACAAAATATTTTGTCCGCTGCTAAAAGACGCACCTCCTCAAACTGAAGAAGTGATTGAGAAAAGGTAAGCCCTCCAAAGCACCCCACTGCTGCAAAAATTGTTGCTCAGTATATTGTGTTTTTAATATGCCTCCTGGACTGCCCCCTGAGAGGGAAGTAGATCATAGGATTGATTTATTACCTGGGAGTCACCCACCTTGGCAACGCACTTGTGGCTTGTCTTGTGTGGAGAGCGAAGAGTTGAAAACACAGATTGCAGAGCTGGAGGAAAATGGTTATACTTCCCCCAATAAATCACCTTATGGCGCACCCATCCTATTTGTTAAGAAAAGGATGGAAGTAAGCGGATGTGTGTGTTTTACATAGTTCTTAATACTAGATAGTCTAACGGAATGTATGGTTTCTGGCCCAACAACTACCTCGACTAAAACATTTTTGAAATGTGCAGTATTCAACCATACCTCATGTATCATATATAATTCGGAAGGTAAGGCCACCATCTAGGTCACTATGCTTTTACTTTTTTAAGAAAGTGTTTTTCTGCCCAAAGTATGTAAAAACATTTTTTCAAAAAAAAGATCGATGAAATTGCTAACTTCAAGAGACTACCCTAAAGTCCACATTTGTTTTCACATGTTGCGATTTTTGCCAAAGGTGCACATACATGTCCTGAGTGAGTGAAAGGGGGAAGGTTGCGGGGAGCGCGCCCATACACACTCACGCACCCTCACCCGCGAGTGGAAGCATGCACGAGGACCTTTCCTAGTTGCATACACAAGGTGGAGTGGCCTGGTGGTATGCCACCCTTGCAGAAGTTAGAGGGCTACATGAGAGAGGAGTGGAAAAGAACTCACTTTATGCAGAAAAGTCGTGTACAAGATAAGAAGGTTAGACTGACTAACTAGACTAGACTTCCTCCACTTCTTTTTGCTTCCTGTTTATGCTTCAACTCTAAGTGTCCTCTCTAGCAAAGTACCTCCAAAACCTTCCACTATGGCTCCTTCCATGTAGTTGACCTTGCCTAGTTGGACAAGCTAGCACACTCACACGCACACAATCACGCTCTAGAATATTCTATTACACAATCTACTAACTCCTCACGGAGTTTCTAGAAATTCCACAATCACTTTGGCACTCTACGTAATTGTACGTACTTTCTGGAACCCTCATGATTCAATGTCCTACTTTCTGGACTCCAACCGAAATTTTCGTCACTGGACCTGTCCTTGTCACTAAATAGAATCTTAGACACTAAAAACTGACTAAAAACTCCCAAAATTCATAACTTTTTCAATACTTGTCCAAATGACTTGAAATAAAGGCCAAAATTCTTCTAAATCACACTCTTTGTNTACTAAAATCACACTCTATGTATATAAAATGCTAGAAAGATACAAACTACACTTTGATAACCTTACATCATCCCCCTCCTCAAGATGCGACGTCCTCGGCGCATACTAAGCATAAGTGACGTCATATGAGAAATCGAGCTCACATATACGCTAGAAAAACACATACACAGTTATTATACAAGTTGCAGGTCTTGAACAGGCTCCAGGTTGATACTCATTACTCCAAACTTGCTCCACTTAGTGAAAGCTCCATCGCATACATTGGCTCCACACATGGCGTCTCCTAACACAAGTGCATCTTCTCTTCAACTCCTTTGTCTTCGAATAGGCCAATATCTTCATAAGGGCTGTAACATACTCCCTCCATCATCTTCACATACTCCAAAGCTGGATCCAAGGCATAATAGTCCGCCAAATCGCCAAAATACTCATTCTTCGCCCTCTTGGACAAGTGGCAACTCCTCGTCGCGCCATGTGGCTTACTCGTGGTGCTCTTAAAATTTTGACCAGATTACATCATGAACCTAAGTCCACTATGTTCCTGAACCTTCTCGTACACTTAGCTACCTCTAGCTCTAAGACATACTCCTTGTAGAGGTATTGCACTCTCTCACTCGTGTGCGTGACTCGTGGTGACCTCTCAAGACGCCAAGTGGCACCCCCCTGACTTTTTCTGACATTTTAAGCCTGAAAGTTGTGCAATCTACACAGTATCACCTCTCTGAACTCACTGGTATGCTTTGTTTCCCCTGATTTTAAGTCTAAGACCATGAAATTAGATTGCACCTTGCCTCACACATGTGGCTCGCACGGCAGTCCAGCAGACCGCCATGTGGCACTGTCAGGACTTAAATTAATGTTTTTATTAAAAAAACTACTTTTTCTAAATTCAAACCCATAGGACTACCTCTCCACAAAATTTCAGAATCTGAATCAAAGTCTAACACTCAAACGAGATCGTCACTTTGTGCCTCACGCTCGTAGGACGCACACGCGCGCAACATGGATAAAGCTCCCGCGCCTACAAATGGCACATGCTTAAACCCCTGATTCTGAAACTTGAATATGACTCAAGGCAGGCCTCATACTAGGCCTCTCACATCATGTAGGACTTCTAGTGAAAATAATACCCCCTCTCTCCTAAGTAGGCAAAAAGTAGCCAAAATCTGCCAACTTTTACCCTCGCGCTCGCCTACCCGTAAAACCCTCAAACATGGACAGATTTGAGTATCTTCCAAGCACTTGCTCTCAAACTTCTTTCCACTTCACATCTCTTAGTTACAACGAAACTCAAGGTATTGACTTGACCTTGTTATAATAAAGCTTATTTTCTCATTTGTATTTGCTTACAATTGTGTGTGAGATGAATGAATAATTGTATATATCAATTCAAATCATAGTGATATTTCATTAGCTTCAATCTGCTGAACTTCACTTTAATTTAGTATCAAAATTCAACCAATAATAGTATGCTGAGAGCTAGCTGACACTATTTTTGACAGCCAACTGACTATCTTAAGTGAAACTAATGATTTGCCTCGTATTTGTATCAATTGTGATATTTCACGTAGATTGACAACATGACGCCTTAAACGGACGGAATGATGGAAGATGGTTGTGGATTTGGTCAACCAAGGTCCTACCAACTTGGTTAACTCTCGCATAGGTGGGGCCATCGCATTGCCATTGAACAATAAATTTATTCCACGTACGCATGCTAAGTTTGCTATTGAGTTCGAATTCAAAAATGAGGCCAACTTATGTACAAAATAATGAGAGAATATTTGAGCATGAGGCTGCAAGCCATAACACAAATTGCTTACTTACCTTGCTTATGTGTGAGTTTACTCATTGCATGATTGTTGCTTGTTGACTTGCATTTGACTAGCGAGGACTTCTTGCGCTTTATTGTATTGTGCTTTTGCCTTATTTTAAGTAACAAACAAACACTATAAAAATTTATGAATTGACTTGAAGATCTTTACTATATAGTAAATTTGATTCATGTAAGTGTGCATTGTTATAGCTGATGCTGTTGAGCCTGTTGAGTGTCCAGTCAGTGGTTGGGAGGGTTGGAGGGTGATGGCAGGTCTTAGTGGTTAGTTGGATTAGAAATGGTAGGTGAGGAAGGCTCAATTCACAGGCAATTGGGGTGAGCACTTGGACCTATGATCCGCTCACGAGGTTCTGCTACTGAGCAGCTGTGAGGCACCGCCCGGATCCCGCGCATACCTCCTCCCTCCACATGTGTTGCTGTCGCTCACACATGTGGAGGTCGGCCCACAAGTTCCCTCGCTTGTTGGGTTGGCGCTGGTACCAAGTGGGAGCTCTAGCTGTTCGTGATTGAGCCTTCATGTACAATAGGCGATCCCGTGGGTGTGTCCACGGGGTCGTCAGGTGTTAGGGAGTGTACGGGTGAGCGTGTGTGAGGGATTGGGGGGTTGGTCCATCCATTGTCTTTTTCACTGTTTTAGTTTATTAGTAGTGAGTCATTGTTTCCCACTTTTACGCAATAACGCGTCACTTGTGTTAGGTTTGGTTTCGTTCGATCTCGTAGGCACTGGGCTTCGACATTCACGAGCATGCTACTTAGGGAGCACGCTAACACCATTTTGATGTTAGCATTTGTAGGTCCAATTTTATAATTTCTAGTTACTCATCTCACAAGCTTGTAACCTCGTACTCTTTGCTGATTGTACATGCACAACATCTCTCACTTTGTCGAGTAGTGTCTGTCTTGTCTTTCATGCTTCGGATCCGTAGGTTGTGACACTCGTGATGCTGTATTTGGCCATAACATTGCTAGCCCTAGCGCGACTTACCTAGCTCTTGCCCACCCTAGATTAGTCGTTGTTTGCCTTGCTGTGTCTCTGCCTCTTTCACATACAAATGCTAACCCGTTGCTAGAGGTTTAGGCACTAGAGGCCGGCCAGGCCTTTGCACACATGCGTAGCACGAGGTGCGTGTAGATAGCATCTCTTACACACATCCGCACACATTCGGATTGTGCGTTACTTAGTGTACGACGGGTTATGTGAGTGCTCACACCTACACATATATCCGCGGCGCGTTAGTAGAGTAGCATCCGCTCTTGAGGAGAGGGAAAATTCCCTCTCTAAGTCTTGGTAGGGCCGGGCTCTAGTGGGCCAGATCTGACAGGAGCTGTCAGAAATTTGAGTTAGGGTATGAAAGGGGGAGAGGAGGAGTGCACTACATCTGCGGACTGCCAATTTTCTAGCATCTGCGGACTGCCAATTTTGCTAGAAAGGTCAGGAGGAGCTCCACCCGACAAAGAGCATGTCCTAAGCACTACTACCAGGTGGAGTGTAACCTTCCCTTCGCCTTTGCAGGATTGCATGCTTCCAACTTCTAGCTGTGCGCGGAGTGGACTTGCATACCAGCAGGAGGATCTACCAGAGACTGTGCCACCTGTATTGTCTCCATTTTTGTCACTCCTTAATTCGGTCGTTACAGCGTTTGAGCTACCTGACTTGTCCCTTTCGACCCCTCCATAATTTTCTGAGCCTGCTAAGATACTACCTTTTGCAACGCTAATAGAGCGACCTGTTTTGCATCCAGTTGTGCCATTCTACTTGCCTAATTCAAGCGTGTTGTTGCCTAAGGTCGAGCACCTAGAGATAGGGATGGCTTCTACGGCCATGGCTAGCTCTTCGCATTTGCAGCAGTCCTACACGGGACATTCTGATGGCATGTCATTGCTTGCACTCGACTCTAAGATTGACGCCTCTACTGCAATGTTGCGTGCCCGTAACCAACGGTTGTCGCGTAATGACTAATTTCACATTATGCCCACGCACCTAGGGGGGGAGGCTTTGATGCTGTACCAGCAATTAAGACTAGATATCATCCACACAATTCCTGATGCTCCTCCGCTGGCTGTTCTTGGGGACGGTGTGGGTGCCGTTCCCATTGTTGATACTCCTCCTGGGGGTGTTCCACCCGCTCCAAGAGCCGCGGCTGCTGCAGCAGCTGCTGCTATATCTGCTGGCTTGGATCCAGCCGCTGCGGCAGCTGCTGTTGCCGCTGTTGGGTTGGGTTTAGGAGGTTTAGGTCAAGATCCCTGCCAGGAGCAGGGGAGGGGGGCGAGCTTGCGTTGGTTGGGAGGGGAGCAGGAGATTCAGAGGAGCCAGGTCTAGTGGAGCTAGCTCTGCCGGCGTATGCCACCCCGATACAGGTGTTTGCCGCTCGCGTCGAGAATCGTCACACCCGCCTTGCCCAACGACGACAACAGCAGGCTATACTCGGCATTGTCCTTCCTCTTCGTGGTGCCGTGCTTGATCGTATTGATGTATTGATGTAGATGTTTTGTCAGCAGTTTTTTGCTAACAATAGGGCGCGCCAGGATGAGATGCGTGACTTCATGCGTATGCCACGTGAGACCCCTAACATGGCGTATGAGCATTTTTGGCAATTACGTGAGACCACTGGCATGTACGTAGAGGTCACTGCTGCTTGCGTCAAGTTCATCAATGCTTTCTCCGCATCTTCCTCTTTGTGTGCCGCCCTTAGCCATCAGCTCGCCCTCACGAAGGAGCACCAACGCAGCGTCTACGATGTGTGTTTGTGGGCGGAGCAAATTGATTTTGTGCAGGCTGCAGCGCAAGCGGAGCGCAAGGGCGCTAAGGGAGGAGTAGTGGCCGCCAACGTGGTGCAAGAACCTGCCACATCTTCGGGCATCATGGAAGCTGGGCCAACTTTAGCTCCTAAGCGCGCGGTCGTGACGTGTAACCACTGCCGCCAACGAGGACACGTGGTCGCTAACTGCTTCCTGCTCTACCCGCACAAGGCTCCTACTGGGTGAAATTTTTGCCCCCAAAAAGGTACAGTGGCCCTACCTATGCCCACCGCGCTCCTGCCAGGTCAGATCCCTTCATACTACGCGGCCCCCTCCTTCTGCCTTCGCAGGATTTGGTCCTTCCTACCCATACGCTTTTCCCTCAGCCCTACCACCTGGGTACCCCTCTTTGTCGGGTTGTGCATCGGGACCCTCACCCTCGGCTTTGCCTGCACCCGCTGGGGTACCGGCTGCCACGCATGGCATGCCCCCACTGGGTATGCCGAGTGTTCCTGTTGCACCCGCATACCACGCCCAGGTGGTCTCCTCGAGCCCAACACCCCACGATTTTTTCATGCGTCAGCAGCTGGCAACTATGCAGGCTAGTATCCAGGATGTGCATCGTTGAGTTGGTTCGCAGCCTGATGCATCTAACTACGTGAATTTTTTTCATCCCATGCCAATGCGAGTTGGACCCCTTGCTTACCCTACCTAGTTCCCACGCCCACCTGATGCTGCGCATTGCGTTTCTGACGGGGGTCAGGCAAAGAGGCAGCACACGCCGTGGCGCGTTGCGTGGCTGCCCACGAGCCTCTGTCTGGTCCACCTGTGGGGCCTGATCATGGTCGTGGTCGCGTCCAGTCCGCGCAATTGCCGCGATCATTTGAGCTCTTCAAGCTGGACAACACCCTTGGTCCCCCTCATGCTCGCTTGCCTGTGCCTGTCAGAGCTATCGGGGGCAAGGGTACTGCAGGTACGCTAACTATCTCTCCCGACGATGTCCCTGTCACCCAAGCCCACGCGCAGCAAGTTTGCAATCACCTGCAAGCGGCCGCGGCGTCAGTCAAGCGCGACCTCTTGCTACCCCTTTACTATGCGCAAGTTGTGGCCGATCTCCCCAGCCGTCCGGGCCCAGCAGCGTCTTCCACGCCACCCGTCGTCGCCGCCATGCCCGTGGCTCTCGCCGAGCTGTTTGCCCGCGCCGCTGTGGTCCCGCTCACGCTTGATTCCCCTCCTTTAGCTCCGACTGTCCCTCAGGTGGTTTTTGACCTGGCTGCTCCCGGTCAGCCAGACCCTTCTGTCCCACCTATTTCTGACCTACTCTACACAGTTACGTCTTGCAGTGGTCACGTCACGTACGCATGCCCGACTGAGTCGTGCTCCGACATCCCCACTACCGAGCCAGACGCCCTGCCTAGTTTGATTGTGCCCGTGCTGCCTTTCGTATCTAGTGCTCTCCCACATTTCATTCCCCAACCTGCACCATATAGAGTTGCGCCGATTCCATTCATTCCACCTCCAATTTTGCAACTGCGTGATGCCCCCTTGCTCCACCTGCCCTTAGTGACTACGTCGCTTGCATCGCTTGTGCAGGCACAGGAAGCCATCACTAGCGAGCTTCTCCGCTGCTGCACCCACCCAGTGACACCACCCTTTTGCAACCCCGCCAGCGCCGCCAGCAACAGTACAGCCTCGCCATCTGCTATAGTCGTGATCCTGCCGGCAGCCCCATTGGAGTGCGCTACGCCGTCACCCGCCGTGGCCACTCCAACAGCCGTGCCCCCACCAACTGCCCCTGTGGCGTTTGCGGTGCCGTCTCCCATCACCGTCTGCGCAGTCGCCCCTCTCGTCCCCGACGCGGCCATCGCTGCTCCCGCCTCTTTGTCCTCTACGCGCCAAGCCAACACAGGTGCACTTTCGCCACTCGCTCCGTCTTTCCTACCGTCACATTCACATGTACCCTCTTCCGTCAAGGATGTACCCCCTTCTTCCTTCCTCACTCCACTTGAGAGGCAGCGTGCTTTGCCTCATAATGTCCTTCTAGATAACCAGCATGGGGTCTTCTTGATCGAAGGGCTGGCTCCTCGCGTAGTCATTTTGGACATGGGTGCACAGCCTGTTCTGCTGGGTGCTGTCATGTGCCAACACCTAAACATCACTGCAGCCGACCTCAAGCCTTGCCCCAACCTGGTCTCCACCGCCTTTCACCACACCGCTTACCAAACACGCCGTTGCATTCCCATCACCCTAAATGCTCACACCCCTGGTGCCGTCACACTCTATGCGCAATGCATGGTCACCGAGTCCACCTCTTATGACGTCCTGTTGGGTCAAGAGTTCAACCTTCTCATTGGGTTGACTATTGACCTATGGCAAGGTCTTGCTACATATCGTGTGGATTTTGAGTCCGTTGGCCACCACCTAGGCTACCTCCCTCTTATCCTCACTCACTCACCAACTTCTATGGGGTGTGCGGTTGCATCCGTGTTTGCGCTTGGGGTGGATGACATCAGTCCGCGTGACTTGCATGATCCCTCATATGCTCTCTCACAAACCTTCCTCCCTTCGTTCTACCCGGCCTTCACCTCTCACACTACCCCTCGCATCTTCCCTATATATTACACCTCACACCACATCCCAACAAATCTACCACGCCCGCCATCTTGACTCCTCCTTTGTCCCGTGTATTTGCGGGTGATTGATTCTGCCCTTTGTGCCGACCCACCCCTTTAGCGTCGGACCCTTACTTCTTGTCCCCTTTCGTACGCTCTGTAATTTGTTTCCTTTTAGTTTTCAATTTTGGTTGCGCCTCTGTCGTTGTAGGTCCCTGCCCCCCCCCGTCCACGTGGTGGGAGCAGTCCCTGCTTGCCAATTTGTGTTGTCTTTCGCCGCCGATGCTCACGCCTGCCATCACCGACGCTCTCCGCAGAGGCTTTCTCGAGGATGCGCACCGCCCCACCGCATGGCCCTCTGCCAGCGGTCGTTGGTCGGCTGCGTTGCCCCACCTTTTCTTTGTCACGGAATCCTACCCCGTGTTCGCTCGTCACGTCTACCACTTGGTTTACTTGCCTCCCGAGTCCGTCTTTCCCGATTCTTGCTTTCGTCGTCCCCAACGATCCTATTTTGGCTCCTTCGCGTTCAGCTGCGCTCTCGCCCCCTCGCTCGCAGTTGGGGGGGGGGTTCATAGTTTATTTATTGCTCAGTGATTAGTTGCTCAGTAGCTACTCTGCTGCCCAGTAGTGCCCAGTTCACACCTTTTATTTCCTTTTTTTCCGTTTCTCATTTACAGCTCATAAGCTGTGGGCTTTTCCCCCTAGTAGGGGGGGTTTTTACCCGTCAGCACATAGATTAGTCAGTGTGTGTCCTGCTCGAGAGTAGTCCCCTCCCTGAGTCACGTCCTAGCTCCTAGAGTCTCTCTCACTTCTAGCCTTGCCGATGCCTAGGGCCTTCCAATGTCCTCAGTCGTAACAGCGTACTTCTTACAAATTGGGGTAAATTTTCAAAATCAAAAAATAATTGCACACAAGGCAATACAATAACAACCTTACGATCTATGCCGTTCTCTCACAGTGAAATCGAAGGAATTTCTTGATTTGTGCAAAACAAAAAATTTCAACAATTGACATCCGTCGTCTCAGTTTATATATCCAAGTGCACAGTTCAACTGCCGGCTAATGAATGCTCACCCAACCTACCATCAAATACTTGAGACTTGTGTAATTCCAAGTTCTACCGCAGGTCTCAGGTCTAACCACCTACTTTGATGACCAAGAACTTGCCCACCGCCACCAATGTCCAACTTGACCGTAATAAATTTTGACCCAAGCTTGACTAAGCCATGACTAAACTTGACCACGAGCTACAACATGGCCATGACTACTACTTAGCTTGAGATTGATGACACATAACTTATAAGCCACGCTCAAAAATATTGTTGACCTACCAAGTGAGTCTACGTCTCTCCGTCATTGGTCAATCTCTCAAACACGTTAAGATTTGCACCTTGTAATATTATCAAATACCTATACTTTGCGCCATTGGTTTTAATGCCATTGTTGTGGAGGCAACATGGGCAAAGAGGATAGCTTAACTCATTGTTCATCTAAATACAAGAAGTCGAAGTCGATTAGTGATATGGTCGTGTACGTATGCTATATAATATGGGTTTGAGTTTCATCTTCAACTGGTTTTCCTTCATGACCGACATTTGTTGTTTTGGCCACCAAATGTTTTCTTATGTGACCGCTACTGTACTCAAGCGTTGTTACCACCCCCCCCAATCGACCGAGAGAACAACAACATGTTACATTAGTCTGTCTTTGATTCTGAAAAAAATCTACACTCTAAGGAAGTTGAGAACAACAACGTTGATACAATTTTCCCACTATGTGACATTTTGTGACGTGCTTACAGTACGCCCCACATAAGATTAATTTGGCCAGGGTAACCACGTGTACGCATTGACGACCTGTTGCACATATGGAGCAGCTTTGAAGGAACTTATTGACCACACACATTCTATACCTATCAAACTTCAGGCATGGGCGAAGATAAGTAGTGTGCTAACCTGGCGTTGACTAGCATACAGTATAGTATTTTGTCGACCAAAACAAATGGCAAGTTAGCGAGGACAAAAAGAACATCCTCTCGCAAAGCACCACATTTTCGAGTACCATATGTTGCCAAAAGGCGTGACAATTGCTGTGCGCCTACAACTCTAGAGAACTTTTTACCGCCTTGCCCTTAAAATATACCAAATTTTGTTTTGATGAGGGGAAAGGTAAGGACAAAACTGGTCAAATATGGTGATCATGGGTCCCACCAATTTCATAGTGTAACAATTTTCAGTCGCATTATGATTGACTACATGCTCTTGTTTTTCCATCCATATGAACAATATTAATTGGTGTTTTTTTGTTTTCATGGTATTTAAAGAAGATTTTTCCATATGCTTTCAATTTACGAAAAGCATATTCTTATTTAGTTTTCATGTACCTATTTTCATACACAATTTGTATATATACTTTACGACCTCTTCAACACATCTTTGCGATGTTGCACTTTTACGAGCATGTATGCTTTGATAACATATACATAGTTTGTTGACCAAGTACTTGAAAAAAGATTTGCTTTGTTGACTGAATGCCTCAAACCTTAACAGTTGCATTTTGTGACGCAGCACATAGAGCCATTTTCTCGAGAAACTGTGTACAAGGTAGAAATTGAAATGTATTATTTGTCGATGTCGCATACGAAGTTTGCGATATGCAACATTCAAGTCCTAAAGTAGACACCCATCCTGATGTCAGGAATTTGACAATTGAAGCATCACACCACAACTCCAAAGAGAACAAACCAAGGAAACCTCTGAAGACTTAGTGTTCAAGCAAGAGTTGCTCCCTTACTATCACGTGCTCCCAAGGAGTCCACTGATACGTAGTGAGAATCATAGTTCAAACAAAGGACATCGTACCTCCACACCAAAAATCAACGTTACATTGGCACCTAAACCTACCACCTAGGGAAATGGTATAAGATATAGAAGCCTACCAAGGGGGAGACTATAGATCGTAAGACAAGGCACGAAAGTCTCACATAATATCAAAGGAACTCGTTGTCTGAGGATAAGATAGAAACAGAAACAGAAGGATGACCTAGCACTCGAGATTGAACGCAAAATAACATAGCTTGCACACCAATACCGCACGCAGCTAATGGACTCACTGAAAGCTTTCGAGGTCGTGAGAAGCCAAACCCTGGCTGGATTGACTTCCGACTTAGTCGAATGGGTCTATGCGTGGGTCATGCTCTGTGGCTAGCGCCATGCCCGTGCACAGACACGTGGGACACATGACCTGCACAACAAACACCAAATGGCAAAACAGCACAAAGGGGGCATATAACAAACACCTTTTAGAGCTGCCCTCACAAGTATCTCCAACGTTACAACTTCGCGGGACATAATACTTCGACGCAGGAGGGGTCACACTTGTAGGCTATCGCGTAATTCACAAAAGGAGAGCGCAGGCACGGAAGCACTTCCAGAAACTCCACAAGAAGTTTGTCACCGTGTCAGGCACATACATTAGTTCTTGAGGGGGGCACAACTTTATGACGGCCACAAAGCCAAAAGTTACTTGGAGAGGAGAGGGCACCATGCGCACCACTCTGCCTGGTGAAATGACAAGGGGACGAGTGTCATAATGAGGAGGGCGAGGTGCGGTCAGTCACGTGTCGCGGCCCGCACGCACCTTGCCCGCGCCCGCACAGCTGGAGCACCGGCAGCGCTGCTCGGCGGTCTGTGGCGCACGCGAGGAGGTGGCGGCGGCCTGGGCGCCGTTGTTGCCAGCTGTCGTGAGCAGGGGCTCTCCAACGTCCTCCACGGCGCCCGTCCCGCAGCACCGCGCGCACGCCAGGTAGCCTGCATGTCCCCCACGTAAGCACGCGCACGCGCACGCACACGCACGCGCACGCACACGCACACCCACACGCCACAAGCACAACTCGTGAGGGAGGCTCCACCCACCACCTTCCGATTTTCCACATTCTCAAGACGTTTTCCGGGTCACTCCCTCTTGAGAGCTCCCATACAGCAAACTCCCTCTCACGCACTCCCACACAGGTCACACGCTCCCACAGCTTCCCGAAGGGCCGATGTAAGCTCCAAAAAGATCCTGCATCTGGCGAGCCCTGCGGCGCCCATGCACGACGCCAGCGCGTGTGCACACCGCACGGTCTCATCACCGAGAGCCTGAGGCGCAGAGGCGCTCGCTGACGCGTACGGATGGGCTCCAAGCGTACCGCTTAGCCTTGCCACTTGTTGCGCCGATGCCGCCTTCCGCATGGCGTCGGCCGCTATCTTGACAGACCACGGCTCAGCTCACCGACACACACAGGCGTCTCTAAGGGCACGGCTCACCACGTTGACCGCGACAGGAGGATATCGAGAGCAGGCATAGCCTGGCCAAGGTGTGCCACCCAGTGCCTGTGCTGGGCCGACAACTGCGAGAGGCAATCCGTCATTGGAGCTAATGAGCAGCGCGCATGCGCCGCGGCTCGTATCCGCGCGAGGGCCCGAGAGATAAGGAGCAGAGCCCCATGAGCTTGAGCTCCGGACAATACCAGACCATGCGTCGCGTTCGGGAGGGAGGGATGGATATATATATATATATATATATATATATATAGAGAGAGAGAGAGAGAGAGAGAGAGAGAGAGAGAGAGAGAGCTACGCGCTAGCACCTGTGCCGTGGCAATACTTGCAGCGCTTGTGTTCCTGCTGCTTCACGTTGTTGATCTCCACCACCATGAGCGCCGACAGCACCCCCACGGCGCCGCCCGAGAATGACGCCACTATGGGGTCCACCTGGCTGCCACATGTCGCATGCTCGGCAGTTGCACAGACGAACCGGAGAAATGTGAGGGCGGAGCAAGTAGACCACATGAGTGGCAATTGATGCTGCTGCTTCTGCTCGGCTTCCTCTGGCGTTGTTTGATCGCTCTACGCACGCACACGGACGCGCACGCACAGATGCGCTTCGCATGCCACACGTCGCACTCCACGCTGGCGCGCACGCACGCACGCACGCATGCACGCACGCACGCACGCACGCACGCACGCATGCACGCACGCACGCACGCACGCACGCACGCATACAGACAATGCGTGCATGCATCCACAACCAGAGAGAGACACACACAGTCTCTCTTGCTCGTACACGTGCACACGCGGGCGCAGACGTACTGAGGGACTGACAGAAAATCACAGGCACAGGGACAGACAACAAGGCGCAGCTTGCTTCTTCCTGTGGTGCTCTCGGTTCGACGGAGCATCCAGTATCAGGGTCCCCCGCGCCCCCCCCTAGGCTGGGGAGAATTGGGGCTCTTCCCCTCCCGCCTGTGACAACGCTTTGCCTTTCTGGTGACGGCCCTGCCATGCCGCGAGAGACCAGGCATTCAAGCAACAGCATCTTGCGCACAGCCTGGCGCCCTGTACAGCCACGCACTCCACTTCTTACAAGCTCCCAATCGACAGCCACCAGCAACCGGGCAAGCGGGCGGGCGGGCCAGCCAGCAGGCGGGCGGGCGCGCGAGTGGGCCAACCCCAGGGCCACAACCCACCTTGGACTTCCAACAGACGAGTCTGCAGAGCGCATGGATGATGTCTTCCGGGGGGGGAGACAGAGAGAGAGAGAGAGAGAGAGAGAGAGAGAGAGAGAGAGAGAGAGAGAGAGAGAGAGAGAGAGAGAGAGAGAGA
>WELA01008032.1:62739-95871 GCA_009602735.1 Mesotaenium endlicherianum | reverse complement strand
CCACCCACCCACGCAGGGCCCCGCAAGCACCCGACCACCAGCTCCTTCTAGGTGTCAGGTCATCAGCAAGCCGGCCAGCCGGCCAGCCAGCCAGCGAGTGAGGCAGTCAGGGCTTGAGCACGCAGCACCCAACCGACCGGTTTCTGCTCAGCTGAAGCTCTGAGATGGTCTGTGCGCCCCCACCCCACAAAACCCTGAGAGGGATCCTGGAGCCGTTGCAACACACTAGTCGGCATGCCTTGTCTGCATGCACATCCTTTTCACTGCGTTGCCGTACAAGTGGCCGGGTGGATTTTAAGGGTCGCGAGTCACGGAGAAATAGATTGCTGGAAAAAGTTCATGCAAACAATGCGCAGCCAATACAGGGTCAGGCTAAAGGGTTGACGCCTCTGCTGAGCGTACGAAGTGTTGTTACCGATGCATTTTGACTTGACCGAGTGTCAAGGGCTTCAAAAACTTCCTGCCGTGCCGTTGAGAGAACACGTTCAAATCCTAACGGGTGCATTTGGAGGATGAGGCCTTCATCATATACCTCTCCTGGTCAACGGGTATATCGGCGAATGTTTTGCACATTCCCAAACACGATTCGCGTATGTGCCGCATAGGGCCCCATATATTGCTGTATAGGTAACAACCATGCCTCAAATCAGAATAATCCCAGTGCACCTAGAGCTCATTGCCTCCACCCCCCCCCCCCCCCCCCCCCCCCCCCCCCCCCCCCCCCTTTGTTNGCCCCCCCCCCCCCCCCCCCCCCTCCCGCCCACTAGGTAGGTGGAGGTAAACTGTGCGTGCAGAGTGATGATGTGGCGTGTGCTACAGATATACAGTGAGCCCTGTGCCCCTGCAGAAGCTCGCTTGTCTGCCAGCCATGTGCTGCCCTCTCTGTCTGGAGCCCCAAGATATGTCCCACACGATGCACACGCACACACACGTGCAAACACAGTACAAGCAACATAAGTGCAGTCCGACGTTTTCGTCAACGCATCTGACTGCCTGAGTTGAGGGCGGGGCGAACAAGGGAAGGCTGGGCGGGGCTGGGGACAGGAGTGAGAGAGGAGGTTATTAGGAAAGGGGGGGGGGAAGGAGTTTGAGGTCCTAGGGAGGGGGCAGCGAGCAGAGGCAGAGGTGGAGGCGGAGGCGGCACACACCAGCTTGTGCACGTTGGCGTTGAAGGAGGAGTCCTGGCTGAGGATGAGCAGGATGATGAGCAGCATGTAGATCTGGTTGGGCGTGCGCCGCGACGTGTTGTACAGCATCTCCAGCAGCGGCATCAGCTGCCCCACCACCGGCAGCAACAGCATCACCCCTCAGCAGCAGCAGCGGCAGCAGCAGCATCCTAGCAGCAGCGGCAGTAGCATCATCATCATTCTCAGCAGCAGCAGGAGGAGGGGGGGGAGGAGGAGGAGGAGGAGGAGCAGCAGCAGCGCCTCACTCAGCAGCCAAGCCCAGTGCCCTCTCAGCCTGGCATGCTGCCCCCCACCCAACCCAGTGTGAGAAGCCAGTGGGCACAGCCAGGGGGCCCACAGGACATGAGAGGAGAAAATGGAAGGCTGCACTCGAGAAGCAGCAGCAGCAGCAGCAGCGCCTCACCCATTCGTACCCACCCGACGTCACCCCCATCCAGGGTAAGCAGGAGGGCACAAGAGAAGGCTGTTCTCATAGACATGCTTCTCTGTTGCAAGTTTACGAGTGGGCATTGTTGTGAATGACGAGGGCAAGCACGTGCACAGGAAAAAAACGGGTGCTGCAAAAGGTGAGGGGAGCACACAACGAGGCACATGATTGGAAAGCACGTGCAATGACAGCACACAGGCTGAAAATGATGGATTTGCTGGAGGTGGAGCAGGATAAGGGATAGGGGAAAAAGAGGAGGATAAAGAGCAGGAAGAAGAGGAGGAGGAGGAGGAGGAGGTGGAGGAGGAGGAAGAGAAGGAAGAAGAGGGAGAGGAGTAGGAGGAAAATGGGCAGGAGAAGGAAGACAAAGAAGAGGAAGAGGAGGGAAAGGAGGACGAGGAGGAACGAAATCCTTACAATGGTGTCGAGGTCCGCACGCACAAGCAGGTACTCCAGGAACGCCCCGTTGCCATGGACCAACGAGTACAGGACAAGTGTCGACCGGTCGTCCATCAAGCATCTGCCACCTCCACCCAGATTGGTGGGCGATGTGAGCCCAGCAGCGCCACTCCAGCACTCACATGCACAACTCCGCACACAGCGCAACGCGCTCCCAAGAGGCACGCGGACACTGACGTAGATACGCAAAGGGAAGCAGAAAGGCATGGATGCTGCCATCTATCGGGGCCTGAGGAGCCCCCCTCCCCACCCCCCTCTCTCTCCCCTTCTGTTCTACCGTCTAATTCCAATCTTTCAGAAACAAAAGCGGGTGGCAGTAGCAGCGACGGCCAAGGAGGAGGTGGCAGCGGCACGCAAGCACAGCGTGTCAAGGCGCCACCAAAGCGCACTGCGGCAGGGGCATATCATAAGAGGGGCTATCCGAGCTTCTCGGCGGACTGCAACTTCCTCCCCAGAGTCTGAGGAGGAGCAGGTGCTGCCTCCCAGCTCCACCCTTCTCTCCCTCTGAGTTTGCTGTATCTCAAAAGACATCAACCCCCGTCTACATGCATGCATGCACATCTGCATTTCTTCGCAGCAGAGGGCAGGTCAGAGAAGAGCCCAAGCCCATCCACCACCAGCACCCGAGCAGTTGGCACATCTCATCCTGGCGGCGGAGGTTCCTGCTATCTGTCAACATGACCTGGCGGGTGGACGGGCGCATGCAGCCACGCAAGCCAGTCAACGAGGGGGCACCCCATCCAATCCAATCCTGCAGCTACTCCTACCCTGCTGCTGCTGCAGCTGATTGAGGCACGGCGCAGCCAGCACACCCACAGGCACGCTGCTTGCTGCCGTACGACGCGTGAGCGCGGCGTCACACACACACAGGAGGGCCTGTTTGCATGCGTAGCTACTAGCCTGCCGCTGCTGCTGCTGGACGAGGCACAGGGCAGCCAGCATGCACTCACAAGCACGTTGCTGTTGGCTGCTGGCTGCTGCTGGCCACGCACGCTATGCTGCCTGGAAGCATCTACGCATATGCAGAAGGATGTATGTCACCCCAAAAGAGGAGGGAGTTCCCCAGCCGTGCTCGTCGGGGGGAAGGGGGGAAGGAAGGGGCGGACAGGGCAGCACAGGAAGGCAGAGAGGGAAGGGGTTATNGGGGGGGGGGGGGGGGGGGGGGGGGGGGGGGGGGGGGGGGGGGGGGGGGGGGGGGGGGGGGGGGGGGGGGGGGGGGGGGGGGGGGGGGGGGGTATACTGACGCGCCCAAGGTGTCGTATAAGGCAGCAAACGGGATGCACACGCTCCCCTCCTCCAGCGCCATGGCGGATGTCGTACCCATCATGTTGTTCACTGCTGCTCGGAGCAGAAGAGGCACAAACCGCACGCACGGACGCGCGCACACACACACACACACGCACACACAAAGAGACAAGTGTGGGCATGGCCCCACGACGTCCCCGTTAGCGGTGCCACCACCCGCAAGATTTAGAGATGCTCACACGCGCATGAGCACACACGCGTACACACCCACCCACACCCACACACACACACACACTCACACACATGCACGAACGCATGCCCTGCAGGGGCATGGGAGGGCCCCGGCTCAAGCCTCTGGTTGTCAGCAAGGAGAGGCCGTACGGATACCACAGCCTCCTGGCCCAGCCCAGGAGTGCCTTTTGCCTGCTCCCCCTCCAACCTTCTTCCTTTTTTTCTCCACATCCTTCACCCGTGCCTCCTGTGAAGGTACCTTTCCTCTCCATCTACCAGCCAGCACCCGTGCTTTCTGGGGGAGGGGGGCACAGTGAAGGCTCTCCCAGGCTAAGGAGGGCCGCCAGCAACGCGGACACGGAAGAAAGAATGAAATGGGGCCAGGTCGGGGTGCACTCATCATCACATGCACCGAGTTCTGCTTTCCCGCCCAACCCCCCCTCCCTCCCCCCTTTTCCTTCTTCCCTCCCTTTCCACCAGATGCTCGGAAAGAGAAGGGGGGGGGGCGGCAACATCATATCCGACCTCCTCCACTTTGCCTCCACTCGCCCATGGCCCTCAGGTGGACGATAAGTGTATCTGCGGCAGACACACAGATGCTGCAGCCAGCCTGTCTCAGCTTAGCCGACTTTGTGGGTAAACAAGCAGGGGCTCTGCTTATGAGGGCTCTCTTCTGAAATGTGAGGCAGAAGAAAAGCAAAGACAACGCATCCATCTACTATTGCAGTTGCAGTCTTGGCACTACTCTTGCGGGTGGCTCTATAACCGGGTGAGAGCCAGAAGCACAGCCACACAGCAGGCTGGCCATCCGGGCCCCCGAGAAAGGAGGAGGGGGAGGAAGGGAATAGCTGGGGCAACGTCCACACCCTCTCTTCCTCCTCTTTCTCCTCCTCCACCCCCTCCTATTGCAGGGGCCAGAGGGAGGCAATAAGTGAGGGAGGGAGGCTGAGAGAGAGGCAGAGGGTGAGGAGCAAGGGGCGAGGAGGAGGGGCATACAGTCGGTGTCTCGGGCGGTCTGCAGCGCAGCCCTGAAGGGGTTGGCCGCATACACGGGCCGCGGGGGCTCCACCTCTGCGCCCCCCTTGCCGTCGCCATTGCCGCTGCCGCTGCCGCTGCCGTTGACAGAGGCGTGCTGCTGGGCGGCTGCGTCATCGGGGACGGGCTGCGGCAGCTGCTTGCCATAGTGCACGAGCACCAGCAGCAGCAGCAGGCTGCTCTCCGCCAGCGGGCTCTTGCCCCCCCCCAGGCCGCTGTTGCTGACGTTGGTGAGGTAGGCGTAGGTGTAGTACGGCAGCAGCAGCACCGCCACTGCCGTCGGGGAGGAACGGCGCACGCCCGGGTCCGCCCATGGCCCCACGTACAGCCGACAGAGACAGAGACACACGCGCAAGCACATACGCACATTCACGGACACACACACACACACCAAGAGAGAAAGGAGGGGTGGGAGAGGGACAGACGGAGGAGGAGGGAGAGAGCGTTCAGATTCTATTCGTGTGGATCACCTCTAGCTTTCGGCCACACAGCCCACTGAAGATGCTGACTGGTAACTTCTAAGAAGCGCCCCTTGCTCCAAACCTGCGCTGGGGCACGGCTCAGCATAATGGCAGTGAGCCACCGCGATCATGCCAATTATATGCTTGCTTTGTGCCCTGACACCCCGGCCCTCTCTGTTTTGCTGCCTGTCCAAGTAAATGAAAGAGAGAGGAAGAAAAGAGAGCAGGCAGGAGGAAGCAGAAACAGAGGAAGAAAGAGCAGGAAAGGAAGGTGGGGGTTGTGGGGGAGGGGAAGAGAGAGGGACAGAGAGGGAGGGAGAGACAGCGAGAGGGAAAGCATACCAGCAGCGGAGCCCACTTTGCGCAGAACTCCCCCAGGCTCTGGCCCAACGCCACTGCCTCCCCCGCCCACAGCTGCCGCGTTCATATTGGGAGCTGGCGCTCTATAGGGGGCTCTGGGCGGCAGCGCCAGCTTGGCTATGTAGGCTATCAGCAGCTTCCTCACCACGGGCCCCGCAAGGTCGTCCTGCAGCAGCAGCAGCAGGAGGAGGAGGAGGAGAAAGAGCGCCACACGACAAAGCTCAACTCTTGCCTGCTGAGGTCATGCTCAAGCTGCCCCCCCGTGCTCCAGGCTGAGTCAAGAGCTTCGGGTGACCTCTTCCAGGCGGGCGCGTGCTCCAAGAATGGCGCCGCACGCATAAGCCCCACAAGAGTTGACAGGCTCCACCCCGCCTCTTCCAGCTGGGCTCATACGGGAAGCACGCCGCATGCTCGAGGCCTGTGCTTCGTCTGGCTTTGTGCAGTTAAGCGCGTCCTCACTCAGAGCACAGAAACGGTACAGCCCCAGCCCATGCCCCGCAGATTTGAGCTATCCCAGCAACCCTCCATCCTCTGGTCTCTAGCCGCCGCCCCACCCCACTCGACCCCATTCTGTTCCACCCCATTCATCCCCCCCATCTCCTCTGCCCCCATCCACAGTCTGTGATGTATTGAACAAGTTAGCGGCAGTGACCATAAATTGGGAGGGAGTTAATTATCACGTGCGTATATAGTACAGACAGACAGACCCGCAGGGAAGGAGGAGAAGTCAGCTGGATGGAGATAGAGTTCTGAGCTCTCTGCTGCTCAGCCCCAGCCCCACCCCCAGCCTTCTTTCACTGTTATCAGGTGACACCTGTACCCCGCCGCGCCACCTTGCCATGCCACGTGCCTGTTGGCACAGTGCTCGGCGCACGCAGGCCCCGATTCTGCTCTCTAAGCCCTACACCCTAAACCTCCCGGGCCTCTGGCCCTGCCTGCAATACTAGTAACCTCAGGCAGGTCCTCATCTTACGGGTACCGGAGGGCAAGTGAGCAAGTTACCCGCGTTTGGGTGTGCGTGTGCGTGCGTGCGCATATGCGCGTTCGGGAGCGTGTGTGTACATGTCTGTGCGTGTGTGTGCGTGTGTGCGTGTGTGAGTGCGACGGTCTACCTGGGCCATGATGCAGTCGAGGAAGACATGGGAGTCGCGCGACGCCAAACCCAGCTGCGCGTGCATCTGGGTGGAGCCCATCACCAGCAGCGCGTTTATCACCTCCAGGTGCACCACGTACGTGTTCACACTGCAAGCCCCAAAAGCCCACCCCCCACCCCCACACCCATCACCCCGCACGTGCACACACACACACACATACCCGCCGCCACGCACGCAAGAGGCCCGGCGCAGTGCCACAACGTCCCAGACCAGCCGTCAGATAACTGTAGAGCAGGAAATACACACGCGAGAGCGGAGGGGTGCCCCAGAGAAGCATGGCGGGCGAGGGAGGGTCCCACCGCATGCGCCGTCGCCAGAGGCCGGAGAGGGTCTCCCAGTGAGCGGCTGCTTGCCTCTCTACGACTGCTGCAATTTGGAGAACAGCAGGTAAGTACATAGGGGCCTCTCCACCTCTTCCTCCTCGTCCTCCTCCTCCTCCTCTTCTCGGACACGCAAGGAGTAGGTGGCGGAGCATGATGCAGACATGGGGAGGAGGGACACAGGACACAGGCAAGTGCAGCGGGGTAGGGGTGGGGCGGGAGGGCTTCAGGAAGGAGAGGGAGGGCGGGAGGGAGGAAGGAGTGTGGAGAGAGGAGGAACGCGCGGGGGAGGGGGGCGGGGGGGCGGAGAGTAGGGTCTCAGAAGAGGAGGGACTGAAGGGGGGTGCATGAGGAGGATGCAGGCGTACTTGACTTCGAAGTTGCCGACAAAGGACAGGAGGGCGCGCACCATGGGCTCCATCAGGTTCTGATGGCCTGCAAGCCTCCACTCGGCATCAGCACGTCCATCCCAGAGCCGACACGTGGCGTCAGATTGCTCGTGGTGTCAGATCACATGCATGCATGATTGCAAGGCTGCATGCATGCATGCTGGCAGGGTGGGCAGACGATGGAGCAAGCCTCGGCCTCGAAGCTGACATGTGGCGTCAGATTGCAAGGCAGCATGCATGCAGGCAGGCTGTGTGAGTGGCATGGGCTAACACAGGCAGGTAGGTAAATGAGCAGGCAATGGGGAGCAAATGCAGCCCCTGCTTGACTGCAGGAGGAATTCCACAGGATGATCTTAGTAGGATGATGGATCTGGAAGTGCCACATGTTGTGCTTGCAGGAAGTTTGACTAGCTTGAAGACTAAGTGGCGTGCACCATCAACGCGATCAGAGGTCAACAGAAAGAGCGGCTCCAACATCTCTCAACTCTTCCTGGCCAGGGTAGAACCTGCTGTAAGCAGGCACGATCTCTATCTGGGGCTCCTCAGCTCGCCAAAAGTTGCCAGAAGCAGGGGGCAGCGTGAGAAGCCAATGGGTTCAGATGCACAAGAAATAAGGGATAGAATAATGGGGTTGAGAAAAGGGACAGGAAGGAGCAATACGGAGTACAGAAGGCAACGGAAAAATGAGTGAGTACCGGAGTACAGATTGGCCCACTCAGCTTCTGCATCTGACACAGAGAGCAGCATGAGCTCCCAGACCTCCTTGCCGTCATAGCACTCCACGAGATGCTTCAGGAACAGGCGCGTGAAGTAGAGCGCGTTGATTGCCTTGATCGGATGCTTCTGCAGAGGGGGAGATAGTCCCGACACGATCTGCCTCACGTGGACCAGGAGCTTCGCAAAGTGTCCTGTCTGCCGCGTGTTGAGTGCTGGTGCCACACCCAAAGAAAGGACACGGAACCATCATGGGACCATTCTTTCACCTTGAAATTACTGTAGTAGTGGAAAGAGGCCACTTACAGCTCACATGCACATCAATGACCTGCCACCTACCACCTTCAGCCTAATTCCGACAGACCATGAAGGGTCAGGAAGAAAAGGAGTTGGGGAGCACTCACCCAAAGTCGTGGCTGCCTCTTGTGTTGCTTCATCGAGCTCTGACTCTTTCAGCTTCGTCAATGGATATGGAAACGAGAGGAGGTTGTCCCAAAAGTCATCCGTCAGTGCAATTGGTGTAGGACCAACGAACTGTTCCAGCAAATCTTGATGTCCACTAAGAAAGTTGCGGGACTCTGCCGCTCCCATCTTTCACAATGTATAACGTGCTCAAGTCATTCCTCAGCATATGTATGTTCCCTTCGCTGCTCTATATCGCCTACACGCGTGAAGGCAGATAGTACGCAGCTCCTGACGATCAGTGTAAGGGTGTAATAGCAGTCAGAAAGTGAGATGGAAATTATATATCGCACACTAATTCTTCCATTCAACGTTCCGTTTCCAAGCCTTTCATTTGAAGCGCCAATGCCAAATGCCTCTTGGTGCCACCTACTTATTGCGCAAAATTTGTAGGAAGTTCACATGTACGGAGATGAGAACAATTAAGAGCTGAATGACGGTGCATACATCGTTCTCAGTGTAAGTCTCCGCAAACGTCCTCTTTGATTAGGACATGCATTGCAGTCCTGTGAAAGTCTCGTGCAATTTTGAATTCATCCTTTCCGAATAAGGCACGGATCTATGCATTTCTGTTGACCCCAGTTGAACCTGCATGGCTTCAACTTGCAACGCTATCGCACTATGGCATCTCCTTTTTCGACCATCCTCAACCCACATCATCACACATCATGGTTGATAAAGTTTCTGGTGTGAAACTGCAAGTCTTGACAGTGAGCTTTCACTTCCTTCGATGTTTGATATCAAGCTGTTCCAAGCGAGTGTGGTCGTGATATTCAGCTATACCAAGCGCGTTTGTTTTAAATCTATATATTTTATATATTATCATCTACAGAAACTGAATAGCATTTACCTTTATATATATAAAATCTATCAGTATATACAGATCAGGGAGGACTTTTCATTCGCAGGTCGACTTATACAAGGCTGCGATTAAAATCTATGAGCCCCCCTTCTGGTGTTTGAAATAGTGTTTGTTCCGGCGTCGACTCTCGACTCTCCACAGCTTTGGGTCCACCCGCTTTACTCAGCTCCACCGCTTCAGACCACTTCAGACTCTATCGTACAATTTTGTGCCACATCGTACAGTATGGTTTGAGGGCTCGGTGTGGCTGGGTCTGCACGGATTAGTTCGATTGGTCTAGACTGATCTGCTTCGAGGAAGTACACGCACTTACACGACTGGTCGTCATTTACACGGACTCTGGAGCGTTGGGGATGTCTGCATCCACCTCCTCGAATCTTTCGTGCTGTTTCATGCTCACGAACGAGGTCCTCTGGGTGCTCAGGGGCTCTCAGGGGCATGCTCAGGGGTGCTCTGGGGTCCTCCAGCATCCTCCAGTGTCCTCCAGTCTCGAGTCTGTCCTCGGTGTTCGGAGATATGTCTTCCTTTCACCCGTTTCCACAGCTTCGTGGCGTATATATTGCTGAAGATCTTACTAATCACATATACAGTTGGGGACTGAAGGGTATGACTCCGATGCTTCAATTGTAGAATTGACTATAGTGGGCATGACATTTCGACTCGATGTTGCGGACGTTATTGCTCGCTGAAGACTGGTGCAGCATTTAAGAATATGAATTGTGCATGCCTTAGCAAATATAAGAATTTGCTGGACATATAGATATGTTTCAGCACTCATGCTCACGTACCTCTGCAGCGTAGTTCTGGACTCAAAAGTAGATCCGCCTTCTTGAATTCAAGGAGGCTTGATTTTCATCGGCTCGTCATCATAAGTACGCACTGACGGATATATAAATATCATAGGATCGAGAATAAAGCAGATGAGGGGTGATGTAAGAGCTGCGGCTGAAAGGCCCCATGTTGCTCACAGCGGGCAAGCCCTTGCTGTTGATAGGGCAGATTTATCTGGTGCGACTTCCTTGACAGACACAACCGGTCATAAAGCGCATGCTCCGGGGTCCAATCCAGGTTGGCCCTTGCATCTGCAGAGGTTGATCAAACGGCCGAGTAAGAAAAATTATCTACGTCCATTAGCTGCTATGGCGACAGCATTAGCGTCCCCGGCCAACAAACTAAATAGCGCGGGCGTGAATGGGGGGCGAAGTGAACTTGCTGTTTGTAGAGATATCATATTGAAAGATTGTAGCGGATCAAACAAGGCAGCAGGAAAGATTAGTGGAAGAGTTAAAAAAATAGAATTGCCCACACAGGCTCTGTTCGAATCCCAGAAGTCAACATCTCTTAGTGCTGCGGGTTCTGGGCCTCTTAATACAACGAAGCATTTACTCGCTGGTGCAGTTGCAGCAATGATTTCAAGGTGAGAGCTGAGACATGCACGTCTATAATCTCTGCACCCAGATATTAAACATTGTTAGTGATCGAGTCGATATTAGTTGGCTTACTTTTTCTAGCACGTTCCACAACAAGCTCAAGGTTGGTCTCTGGAGAGCAAGTATTTGTAGTAAGAGGTGATCAGAAGAACCTAATTTAACCACATGTTTGACTGTCGGTATGCAGGACAACAGTTGCTCCACTGGAGAGATTGAAGCTGGAGTACATTGTGGGGGGGAGAAAGGATTCTGTTGTGGTTGCCATGAAAGACATTTTTCAGAAAGAGGGATTAGGGGGCTTCTGGAAAGGCAATCTTGTAAATCTGTTGCGGACTGCTCCCTTCAAGTCCCTCAATTTTTTCGCCTTTGATTTGTACAGAAAACGGATCATAGAAATTACTGGGAAATCAGACGTATCCAATGCAGAACGCTTAGGAGCTGGCGCAGCTGCTGGCATCACTGCCACGGTGCTGTGCTTCCCCATGGACACGGTAAGTTCTTCGTTCTGATTATGTGGTATGCATGGGTCTGAGAAAGTGCACGGGTCTGAAAAAGTGCGTTGGCCTGACAGATTATACGATACTCAGTGTTACCCATATGCCATAGTCTTTTTGGGGTACTGGCTGAGCTTGAAGCGTAACTGCAGCTGCAATTACATCAGATGTATAAGCCTTACTCCTCTGTACTTCCTTCTTTGCAGCAGCTATAGGCAATTAGTCTGCTACAGTGTAGGCCATAGTGATTAAGGTGAACTACAAAAGCACCTGCCTCTCGCAGAAACTGGAGCCTCAGTAGTTTTAATCGTTGGTCTTTTTGGGAGAGGTGTAAATTACAGTGATACATGGTGAAGGTCCTGGGGGGGTGTGTGTTCAATGTGGGGTATCCATACCTTCGATGTTTTGGATGTGATACGGTCTTTGCCATTCCTTACCTTGCCAGGGTTATGGCCTTGTACTGTAGAAATCTTACACAGTATGGGCCCTCCTGCATGCGTACATTGTGCAGATCCGAACAAGGATGGTGGCTCAGGGGGGCTTGGGGTTCAACAAAGTGGCTCAGTGTGCAGCCCTCATGGTGAGGACGGAGGGCATAGCCTCCTTGTACAGGGGACTCCTGCCAGCTGTCGTCAGCATGGCGCCTGCTGGGGCCGTCTTCTATGGCACCTATGACTTCTTGAAGACAGCTTATTTGAGCTCACCTAAGGGGATAGCTGAGACTCGGTTGAGAGCTGCTGATGTAGAAGCCCCCGCCAGGTGGCCTTCAGCTGGTGGGGAGCCGACTCCTCAGAGCATTGCAGGGGTGGCACCTGGAGCTCAGGTAGCCCAGGCAGCTGGCAAGAGTGGCTTCAGG
The DNA here is from genome assembly GCA_009602735.1 of Mesotaenium endlicherianum. NCBI lineage: Eukaryota > Viridiplantae > Streptophyta > Zygnematophyceae > Zygnematales > Mesotaeniaceae > Mesotaenium > Mesotaenium endlicherianum. The sequence goes on along the minus strand of WELA01008032.1, from coordinate 83,785 downwards.
AGTGCCACACAGCACATGGAACTAGGGGCAGCGAGGACGCTGCTTTATGGGGCCATAGCAGGAGCGTGTGCCGAGGCTGCCACCTACCCTTTTGAAGTGGTCAGAAGGCACCTGCAGCTCCAAGCGCGAGCCCAGAGGGCGGGCTTTTTCCAAGTGGTGAAGGTTCTGGTGGAGCGAGAAGGTGTTGGGGCGCTCTACGCCGGCTTGTTACCTAGCACTCTGCAGGTACTCCCTTTCTGACCGACTCTGACTTTGTTGAGATTGAACGGAAAGACTGCGAGGGCTTGTTCTTGCAGTCGGTAGTTTGGCAAAATTAGGATTGCAGACGAGTTGTGGGTGCCTTCACATGGTAATTTGGAACAGGATACGGCGCAGATATTCACGACGAGCAACAGGTGATGGGGTGCGGAACCCAGACTTGAGAGTTAATTTGGTTATCATGGAGCTGAGGGAGTTGCTGACTTACATGGCGAAAGGCAATTGTGAGTGTCAGGATCTGACTTTCTTAACTTTCGGGGTAGCTGAGGCACGAGGTCCATCACGAGCTGAAAGTAGGACAAGAGTGCAGGGCCGACTTATACTTGTAGTCCTCATTGGCTCTGGATTCTGACGGCTGAGTCGCTGCGGTGCTGAGGGTTGCAGGTACTTCCGTCGGCAGCACTCAGCTACTTTGTATACGAGTTTCTCAAGGCCAACATGAAAGTGAACTGCTGAAAATGTATGCTGGCAGTGTCGAGGCTCTCAGCCTTGAACTTGAGATTGTTCATTTGGTGGGTAGGAGCATATGGTGCTGTCGCCAAATAATCACCTTATGGCGCAGCAGATTGTGACAGGCTGGGTCTTCCTGGTGATCCAACTGGCAGCATTAGATTCTAAAAATAAGAGCTGCTCCATTTCAAGTTCGCACTTGACAGGAGCTCCCATCAATTGACCATTATTAAGAGATATGGCCAATCTATGAATTGCATGACGTTCATTGCTAAATAAGTAGAATAAGAATTTGGACCAGGTCCATTTCGTGTGCTTGTAATAAAAAGCGAGCTGCAGATAACTGTGATGTGATGTGGCGCATGGGCTCCAAGGACGTAAGCGTGTCCAACTCACCATGCACACTACCTCCATGGCCAATGGCTGTGGTGTTGGCGAGTAGGTCCCTATCACAAACTTTGGTGTAGGTGCTGAGTCCATTTTTGTATAATGTAGATGCAATCCCTCTACTCGGTCACTGAAGATCTGCAGCTTCTTGAAATTAATTGTAAAGCAGCTCAAATGCAGCTCAGTTCCACGTCAATAAAAATGTATCTGTAAAACCTGTAAAATTATACACGTATTATATCTCGTGCCAACGCGTCTACAAGCTGGCAGGCTACCAACCTAATATGGCCGAAATTCCCACGGAACTCTGGGTTGAACAAATGCGCGTAGTATGTATCAAAAATTCCTACAAAATTGTGCAACAATGCATGCGAAAGAAAAGCTCACTAGGTGCCAACAGCTGTTTATCTGTACAACGTCCACATGTCAGGACAAGAAGGTCCGCCGGGCCTTCAAGCTCTGCTGGTGCCAATGTCGGAGAGCTCCACGTCGCTCCACATCATCTTTATGCCCGCGGATTAATAACCCCTCTGACAGCCACTCTTGCTGCCAACTCATTCCTCCTATCCAGAAGAGCCCCTGCCATCAGAAACAAAGCGTCATGTTGTCAAAAAAGCAGGGAGAGGATGAAGAAATCTGAAAGGAACCACACTGTAGGAAGGGAAGGTAGCTCGCAAAGAGAATACGAGATGGATTGGCTATACTTCATACAGGCAAACGTAAAGAGACATGGGTGCACGCCAAACAGGGCACCACTAATAGACTCTAATATTTGTCCCTGCCTCAAAGCGCCACAAGCTCAACTCTAGGCACGTGGTCTGCCGTGCAACACATGCACTCTTTTGCCAACATGGAAGATTTGAGGTTACAAGGACTAGGTGTGGCTGACTGACTCACCGGTAACCATACCCAGCCTCTCGCACACGCTGCCCGCCTGCGCGCGCTCCAGCCACGCACAAAAGCATCACAACCCACTCAAGATTAACAACTGCGGAAGTACCCCATGTTGTGTGCTCTCGCCCACCCATGCTGTCCACTAAGACCGAGAGCAAGCATAAACCAAAAAACCACTCTCAAGGGACTTCTTGAATATCTTACTCACAACACACCACTCCACATGGCCCAGCTGCGATACGCCAGCTGGCACAGTGGTACCGGAAGTACAGCGGATACTGCGGCGCGCCCAAGCATTGCCAGCAGCATAGCAGATACGAGACACATTGCATACAAGATAAGGCATACGTAGACAGATGGCAGTGCTTACGACAAAGTGCCAAGGGCAGTACCAAGCGCACCTGCAGCAGTCTCTGGCGGCCATGGCCTCGAGAGAGGTCGGGCAAGACGGAGGCAACGGCATATGAAAGCTCCTGCACTCTCTGGAGCACTACTGCGGGATCCTCAGGTGCCCCGGCCCCTCTGCCGGGGGGCTGCAGCCGCACAAGGCTGGGGGGAGGGGGCTGGATTGTTTGGTCCAGCCTCAACCGCCCGGCTAGCTCCCTCGTCTGCGCCACACAGCCTCCCCAATGGTGTCCCTCAGCACGTCATTCAGCAGCTTCCCTGATGATAATGTCATCACCACCCCATTGACGACATCGTCAAGACCCCGCGAAAGATGTCACTGCAAACCCGCATAGTCCCAAACTTGAAGGTCGCTTTGAGTGGAGAGTGACGAGTTTTCTCTGCATCTCGTTACCGTCCATCCGTGTGCTTTGTTTTGTAGTGGCCGTGTTGGATATTGTAGGGTGCTGCGTGCGTTGTGTTTTGGAATTTGAGCTGTGCCTGTGCTGAGACCAGGTGTAAGCACATCTGGGGGAGAAAGTGTGGCTATTTCCAGGGGGGTATGCTTCACACCTGACATCTGGGCTTTACACTTGTTACTGTACATCTCAGCGTGGCGACTGAAGCCGACACCCAAATGTGGCTAGCACATTCCTACCACTTCCAAGAGCATCGGTGGGTTGCCTGTGGCGGGGCCAGAGAACAGCAGCAACACCAACCAGCCCCCACGCTGCAGTCTATTTCAGCACTGCAGCAGTTTAGCAGCCAGATGTCATCCCAGCGAGTCAATCGCCTGCTCGCCCCCCTACTCTTTGAGGCTGCCGCTCAAAACAACCGCCCCGATCTCTGGATTTAAAGACCACGAGTGTGAAGTGATGCTAATTCCTCTAGCACAGGATCGTCCGCTATTGAAAACGAAAGAGAGGCAGAAACTTCAGAAAGTTCATTGTCTGTTTGGCACCTCCCTCTCTAACATGATGCCTGAGAAATACCCACACCAGATTCTATCAAGATCTGTGTGTTTTCAAGCTCCGCTGATTTCCTTTCTGTCGACCGTCATACCCCACTTTAAAAAAATCGCCCTCAGGCTCCGATACTTTCTTCATATCATAGCCGAGCCCACCCAGACAGAGTCCCAAGACTGCATTCCTTGCAGCCTCCACATGGACCTTTCCAAAGATAGACATCTTGTTGTCAGTGATGATCGCCTAACACTCTCTCATCAGACTCATTTTCCAGCCAGTAAGAGCGCAAGCCCAGCATGGAACATTACTGGAACGAGGAACAAGATACCATACTTCGAGTGAGGCATCATGAGTTAGAAGGGTCACATGAAAAAAGAGGGTCTCACAGAATTGTATATGGACCACAGCTCTCTCTCTCCTCTCTTCAGCTTGTAGGCCACGACTCCCGTCGCAAGCTTCACGGGGTCCTTGAATCCGATTGGCCGCTCAGACTCTGAGCTCGGCCTCAGCTTGTCGGGCTCGGCTATCCACTCCTCCTCGTCTGGCAAAAGCAACGCCTCAACTTTTGGGAAAGGTACAGTCTGCAACAAGACAATAGTCTCCATTCAAGAGGGTTGGCACTTCAAAACCAGCACTAAAACTGCCTGCAAGTGGCCTCATGCTGAGTACGGGCAGAGAGCCATGCTTTCTCTCACGAAGTAAAAAGCATCAGCCAGAATCTGATGAAAGAATAAGGGGGGCGGAGAGGGGGACGGGGCGGGGAGGGAGCTAGGGACAGGAAGCTTCTAGAAAGAGGTGATATATCTTGTCCGATGCCAAATAGTGTACATTACCTACACCCCTGCTTGACATGCACTGAGCTCAAGAGTCTGGATACTTCACAAGATGGAAATAAGATGGACAAGACGCTTTTGATTACAAGAGTTGAGAGAGTCTGAAAAAAAACATCGTCAACGTCAAACAGCACCCAGGACTTTGGATATTCCCCGTGGACAAAAATAACATGCGTCACCTAGAGAGTGAAAGGGTGAAGGCAAGTGGCATGCACAGCTACAGCCTCAAAGGGTCAAAGTTGAGTAAGTTGTATAACATGCATGTGCAACACTTCCCACTTAAAAAAGGAAGAACAGACGCGTCAACTTGCACAGAAAAATGGCACAGACGGTGACTGGAATTGAGAAAGAGAACATTTCAAACTTACTTGCAAGCAGCTGGTGACTCGGAGCCTGCCCACTGCCTGCGAGACTATGAGAAGTCGGCCGTCACGGAAGCGCTCCACCTGGCAGATGCAGCAGCAGTGACGGCAGAGCCTCACGTCACACACTTGAGCAGATAGTGGGAATTAAGTCACATGACAGGTCACTAAGTTGCATGACAGGTCGAAGCCATGTCACCAATCGACAAGCTTCAGCAAAAGCTGCTGCTCCACGACATGAAGCGCTTTTCTCTTACGAGGAGTGGTTTCCCACCAGGCGGGTACTACTGGTCTTCAGACTTCCCATAACATGTCCCCCCCCAAAGGGGAACAAAATTTAGAGGCCCCTTCGGGAAAAACATCAACATAAAGACACATTTTTGTCCCCCCCACCCCACAATACACATTAAAAGGTCCCGGAGGGCGGCATAGGGAGGGGGGGGGGCCTGACAATAGAATTTCAGAGGGAAATGTAGATCATCCCCCCGACAATAGAAGTTTAAAGGTCGGGGATGTGTACATTCATAGGATGACCTCCGGGAGCCCCAAAATCTCCCCTTTTCATCATCCCTCAGAAGCTTTTAACAAGGACAGCTGAAGCCTGAACCCACGTTCTTTGTCTGTGCATACCTTCCGTCTGTAAGAGTTTCCGACAAATGAGTACATACAACCTGGTTGATTCCTACTCTCAGACAGAAGAATGAGAGCGGAAGGAGCTCTATGTCTCTAGTCTTTTCTGCTGGTGGTGTTGATGCGATAAAGGAAGTGTATTTGGCACAATTGAATACTGCAACTATGCCAAGCACGATCGTCTAGGTGATCTCTTATCGACCAAGAGGACTTCAAGAATGTGTGTTCTGACTTGAACTCTTGATCATGATCGTTTGCATCATTCATGCAATATAAGAATCAAGGAAGGAATTAGCCATAGCAGGAAAAGAGAGACAGGTAGCAGAACGTCCATATAAAGACTCATGTATACATCCATTATATACACATATATACACGATGTTACATATACGTCCACATATATATTCGAGTACATAAGAGAGCTAATAAATTCGTTACCACAACACACCTTCTTGATTTCAACTAGGCTGCCAACAGCTCCATTAAGACCATCGTTGGTGTCGGCAGGGACGTATACGTGCGCATACTGCCATGGCTTGGGCCCCTCCAATACTGTCTCAAACACTGCTTCACACACCAACAGGCCATGCAAGAGGTGCATATGAGTCATGTGGCTCGGCACCAGAGAAACACCTTGTATCTGACGCACAGACATGCGACTAGGATCCTAAGTACAGGAGAACCAGAAAAGGGATGTGAAAGATGTCAGCTTGAATGTCCCTTGGCTTACAAACAAAGTGTGTGTTAGGGACTTTACGTGGCTGTTTCTGTTCATGCTGTTAAGTGGTGATTGCATCCTTTACTCACCCCTTATGTACAGTAAAGAAGAAGCATGTGCGACTCACATACGTTCATATGTACCCCTCCATGTGCAAGAAACACACAGAGCAGGTCTCGTCATCACTCGTGATACTTTTCTATTGACTTACTATAGCACCACCTGTGTACACTACATAGAAGCATACGTTTTGGGTCAGCTATGTTTCTGCAAGTTGGAGGATATCAAAGTGAAAAGATGTGGTGCACATAGTAAAATTCGCATAGCCATCCCTACAAAGGCAATGATTTCTACACCAAGATATGATAGTGCCAGCTCCACTTACTGTGCACGTAGTGTGGCATGAAGATGTGCAGCATATCTTGTGACCCAGGCAGCAACGCCCACTGCACGTCAAACACTGGAAGCTCTAGTCCATTTCCAAGATGTAGCCTCCTCTCCATTTCCTTGTTGCCGACTTCAGATGTTTCAGGTGAGGAGCATTCACCACCGTCATTTGAGACGTGGTCATCCAGAATGCCAAGACTGTTACTGCTTAAAGTGGTCCTTTTGCTGCCCTCATTGTTGCCACTCATCAGGGGCTCTAGTGAGTCAGTTGACTCGATTCGAAAAACTTTTTCAAGTTTTGACTTTGACGAAGTCTCCCTTAGAAAGCTGTTCTCCTTCTTATGATCATGATGTCCAGCTGTACTGCAGCGCGCGGTGCCCCTGTTACAGCTGTCCTTAGAAAAACTGGGGGGGATGGGAGTGAGACGAATATTGATACTTGCATTCATTTTCTGATTATTCCAAAACAGGCTCCCGGGCGTTGCTGAAGAGGGGGATGACAGCCATGCCTGCCCATACCAAGAAACAATCAACAGTACTAAACGGTCAGGTTCCTTGTTATTGTGGAAAGGGCTCACTATGTCTCCCGTCGCGTCAACACATTGTCTCCTCAATTGTGTGATAGGGACTTAGAGACACCTTACTGCACATTGATCTTAGTGTCATAGCCTTCTATTTGCCAGCAGCTTCCGTTGGTATTCAAGACTTGGTTACAGTCACCAAAAGATGCCAAAGGCTCGAATTATAGATGAAAGAAGCGTACATTAATCTACGTATTGTTTGATCCCCGGCATGGAATAATCGATAGGAAAAATGACGCTCAACCTCAAATCATACACACCTTGTTGGTCTTTTTATGCTCGCTCCACGGTGGGAAGTGCCTCCAGCTGGGCGTTACAACCGAAGACATATGAAGAACGTCCATTGCACTGGAGGGCAGTCTGAAATAGGTTGTTATTAACTCCTAGTCTAAAGGACATCCATTCACCTTATAAGTAGACTTGGACAACAACGAGCACATAGGGCACTGAGTTCAATTGTACCAGCACGTGAAGCGCCAATTCATTTTCTTTCAAGCAACTTTCTCGACTGGAGATATAATTAAGATGTTCATTGTTTTATGAATTGGCATGGACGTTTGCCATGATCCACTGTATGTTTCTGTTTTGAACGATGCACGAAGCGTTGTAAACACGAGTGCAGCGAGGGAGTCGTAGGGGTTCCTGGGGATTCCCCATTCTGCACCTTCGCCAGAATGTGCACGCCAGTGTGCGCAAGTGCGCCTCGGTAGTGCCGACAAGAATCTACAACCGCAAACAACCGCACGCTTCTGTATTCCACATCACCTGTCGCCCTAGGCATCCTTGTCGATCCTTGCAACCAGTTGTGACCACATCGAATCACGTTCACATGCAAGAGTACCCAAGGTGATTCAAGGTGATTGTGCAATTTTGTGCATACAAGCGGCTCAGAGTGGCCCAGCTGGCGGTAGTTAACACGGTAATGGCACGCATGTGAAGCTTTGCGAAGTATTCTGTTTGTTGTCCTTGGGTAATTATATTTTTGGTTCAGGACTGAAATTTCGAACTTGGAGATTTGTTTCTCAGCATATATTCTTACAGTGCTTTTGCATTGGGCACCACAGTGTCGTGTTTCAGAGCACGCTGTAATGCAAAAGCACTGTAAGGAGTTGCCCATAATTTTAATAAATCGGGGAAAATTCAACCTGACTTGCAATGCGAGCAAAAGAATGTGATTCGGAGAATGTTCCAATCATTATCACCGCATGTTCATCCCCCTCCAGCTCGTCCCCTCTTCTTAAGATGCTCTCTCGATCATGGCATGTCTCGTGAGTCGTCAGCTCTTCGACTGCTCAAGACACGTACGGCTAAGCTGTCTGAGCTGTCACCACTGGACGTCTCCTGCGTCCTGACCAGTCGGATAGCTCAGGAGCGCTGCTGTTCAGGACACGAGAGCACGCACGAACCAGCAAGAACCAGCAAGAACCCACAACCGAGACGGTCGAGGTCGACAGAGCATGGTAGAGCATGGTAGAGTGTGGTCGAGGGTAGCTGACCATTGCTGATTGCTCAAATGAGCTGAATGGAGCCGGTTAAGGCCCAATTTACAGTGGCCAAATCGAACGCGACTTGATTGATTGAAAGGCCGAAGCAAGCCGGAGTGTCGGCTAATGCTAGAAATTGCTGAAAAGGCTCCGACCTGCTCCGACCCGAGATTTTCGTGCTCAAGTCCAAGGGTCAAACCTGGTCAAGCCTGAGTCTGAGTTGAAGGTGGATGTCAACTAGTGGTCATAGGGAGGTCATTGGTGTGCTCCACATAAACCCCCCAATGACTATGTTGTTCATGACATGGCATATCTTGACGGGCACTAGGCCAAAAAAAAATAGATATTATTCTGATATAGAATATAGACATGTCCAGTCACACACATAACTGCAAGTGTCGACCTACCTAAACAATTTGAGCAGCAATTCGTCTTATGCAGACATCAAGAAGGCTCATGAATTTTGCAGTGCAAGCTTGCATACAAGTACAATTTCTTCCCAACTAGGAGTATCAGGTTTTTTCTATACATTTTCTCCTGCATAAAGTCCTTCTCGTATTACTACATGACACACCACTTGCACTCATCACAATGAAAGTTGGTTGTTCTGTCACAACTTCTGGCAGTTTCAGCTCCAGCTATAATAGGCCAACAATACCTACATTTACAGTACTACTACAGATAATAAAAGAGCAATTTAAGCAAGGCACCGTGAGAAAGTCACAAATAACAAACGACCAAGAATGAAGACATGAAAGCGTATCATGTAGAGCGGTGCAGTAATCAGATTCTTCAGGATTCAACAATAAGGAGACAGAAACCAACCTCACAAACGTCATTCCAGAAGCATGCCCCCTAAAAAGTGATGTTTTTGTTGAATATAGACTCTTTGTGCAGTATATAAAGCTAAGCACCAACTTGTGCAGTCGACATGCATATGATGAGGAAATCAGAATGTGCCTTGCTAGCATTGTCAGAAGTACTTTGCCATCTGCACTTCCTTACTTCTGAAACCGCACTTCTCATAGAAGGGCACATTTTGGTCATTGCAATCGAGGATGACCTGCCACATTCATCACATTTCCAGAGGTGTTGCAGGGGACTAGTGGGCACATAGAAACCTGCACTTAAATGCTCCCCTCTACAACAATGAGCAGCATGCATGCACTGGATGCAATTTCAGCAGAATGAAGACGAGGACTCGATTTCAGTGAAGGCGCAAGCCATGATTCAACTAACCAGATAGTGACATTTTCAAGCAAAGGGCAGCACAACGATTAGGAAACAGCTATGAGGTGTTGGTGGTTCTTACCTTGTAGCAACCAGCAGCCTCAGCAACTCGAACCAGCTCTTCCATGATTCTGCAGGTGCATTGCCCGTTCCAGCACAACCTGAAGCTGGATGAACAAATAATGCCTATCTCTAATTCTTGACTAAGAGTTGCGCACCTTCACTACATCATATCTGCAATTGTGTAATGGTCGGAGGCAACAGGGAAGGATGAAAAGTTGAGTACAATTCCAGTGTTTCATGAATATCATGATTAATATGTCATGACAGGCAGAGTCAGCGCCGACAAAGATGCTGTGAATACAAGGACATCAGGGCCAAAGAGTAGGCCTAGTAGTGCAACAAAAGTATCTCGCATTAAGGAAACAGAATGCACCTTTGACCCAGCCGTTTTCCTCGAATGCCAGAGTCAACCACAATGTCCTCTATGTGGCCAACCTGAGGAAAGTCAACAACAACAGGATAGGCGCATAAAGTAGTGAACGTGGTAAAGCTCCTCCACAAAAATTTTCCTTTCTCTGCAAATGGAGGCAATGTTTGGACTTTCATATGCAATTTGTGCCCAAATTTGTGGGCATGCAAGTATTGTGGCACAAGCCTGTTATATTCATGCAATATGTACATTTCAGCTTCCTACAGGGGTGCTAGCAAGCAATGCAGAACATTTGACTTCATATTGGCATCTCGTCAGGATAACACTGTGTCAGACATTAATGTAGTAATATGCAAATGTTCCTTTTGCTAGAAATGTGCAGAGGGGTCAAGTGGGGACGAAGTTGCTTACCAAGCCACATTGTCGTAAGATTTTCCGTTCAACAAACAAAGTGCCTGTTGCAACAACCTTGCCGGTCCGTGTATCTGTCCTGCATCAAACGCAATCAGGTCCAAGTAATGCCTGCTAGTACTGATATTGATCAAATATGCCAGTGAAATCATTGGTAGCATTGCCAACCATAGTGTTTACACTGTTGCCCAAGATGAGGCCAATGGTCCCTCCATTGTCAATAGGGAACCAAAGACATAACTGAAAGCTAGGCCATAACCAACACACATCTTCCAACCTTTCACTTGTGTGACTTATCCTTCTAAGGCTTCACATAGTAAAGAATAAAGAGAAGGGTAATTACCTTCAATAACTGCAACACAGTAATCAGGAGCCCTCGTTCTCATCTCAGCAACTCGTGCTGCCATTGAAACAGGCGACAACTAACTGACTTGAATATGAAGAATATCTTGCAAGCACAAAGGCACAATCATAGCAAGGAAGCAAGCGGCGAGTCAAACCAGGCCGACCACTATTGTACTCTCAAAGGGACAGTAGTGTGCCATTTTGAGTCAGAAGCTCACCTTGAAACTCAGCTTCAGTAACAGAACCCACTGCGGTGAGTTGAGCTAGAAGGTCAAGGTAGCCTGCGGAGCCATACAATCAACAAGCCATGTCATATTAAAAGATTTGCTTGTGTTCAGCTTTCGCCTTGTAAAATCATCTGAGCCACGTCACTGGCTGTGTACCATGTATATATGCCTTCTTTCTATGTGTGTGCTGTCTCCGTGCTAGTATATTAGTGCGCAATTGTGACAACCAAACAACTAAATGGAATAATGGAGACAGGCTAGTGAAATTTGGCTAAAGAAGATGAATTCAGCATGCAATGTACACCTATTTGCATACCCTTATTATAATCGTCAGGTTGCAACCTGCGCAAAAAGAGTTCATCAGACGATTCGTTGTTCATGACACTCATCGTGTACTTCTCAGAGGTTGCCCTTCTTTGTGGTGATAAATGTGCCCTTGAACTCGTACTCAGTGATGGAGGTACTCTGTAACAAGCTATGCATAATGTTCGGCGCAATGCACAGCGCCTAACAGTCGCACGAGTGCTCACTAAAGACCGTGATACTGCCAAGGTGAGGTGCTGTGACGGGTGGCCAAGACATGCAGCAGACATGGAATTTGAAGTTTGTTCTCGGCCCTAGTTTCCTTACAACCTTCAAGATGCGTTATAGGGAGTTGATGTGATTGCCCCGTCTTTAAGTTTGAATATTCATGAAGATTTGCATGTTCAATTTGAGCATGCAAAGAGGATGACGACTCTGCCCTCAACACGCGTTCACATGAGTTCGTCAGTACAAATCACTGCGTCGGATCTCATCTCCACTAATCTGTTGAATAATTTATCTATGTGAACTTCGACCGAGGGGCTGCACCTATGTTGCCTGTCTTGCATCTACATGAAGTAACGTGAATCCGGGTCCCCGAGGGCGAATGACATCATTGTGAAACCACGTTGATTCTCATGCACTTGAAACAACTTCTATCGTCGGCAGAACTGCTGTAGGTTCACTTTGAATGACTTCAAGGGCGTATTGTGGGCGTGGATTGGGTCCAGCATGCCAAGTCAATAATTATTGAAGGAGATAAATATTGCCTGGAATGTGTTTGTTCAGAAGAATCTTTTCAGGACAATTTTGCTCCCTGAGCGCCTGTACTTGCCAACTAATGAATGGTGAAGCAATAGTCACGTCTCTGTGATTAGAATACATTTTGCGAGGAGTTTGCGTGAGTAACAAGAGCATCATAGAATCCACATAGCCAAGATATTCTTGCTGTGGCATGCTCTTAATCTGTAAACAATGGTACTGCCACAAGTACATTGAGACTTCAGCTCAGTGCACCCAAGCAACAGCGCCTCATATGTGCTTGCTTTATGCAACAGCTGCTGTCTCAATCTCAATTGAGGGAATAAACACAAGCTCATGCAAGAGAGTGGTTCTCCTGGCCGATGTGGTGCACGTGGTTGTGACAATGTCGGAAAAAAGAGGCTGGTCTGCAGATGGGCTGTGCAGAAAGCTCACATGCTTCAAGAATCTATTGCTGGGGTACTGTGGACGATTGAGCCGGGATAAGCTAGCTTGCCAGCTAGGCCTTGGGTTTGGTTTTCATCTCGAGACTAAAATAGGTCAGAAGCTGCGTCTGCTGCGTAAACTCTTCGATGGCCTGCCCGTCACTTGTCATCTTGCACACCCTTTTCTTTGTTCAGTCTTCGTTTTGGGGCAGATGTCGTATGTGTTCCCTCACACGAGGAGGGCTTAGCTGCCATTGCCTGAACCCAGAGCTTAGTTGCTTGCATTGCGTTCTTATGCCGTTCGTATACTTTCCATCATCTCCTCAGATATAAACTGCCATTAATGCCCTAAGAGTCCTCACGCCCCCCCTTCCACCCCCTCCTAAAAGCCTCTCCCTGCCCCCTCCTTCCCTCCCTTTTGCATGATCTGTCGATGCACACCAACCATCCAACCAATTCGCAGCCCGCCAGCCGACGACCGTGGCCCGGTCCAGCCTAGCATGCACTCATGTGGTCCCACGAGTAATATTGAAGACGGTGCAGGTCCAGGGGGGTGTGATGTGGGGGTAGGCACAGGATGTTCACTTTGAATGTTTTTTCTTGCAAATCGCAGACTTGATCCAGTCAGTGGGAGAGGTTGCGATCGGGAGAGGCGAAACGGCAAGGGACTCGTTGAGGAATAGCCATCATTGCCCGCCCTTGTCGGGCAGTAAGTCTTGAGGCAGCACCCTTGTGAGGGGGGTGAGCCTACTGATTGTGTGCAAGCCTGACAGAAGGCTTTGTTGAGGCCCTGCCTTACTGTTGGGGTTCGGGGGGGAAGGGTGTAGGGGATGGGGTTAAAGGTGTCGGGGGGGGGGGAGATGGGGGGATTGCAGGGCAATGCTTTGGATTGGGGTGCAGGGTTTGCCCACTCTGTTGTGTTTGCTGCACCTTGTATCCTTAGGATGCAGATTGCTGCAGGCATTGGCTGCCAGAAGTTCACGTGGATAGACAAGTTTGACATAGGCGTGTCAAAGGGTAGGAGGAAAGAATGTGTCTTATTTCAACATTTCTATTCCTGCGGGCGTTTGGATGATCACACCTGGCTGGCTGGCTTGTCTGCTCAATGAAGGCTTCTTGATGATGCTGAATCCGAAACCCTGGTGCTAGACCCCTCACCCGGGTGCTAAAACCCGAGCTTGTATGTCTCTTGTCGCTATGCCATCTTTAGAAGCACTTTGCAGTCTTCAGAAGCTAGGGCTTGACGCACTGACCGAGTGGAGCAATAACCGAGCGAGAGTAGCAGCAGCCCTGTGGGAAGCCAGTAGCAGGAGGTTCTGTCAGGAAGCTGGGAGCAAGGCAAGGCCGCCTGCGGGCTGACACCTGGAATGCCCAAAGGCTAGCTTGGGTCGGTCTGCGGCTCGATGGTGAGCCTTTCCACCAGACGGGTTACAAAACTGGGGTAACCCTCGAGTGGAAGTGCGAGTGCAGCAGCAGACGCCACGCGTGTTTGTGCTTCAGTCTAACTCTTCGACTCTCTTATGAGGGCAAACACCGGACAGGCAGGCCTCCATTTGGAGGATGCCGCAGCACCACTGGTACTGCCGGCTTCAAAGCTCAGCCACTGTCATGGCTCCCCTCCTCCGCCTTGTCATCATTTGTTGGCCAAAATCTAGGGCCAAAACCATAAGCCTTTGGTGTTGAGCCCCAAATCTTGAGCGCCAAGTTTTGAGCCCCAGCCCAATCATGATCTAGCACATTCTGCTCACACAAGCTTTGCTCAAGGGCATTCCACTCACGCCATTCATGCCCCTCCACCTCTCTGCATATGTTCTTACGCGAATGCTTACTTGCCTTCCGATGGGGCACACCACTGAAAAAATATACCCGGGCTTGTCCCCGGCCCTGACCCTGAACACCCTCCGCGCCCTCACAGTGTACATCCCAAATTGTGCGCCCATATAGGCTGTGCCTGTCCTATCCTATTTCTTTCAGTCCTCTGCAGATTAGCCAGAAGGACAGCCACACTGGGAGCGTTTTCAGATCTACGTTGAACGGCCGTGCGGTCCTGGCCATTGTCAACTCATATAAGGGAAAAGGGCGGGTGTGGAACTGAGCTCGGTAGGACGGTCAAAAGGCCAACCCCAGCAGGCTGAGGATGGCAGCTGGCAGATTGATTGTTCACTACTGGCGCCATTTCCAGGGAATGAAGCGACAAGACCTTGACGTTTTCGACGGATCGGAAGTGCTTTCTCATAGAGCTGTCCGTGCCTCTGTAGAGCTCAGTAGCAGCTCATATCTATGAGAAGACGGGCGTAACGTGTGCCTAATCCCCCCCCGCCCCCCCTCCTTCCCCCCTCACCTTTCCCCGCCCCTGCCCCCCCCGACCCTTTCCCCCAGCTTTATCCTGGATACGGCGGGGAGGGAGGGAGGGGTGCAAGAATGGCCCTTTTCCTTGCTTGTTGGGTTCTGATTGGGCTGAGCGTGGCTAAAGCGGGATAGGTTCATACTCGCAGCTTGTAGTCTCGCCTCTCCTTTTGAGACTCATATCTACACTATTTCGTCTTTTTTTCTCTTTGATCACATGCAAGCGCCGCGCTCGGGGCACTCTGGCTGATGCCAGGTGGCAGTGCAGGTGGCGATGCTCCTTCCTCCTCGAGAATGACATCTCAGCTGACCTTTCCCCTTCCTCTCGCTGCAGCCCAGGGTGATCAAAAATATGTGGGGAGACCAAAAAAAGGGCTGGAGTCGAGGTATCCGGTTGAGAACAGGTATGACATAAATCTGTACAGTATATGTAGCTAGTGCCTATATCAAAAACATAGAGCCTTCTGTGGGCTATTGTGCATGAGCTGATCCAAAACCCCATGGTTTAGTCCAATATCAGTATAGCGCTGTAGTGAATATTACTTACTATTCATTCTTTGATCGTTTCGTGATGTCCCTTCCACTATCACTTCACAGTTGCTGCTTGGCGTTACTCCTGCTCCCAGCGGTTTGCACTAGCATGGTATCACTAGTCCATTTTTTTATTTTGCAATGTGCAATGACGTTAGTGCTGCAACATGAAAATCACACTGATTTGTTGTGACTGCGGTGGCACAAGCTCTGCATGGTGAAGCCATAGTTCACTTTGCAGGTGCCTTTGGATGTGGTATATATCAGTAGCTACCCGCAGATAAGCAATAAAGCAGACCTTAAGATGAGAAGTATTCATGTCCTTGAGGAAAATTCAATACAGATTTAAGTGGTGATGAAAACCACCCGTTCAGCTTATGCATTTATAAAGTTTGTACTTCAAGTCTACCTTTGTCCACCCAGTCCTCGGCAGCGTCACAATGTATGTGGCCAGAGCGTTGAAAAGATTGAATACTGGTAGCTACATGCACTGGTATAATTAGACGTACAAGTTCCTACAAACCATCAAAGTACATGCAGTTTTGATGAATAGGGAAATGCTCTAACAGATCACCAACTGCATCAAATGGCAATACAGAAATGCATAAGTTTATCCAAATAAGTAGATATACTTTGTAACTTCTTCACAACGGCAACTACGGCAGGCTTACATAGGAAACACATTGTTATGTGGGCCAAGCAGTACTCCAATTCCCACTGACACCAAGCATTTGCACCCTTCACCAAATAGTGGTGGATGCAAAACAGTGTTACCGTTATTTAAGGACATAGCATGAAACATTATGCACAGAAAGAGGCAAACCCCTATTTGGCTCATAGGCTCTCTAACTAATGAATTGAATGTGCACTTCTACTTTTGTACGGCACATGTCCGGTTCTCAAACTGCAGTGCTTCATACATAATCACAGGATACTATTACCTCAAGGATGTGAATGTGAATGTGAATGTTTTTCAAAATCCTCAGAAATTGCACGTCAAAATGAGACAACTATTATTCCTAGATTGCCAATAAAACAAATGCATGCATAAAAAGAATTGCTTCAGGCCATATAAACACCAGAAAGGCCATAGCAGTACAGATGAAATGGGGATGTGACTATAAACACATGTTATACTGTTGAAACCAGACAGGGATAAAGTAGCAGGCCTATCCACTTCAAGTTTGCTAACTTAGATGATGCCAATCTTGTTAGCAATGTCGAGTGCGTCGTAGTCAGCTGTAAGTCGCACATATGCCTTCTTTAGTCCGTCGGGCCTGCACAAAAGGGTTCAACAATAATAACATGTCAGAAGTTATTCCACAAGATGCGAACTGATGGCAACGGACGACGACACAATGAAACACAGATGGGTTTCATTTAACCTACAATTCTGAGGTATTTATGACTTCCAGATTGTGCTCCTCCGCACTGACCTGCACGCATGTGCTTGGCACCCTGTACCAGAATTGCCCAGGACTAGACATTCATCTTGTACATTCTGGGAAGAAAGGGGGGGAGGGGAGGGGGAGGGCTGTGGAGGGTTAGGCATGAAGTATGTGTCATACAGGTGTCGTAGTATCGAGGACTTTAGAAACTCCTCTATCGATCGAAGAAATCATGACAATGGGCTTCCTAGATCAATGTTACTGCTCCAATGAATCACTTTGACTTCTCATGCAGCCCCACTTATGCTACAATGAGTGAGATACACTCAACTGTCTACAAGGAAGGCTGCATCGTCATATTGCATAGTGTCCCCCTCATTCAAAGGGCAACCAGAAATGCAAAGTGAAAACTGAAGACTGATGGTAAGCTTGACCATATATCCTACTCATTTGCAAAGTCACAACTTGAAAAGATATGGCACAAATTTCCCAGGACACATAAACCCCAGACAGAAGTCCGGAACCTGAGCACCTTGTCAATCGTTATGTCATTAGGTCATAAACTGCAGCAGATATTATTACAACACCTTCACGTACGTGGCGGATCTTAATATACTCTCGGGTCCAGTTCTCCTCACGAACAAGTGAATAGTCTGTCCTTGAGATCCACTTTCCTGTGCTTGAGGGTCGCAGAAACCACCAGCATGACTAACAATGGAGAGTAAGCATGGCCCCAAAACCCGAAGTTTTCATTATGCTAATACCTTCATTCTTGAATTTCATTCCAAATGCAAGTAACATGCTGTTAAGATAAGTGTTCACCTGATCAAAGTGTTGACCTTCTTGCACTGGATGTCGTACATACGCTTCACTGCGTCCTTGATCTTTGCTTTGTCTGCCCTGATGTCAACAATAAAGACGAGGGTGTTGTTGTCCTCAATCTTCTTCATGGCAGACTCAGTGGTGAGGGGGAACTTGAGCACTTGGTAGTGGTCAAGCTTGCTCATGGGAGTGGCACTCAAGCGGGGGTACTTAGGGTTACGGGCACGCTTGAGGGTTCTAGGGCGATGGAATGTGACAGATGTGCGAGGCTTAATGGTCTTCTTAGTGTGCAACCTCTTGACCGCCTTGGCAGCCTTGGTGGCCTGCCCCTTGGCATCAGCCTTTGCAACTGAAATCAACAAACAAACGAAACAAGAAGCGGCAAATACTCCCCGTCAATATAAAAGCACACCATCAGCGTACTCAAAATTGTTTCTCATTAATATGGATATATACATTCCTATAGTCACGTTGTGCACTATCTAGCGCCAATTAAAGTGATCACTTCAGCTGCCCCCTTTCTCCCTGCTAACGAGCATCACTGTCACCGGCCTCACAAGAAACCAAATATATCTCGCATGACAGTAAAAACATTCAAGACTCTCGAGCATGACAAAACTCGGCTGTCGAAACCAGAATAAGCCAAATGAGTCATAGCCCTGATATCCAAGACAAGGATCGTTACCCGGTCCTAAAGTATTCCGCACAAAGCCCAGGAATTGACATGACGGACTTGATAGACAATGTCCTCACTCTTCGCTACCCCAAGATGCAAACTTAAACTTGGACCTCATGCAGACTAAGATGTGCCCATGACGAATTAATGCAGGACGTGCTCATAAGCTCCCGCAGCATTTCAAAGCTCTACAAACTAAAACATGATGAATAGTCCTGCTTATCTTCCACCTTCTCAACCCCACTGATAGCTAAGGCACTCCGTTGTTTTCGTTCGCAAATTGGTGAAAGTAGTCATCAGCGAAATCATCAGCTGACTCGTTCGCATAGACTCACCTTTGGTGGGAGGAGCCATTGCTACTTGTTACTCCTGCAAAGAATAACTAAGTCCTGCTTGCCCCAACACCCCAAGCGGCTAGAGGAAAAGAGACTGAAAGGTGTGTGATGATACTCACAAATAGAAACCCTAAGGGCCGCCGTTGCCGGTTTAATTTTCCGATATATATCGGCATCATTCGGCATCATGGATGTCTTCTAAATTTCACATGCGCAACCATGCTCAACCGTGCTTGACGGTGCTAAAGCCAATTTCAACAGGTTTCAACTAACTTCAACCAGTTCAACTGGTCTCACAGAAATAGTGATCTCGCGTCCAGATCAATTAAGGTTGACTAACTGCTTCACGTTGCGTGCGAACCGCAAACACGTACAGTACTATCGCGGTTACATGTGGTCATCTTTGGGCCGGAGCAGTTGGGAGCAGGGCTCGCAGTCGCTCGAAGTCACTCGCAGCAGCTTTGCAGCACCTCTGCGCAAAACTTATGACAAAGCAGGTTGGATAAAAAGATAGCCCCGCTTTAGAGGCAACAATAACCTGGATCGAGGCCCGGAGACCGGACTCCAGAGAGGTCGCATGCATGTGTAGTATATGTCGTAATTACTACATGCATGTTAAAGTCGTAGTTACCATGCATGTCTCCCGGTATCCTCCATAACATGGTGGCCTGCTGTCGAACAGCATGAATTAATTCTCAAGCACCAGTCACGGTGTAGTGTCTGTAGCAACTTCGCTGCGTTGTTATACAAAGGACGGTAGCGTTTACCGTTTTTGCTCAGAATGGAGTCTAGTGATGGAGTCGCTTTTTCTAATGAACTTAATCCGCCAAACGAAGCTGAGATTCGTCTGAAGGAGCTCTTAAGCAGGCAATTGACGACATCGTTTCAGAGGTACACTTGATTCTGTTTCTCAACGCACTCCACTTGCTGGCATTTGGAGCTATTGCCACCTCTCCAATCGTAAATTTCTACTGGCTTCATTGTATTTCCTGGGTAAAGGGCTGTTTGAAGCTGCTTACGATAGTGACCAGTCTACTGCAGGGTTGAGCAAGTTGACTTCACGTCAGCACGCGGCAGCGTGCAAGGCGTTGGATATGGCGCAAGTGGGCTCTCTTCTCTTACTGATTACAAGCGCCTAGAAGCAGTGCAGCGTTCCGCTGAAGACTCCACCTTCAAGTTTGAGGAGGACCTGAAGAATGAGGGCTTCTCGGAGGAAGAAATCCAGTAAGCTCTCCAGCAAACTTCAGGATGGGTGCGTGCCACTTCAGAAAAGGCAATGTAGTGAGTCAGAAAGTCCATTCTGGATGTACAATCTAACAAATGGCCTCATAGGTGCAGTGATCAAGTACTGGGCAGCCAGCTGTAGACTTGAAAACCTATATTTACAGGGACTTGTGCCTCGTTCCCGGGAATTGCTGTACATCACCGCTTCTTTTATTAGGAGTTATGTCGGGCAGGTTCGTTATCATCTTAACAATGTAGAGAGAAGAAGGATATGGAATTGCCATATCTCTCACAGCATTTGACCGTGTACTTTTCCTGTAAGCGTGTTCCAAGGAGTATTTTCATCGAGCAAACATCCGTTGCATGTATACTCTATAAACTTGCAGGTGCTTTTCTGACATGAGCTTGCATCACAATAGCTTTCACATTGAAAATGTATTCACGTGTTCATTCAACGGTTGTAGTATTTATAGACCAAGTCTGATGCACACGGTATGCAGATGAAGTGAACCTCACCACCATTGAGTGGGTGCTACAGGTTCATTGTGCGCTCTCAGACCGCGGCACGAGCTTCAACAACCACCGCTGCTTCTTCATGGCGGCCCAATGCCACCGGCCAGGTATCAGCCAAGCTCAGTGCATCTGATGGAACATATATAGTGTTATTAATAAGACCCAACACCCTTGTGTTGCATATTCTGGGAAGTTTGTTCTTCAACCTTTCGGCTACTGTAGTCTGAGACTGCCAGTTGTGAAATTGTACGTCAGATGTTTTAGCTGCCAGCGTTGGCCCCAGTAGCTGTTAATTGTTGGGTCTTGTGATTTGTCATGCATCTGCTGGTTGTAATGCATGCCAGCTGAAGCTATTGTACACTCTCTTGGTGCCTCCATTTCTTTGGGCTGGCAAAGGTGGGGTGCACCGCCCGCTTAAGCTTTCTCCACCCTACCTGCACAATTTTGTCAAATGAGGACCATGCTCTGTCAAGCTCTTGTGTGTGAGAAATGGCCAGTCAGCCAGTGGGCACATACCTTCAGTCACTGTGCTCTTGCACCTTTGGTCCTTGGCTCCTTTCCATCCTTGCTGGCTCGCCACGTGGCACGGGTTTCAACATATCATAGCCTCGTAGTCAGCCCACATGCTCGACTTGGATGTGTGAGTCTTGATGGTGATGAGTCTTCAAAGTATGCATGTGGCACGCGTCTCTCTCTCTCTCTCTCTCTCTCTCTCTCTCTCTCTCTCTCTCTCTCTCTCTCT
>WELA01008032.1:0-62184 GCA_009602735.1 Mesotaenium endlicherianum | reverse complement strand
CTCTCTCTCTCTCTCTCTCTCTCTCTCTCTCTCTCTCTCTCTCTCTCTCTCTCTCTCTCTCTCTCTCTCTCTCTCTCTCAGGCTGGTGGTGGGAGCCAGAAGAGAAAAGCGCGCATGGCGCACCCAGAGCATCTCCAGAGGGTTGAGTCAGCGCAGCAGGCGTTTGCGGCCAGCGTCCAAGCATTGCTGAATGGTTCCACTAGAGGGGGCCCTAAGGGAGATATAGGTGCCATAGGTGGCCGCCACCTGGCAGAACTGGAGGCCACAATGCATCAGCGTGGTCAAAGTGGAGTTGCCCATTTGTTTGGATCAAGTAAGTTGCCCTCCAAATATACACGCGCGTGCGCACTTACACACATAGAAAAGCACACATATGCAGCGCACGCACGTAAATTCGTATATCATACACATATCCGAGGATTTCTGTGATCTTACCTTTCCCTTCCTCTCTCATCCTTTTTGTGTGTGTGTGTGTGTGTGTGTTCCTGCGCCAGCTGCATTGCTGTGTCAGGTCTGCCACATCTTTGGCCCCCCTTGAATAGTCTCGCTTGTACCACTTGCTGCCCCCATGCAGTGGCAAGGTTCCCTTGCACCCCTTGTGTATGCAAGGATTGTTTAGCACTATTGTCACTATTAGCCAGCCAGGAATCAGGGTTGAAGTTTTCCAGGGTCAAATTTAGGGTTGAACTTGACTTGCTGCCATGCAAAGTAAACATCTATTTCTGGAAGACTGCTCACTGTACTATACTGAGACATGCCTGGATGCAGACAATTGTGCTTCTTCCTGCAATGTCTTGTGAATGGAGCCATCCTCTGTATCTCCTCTCAACGTCGTGCCTGGACTACCTATCTCAAGGACACGTCGTACCCGTTTTTATGTTTCAAACATCACTCTTTGTCTCCAACATTTAGGGGAGAAAGAGAAGAGGAAAGGAAATATAAACAACAGCGCCGGGGGATAGGGCGGTCCATTGTGTCGGGTGCGGTGGGGGTGGGACGGAAGGGGGCACTTTCAAGACTCTTCTACACGGTGTAGCGTGTGAGAGTGCAGGCGAGAGCAGGTGCAAGATGACGAATGCTCCCAGCAGGAGCTTCACCTGGCACCCGTCACCTTCATTACCCTCTCCCACCCCTACCCCTACCATCCCGAGTAGACACAAGCCAACGCAAATATGTGGTTAAAAGTAAACAAGCACCCCTCTACAAACTCTGAGCTCTACGCGACCACAAGCTCTCCCGGTTGTAGACCCCAGCAAAGCTCTCTCTTCCATATGCTTCTACTTGGTCCGATGTGTGTGCTACACGCAAGCGGAAGCAAGTGCCGGTGCCGCAGCCTCCTTTTAGGGAGGCAAGGCAGACCCTCCTCGGCCGCATGGACATGCGCTTGTGTGGCAGCTTCTCTACCGAGAAGCGTAAGCTGAGGATTTTGGTGGCCTTGCGTGCGGGGGTGGGTGGTGGCAGCGCAGGCGAGGATGTGAAGAGGAAGCCACTGGCCCTTGCGCAGGACGTGGAGCGCGCCCTGCGCCTCGCCGCCACCCCCTCTTCTGGCATCACTCCCCTGGTATGCGCCCGTCAGCAGGCTGCATTCTTGCAACGAATGCTTTTAGTGGCTGCCGCAAGGGCACTCGTGTACCTTGTGCCTGCCAAGGAGACTGACCCCAGCACTTAGTAGTTGGGGTCAATTGGGAGCAAATGGGACAAAATGTGAATGGCTCTTTCTGCAGGGGGGACGGTAACGAGACAGGATTTGATTGTCAAGCTCTATTTTTCCCAAGCTGAATATATCACGGATACCGCGCAGGGCATGGGGCACAACCCGCAGCCGTACAAGGCTGCCGCCATAGCAGGAGCAAGATACGTGTGCGGGCTTGTGCTGTCTTCCTCTATCAGCTATATCTCTCTCTTAATACGTCGATGATCGAGTCGAATAACATGTGCTTGAGATTTGAGGGGCACCTTCAGGGATTGCAGAACCTCCGCACCCGCTGCCTCCTCCCTTCTTTGCGACCTTGCACATAGAAAGGTTGTAATGGGTGCTCTTGAGTGGTGAAGGATATATCCTGCTAGAACTAGTTAGTTGTTGACCCTTTGCGACCGCGACGATGCATAGCTTACCGCTGAAGTTAAACAGAGTGAAAGACGAGGCTGATGAGGCGACGTTTAGGGAACGTGTGCGTTTGAGAATGGCGCAAGCCTGCTGGCAACCTTTGATATGTGCGACTTTCTTGCTTCGGGGCTGGCTGCCCGTGCAGGACCGGGCAAGAGCGAGGAAGCAGCAGCAGCAGGAGGAGGGGGGGGACAGCGGCAACGATGAAAACTCCAGGAGTGCAGCGGACGTGTTTTCCGCTCCTGCGCCTCCCCTGCTGGATCTTTCCACCTACCTCCACTCGAAGTCCAAAGCTGCAGCTGTGGCCGCGGCTGCGGCTGCTACTGCTGCTGCTGCTGCTGCTGTAGTTACACCCCCAGGGCCTGGGAGGTCATGTGAGGGCCCTGGTACTGCTGCCCTGAGTGCTCAGCTTTTTGCAGCCCCTGGTGCTCAGGAGAGCTGCCCAGATTTAAGGGGCAGAGACAAGAGTATTCCTGGGGCTGCCACTCGGAGGGCAGCTGCGGCTGGGGAGGCTGCTATGGAAGGTCTGCCAAAGGGAGTCTTGTCCTCCAGTTTAGGGCCCCAGGAGGACAATTCCGGCGCCACCTGTGTTGCAGCTGAGGAGTTTCGAGAACCGAGCGAGGAGGACATTCGGAGGTCGCGGCTGACGGACGAGGAATTGCGGGCAGTGGCAGGAGGCAGATTTGTCGACCATCAGCCTGGCAGACCCTCTCAGGTCACAAATGTGCCTCCATTGCTCTATGACAAGATCTTGAATATTTGGTCTGATTCTACCACTTAAATCTTACTCCCTCATAGTATTGCTCTCTTGCTTACTCTTATTCCCTGGCTTTGCTGGACTACTTCACACATTTTCTTCAGCTTGGGTATTTTGGTGACTGCCCGTTTTTAGTGCCTTGTGCTTATACAGTACATCTATTGCGAGGGACTGCTGTCAAGGATATTGTCGAGAATTGGAAGAAAGGACTTGATGCAGTGGTTGTGGATGTAGGAGGATTATAGATGAGTAGTGACCGTTTTCATGCACTGGGCCGATCAAACCCATTGGTTGCTCCTTTCTAATTGTGACGCATTTTGTTATGTGATTGCAGACCTTGTACATCAAGAACCTCAGCAGCAATGTGACTGCAGAAGACCTTGTGGGGTTGTTCATTCGATTCCAGCAAGAGGGGGGCGAAAAAGTGGTGTTCCGGCTGATGCAGCGGGGCAGGATGAAGGGCCAGGCCTTCGTCACCTTTGCAGGTAATCTCCTGCGATTGGATTGGCATTCCATGCCCTACTTTTGCATTATACAGAAGCTGACAACTGCAACGCAAATGTGGGTGTTTGTAGTAAAGGTGAACGTGCTTCCAGTATGCTGCTTTTTCTTGTCAGTGCCTGATTTTGTGCAAGTGTTAAGCATGAGTACAGCACGTGCATTGCATGTTTTTTCTTGACTTTGACATCTTGTGTACTCGTCCGGGCATAGTTTCCAGAGCTCAAATTTGTCTTTGAGAATTGAACTTGCTCTGCTTGAAGAGTCTGAGCAGGCTTTTTTCGAGATTTTCAAGTTCTTTGAGCATACATTGTCTCATACAACTTCGTGAGATTGTAGTTGCCATTCGTCTTGAGTAACAGGGAGTCTGACTAGCTAAAAAGACTGTATTTACAGATGCGATGGCGGCAGAGAAAGCTATGGCCCTTGCCCATGGCTACACTCTTAGAGGCACACCTATGGTGATATTGTTCTCGAGGAAGGACACTTGCAACTGCAGCTAGCACCCAAATACTGTATTTACAGATGCTACGGCAGCAGAGAAAGCTATAACTCTTGCCCATGGCTACACTCTAAGAGGCACACCTATGGTGATATCATTCTCGAGAAGGGACAGCTAGCACCCCTCTTGTTGGGGTTAAACATTAAGAACAGGTGTCAATTACAATCTTCTTTTTGCAAGAACACCAGTTTGGGTTTATTTGCTAACCCAAATATATCCACTGCATTCTATAAGCCGATGCACGGGCAGTTTAGAATTATAACTTTGACCTCGCAATCAGTGTCCCCAGTCATGAAGTATACAGCAAATAAAAATATTTAAGATATTCATGACATGGCACCAAAGTTGCCGCAAACTTGCCTGCATGACACAGCAGGACAAAATTGAAGCCCTGTAAATTTGCACTGTTGTTAATCGGTGCACCTTACATGTCACTTAGGTAATGAAGAAGACACTGTCCATTGTTCAGCACTGGAACAATATGCATTTCCTTTTGATTCATAGAATAACTTTCTGGATGTTCGTTGATATGCAAATCACTGCAGCAGAATGCTTAAACAGTACACCGCTAAGCACTCAAGGTAAATCTGGCCGTAGGAACCAATTGAGAACATTTATCCAGCATCCAAATACCCAATGACAAATGTGAATGAAAGATTGAAGTCACATAGAGTGGAGTAGAAGGTAAGGCACTAGTAACAAGAACTAGCATCTTTCACCTTGATTTGCAATCTACCAGGTCAACTGAGATGGAGATAATTAGACTATGTACATACCACGTCAATTAGCGTAGTGGAATAAGACATCAGAGTGTCACAGCCTCGAAGTCGGTCTGCATGCAATACCAATCATGTCAGCAGGCACCACTTGGTCAAGTGCCAGCTAAGATGATTACAAGCTTGGAGCTCTCACATACTCTACCTCCCAGCGGAATGTGACAACCAAGCAAAGAAGTTGAAAACTGCTATATGTGTTGGTGGTGTTTAAAAACACCATGTATCGATGATACCCTCACTAATCAGGGCAGCTTAAGAGGTTGAAGCAGGTGCAGCCTTCGGTGGAGAGTCTTTCTTAGCCTTCTTAGCCACTGGAGCCTTCGTTCTCTTAGGGGCCGAGCGCTTCTTAGGAGTAGTAGCCTTCTTAGCTGGTGCAGACTTTTTGACTTTCGGAGCTGCTACTACCTTCTTCGGTGTTGTCTTCTCAGTAACCTTCTTAGCTGTGACGGCGGTCTTCTTTGGCGTAACTACATTCTTGGGCTTTGAAGCTACCTTCGGCTTCGCAGCAGAAGCAGCTTTCTTTGGCTTTGCTACAGAAGTAGCCTTCTTCGGCTTCGCCGCTGGACTAGTCTTCGCTGGTCCCACTGGCTTTGCCACCTTCGGCTTTGCAGCCTTTGCTTCTTTCTTCAACTCATCTGAGAGCTTAAAGCTTGCTTTGACCTTCACAAGCTTGCCCTCAGTCACAAGCTTCTTCGCCTGAGCAAAGGCAAGCTTCTTATAATTAGGAGAAAGCTTCCCCTTGTACTTCTCCTCAATGAACTTCACTATGGCCTGCATGCTCGAGCCAGTCTTTTCTTTCAGGGCAGCAATTGCCTCACTAACCATGAAAGAGTACTTGGGATGGTCGGGCCTCTTGGCAGGCGCCCTAGGCTTAGCTGCGGCCTTAGGCTTGGCCGGTGACTTCGCGGAAGGTGATTTGGCTACCATGGCTGTGAGCAGATTGTTAAATTCTAGTTTGAGCAGATTGTCAAATTCTAGTCTTTCGCTTTGGCCGAGACACGATAATGAAAAGTTGTTCAACTGTGAGTTGCTCAAAGCCTGAAATGGTTTCAAAAAGGAATAGCGAACATACGCTTTTGGACACGAATTTTCAAATTTCAAAACAGTAGCCAGGGAACCAAAGTTCAATATTTGCTGGATCACTTAAGTCGCCTCTTATTGGTGGAGAATAGAAATCCGGATTTATGTATACAGCCTCCGCACTCGTCGATCAGCTGTAAAAGTGGAGACTCGTCCGATAGAGAAGCACTTCTAAATTGCTACGACTGGCAGGGGACAAACGACTTCCAGAAAAACAACTGTGAAAATCCGGAGCCATTCGCGCCTGTCTAAATTTGGAAAGCGGTCCTAAGTGGTCCTAAGTGGTCCCCAAAGCTTTCAAAAGAACTTGGATTGAGCTGACCTTTTCTTCTTTTTAGTGACAATTAGCACGAGGGACGACATTCAGCGTTAGCTTATTCAGGATTTCCTCTAGCTACTTCGCTGGTCATTCGGTGACGACTTTCGGCGAAGTCTCCTACTTAATGGTAGCAACTTACTGGTACGCGGAATAGTTCAACTCCACTGTACTCGATACATACTTATGCTTATAACGCATAGTTTGAATACTGAATTGAAGATCTATTTGGCTCCCGTTTGACGTTCGCAAGGTTAGTAGTAATATGCAGAATGGTTTGAGATTAGGGCGATTCAAGCAATCATGCGCTTTTGTTTATGACCGGCTTTTGGAATAAAATCATAATTATTATATTTAAGATTGTCATCCAGTTCCTCTAACTTTTGAGAAAATCTCAAATTAATGACCTTGACGCAAACTTGAAAAGAAGGAGTTAGTTCAAAACAACTTTCGATGTGTCAAATAACCCCCTCTTTGTACCTTATTCCACTAAATTTTGGAGCTCGTAGTAGAATCATTTTCAACCGACAAACACTTCGCTTACTTCAACAATCATATCTTCTGGGTTGTCCACATGCGACTCTCTTAGTTTTGAGCTAATGTCCCACATTAAGGTCACCACCAATGTCGCACACCGTGTAAGACCACCAACAGCCTATTCTGTAATCTATTTCTATAGTCACTCGCATCCTTCACGTCTTCAAGCTTGCAACGAGTTTCAACATGAATGATAATGGGTGACCCAACTCCTTATGACCTAGATTTTTACAAGCTTGGGTTTTGGAAATTAGGTTAATTGTGGAAATTAGATTATAGGTACCATATAGGTGTAGTAAAAAATAAACTTAGGTAGATACTAGGTTGGTTTATTATTATTTATACATTTATTTAGATCAATATATTTACATAAAAATATATAAACATAAATGTAGACATATACCTAAATAAATCAAGTAGGTTCATTGTTGCTTGTAACCAAATTTTGTTTTATAATTCTAACTTTCAGGTTCATTCAAGAATTATAACAAATCTTACAGCAAACAATTGATTTTCATGCTACCGACAACTTTAATACATGCGAGTCGACCGACGTTGAGGTTAACCATAACGTCTTTCGACCGACATCTGAAATTCAAATTGAAGTGGTACATCGCGTCCTCTCCATGTCGAGGCAGGTTGTTCTCTTAGATCTGGAAAAGCCTCTCAAGAATTTTGAGCTTATAAAAGACTCTCGAAAATTTTGAGATTGAGATGTGCTCAGCCGACAGGAACCGTCACAACCTGCAGGAGTACCACGGCTTAGCGGGCAACCGTCCAATTGCACAAACATAAGTGTGCAAGCTTGTCTGACAAGCTTAGCATGTGCTAAAGTGAGCTCGACCTATCACAAGCATTTAGCATATTCTAGCATCTCGTTTTTTATTGGAGTGAGTAGTAACTAGCCTATTGGAGCGCTAGCACGATAGGTATATGTGTCTGTATGCAAAGGTAGATCTTAGATGAAGACCACATGCATTGAATCCGCGCCTAACCCGCCAGGTTTCCAAGAGTATAAGTACTAGAGATGTCCCTAGAGAGACATCTTTTTAGAAGTCCCCATTATGCTAGTTGTAAGTCACAGAGATCATCAGTAAAGCTTGCACTTTTATCTCTTGTGTTTTCAGGACCACTTAGTTTCTCTCTTGTGAAGAGCAAGCCTTGCTGGCTTCCAATCACTTGAAGAACTTTACAAGTGGTGAGCAAAGTCACAGCTTAAACCCCTGCCATAGGATTACTCTTGAAGATTATGATGTGCTTCCAGTGATCTTTTGGGCCATACTTCATTAGTTGTATTCCTACCAGTTTACAGTTTTGAGGTGATCCCTCTGGAGAGTACACACCCCCTTACTTCTAAAAAGATCTCTCTTTGCTTCGCTTACAAGCATTTAGAATCTTCAGCGTATGCCTACTCGTAGTGGGCTCGCTAATCAGCATTACTACGGAAGGGTTAGTGGGGAAGACTCAGACTCAGATCTCAGTGCCATCACTGAACCTTCTGAAGGGGATCATCAAGTGCCTCTTCAGCCTGTAGCTGTCATTGAGCCACAGCCTCAGTGGACTTATATTGATCTACAGAGCTCTATGGCAGGAGACCAGGATACAAAGGTAGATAGGGCCTCCCTCTTCCGTTTCAGCGGTAGGTCGGGCACCTGTGATCTGGACGACACCATCTCTGAGTTTGAGGCTGACTTTGAGAACGCGAAGCTCAAGACGCCTGCACTCACTAAACGCCAGGTGTTTGGCACGCTTATGCGTTACCTTCTTCACGAGGCTCGCGACACTTACCATGAGAAGTCGGCTGAGATCTACGCACGCACAGAGCCCGTGGGGAACCCGCCAGTGGACACCCCCATAGCTGATCCTGTCCAGGCCTTTTGGAACGTTCTCAGAGAGGAGTTTTAGTCTGCCACCGAAGAGAAGGTGTACGAGCTGCACCGCTTCTATCGCCGCAAGGATGAGACGATTCGCATGATGTACCGGCGCCTGACCCACCAACGACGAGACGTGGGCACTATCACCGGCCAGGAGGCTGCGGAGATCTTCTTGCGAACCATCAATCCGCGTCTGAGGAAGAGGTTCATTGCTCCTCTCATTGATCGCGCCGGCATCAACTACACGCTGGAGGATGCCTACAAAGCTGTAGAGCGTCAAAGTCTGGCTGCCGCACGGAGCAACATCAGCGATCGTGTGGGCCTGGCATCCACTAGCATACGCCAGATAGCACCGGTGCTGCCCTTCTCGACAGCACGCTTTGCTCCTGCCCGCCAGCGCCAGCAGCAGCATCCGCAACGCTCGCAGTTGCCAGCACAGACGCAGTCTTACACACGCCACGTGGCCGTTTCTCCATGGCCGCAACGACGGGCGACCTTTTCTGGGCATGTGGAGAGACGGGCCACACACGTCGTGAGTGCACTCTGGCGCAAAACGGCAAGCCAGGCGACTGCACCTACTGCGGCAAGGCAGGCCATTTGCAAGTCGTATGCTTGCAGAAGCAGCACAACACGGAGGTTGGACGCGCTCATGGTGATCCTGCGCCCTCTTCAGGCCAGCAAGGCATGCAAAACCCTCGCACGAGAGGACGCCCCACGATCACGGCAGCCACGGCTACAACAAACGCCGCGCTGACCCCCAGGGAGGACATCTTCAACTACGACGATCTCAACGATGCGCTATCTGCGTTCAAGGCGGAGAACGCGCGACTCCGCGCCCTATTCGCCGCCGACAGCTTTGACGCCTGCGGAGCCTTGAATGCACACGCACTCCCGGCCGACGCTGTGGCACTGAAATCTGGCGATAACGCAGCACGTGCACGCACGCCCAATGCCAACATCTTGCAGTCCTTGAGCCGGCCACATGCCGCAGCAGCAGCATTGCAGCCATGCGCACGTCCGCATTACGACAGAGCGCCTATGACTGCAGCTACGGCTACAACAGATGCTGCGCTAACCCCTAGGGTTGATTATTGCAGCTTCGACGACATTAGCGATGCGCTCGTGGAGGCCAACGCCGAGATCGCGCATCTACAAGGCCTCTGCGTCGCCGACAGCTATGATGCGTGCGCAGCGCAATTCATGCACGATCCTTTGACCAACGCTACGGGGTTAACATCCGGCGGCGGCGCAACTCTTGCGTGCACCCCCAGCGCCGACATTAGGCAGCCAGAGAACCTGCCAAGTTGCGCAGCAACAGCGATGCAACCACGCGCACGTCCGCATGACGACGAAACGCCTACGACGGGAGCTGTAGGCGCCGACGGCGATGCGTCTACAGTCCCAACGCACCTCGCGCTGACACCTCTCAGCTGCAAGAGGGTATGCGCCAACGCGCTGACAGATGGCAGGCCCCAGGCTTGCGCAGCTCTGGAAGCCCACGCTGCACACGACCCCGCTGACGGGTCAATGCTGCAACTACGCGCACGTCCGCACGACGACAAAGCGCTCACGACGAGGGCTGCATACGCCGACAGTGACGCGTTTGCTGATCCAGCGCGCCCAGCTCTGACACCTGTCAGCAGCAACAGGGCGGGCCTCGACAAGCTGACAGGTGGCAGGCCCTCGGCCTGTGCAGTCCTGGCAGCCCACGCTGCACACGGCCCCGCTGACGGGTCAACGCAGCCGCCTCGCGCACGTCCGCACGTCAACGGAGCGCCCGTGACAAAGGCCACAGGCACCGACATCGACGCCTCTGTAGGCCCGCCTCGCCCCGAGCTGACACCTGTCAGCAACGACACGGCGAGTACCAAGAGGTTAATCGGTGGCAGGCCCAAGGCCTGTGTACTCCTGGCAGTCGACGATGCGAGCGTACCTACCGACGGGTCCTCGCAGCAGCCAACGTAGCCCGCAAAGGCGTCGACACACGCGCCCTTTGCGTTCGCTGCCCTGATGGAGCCAGCAGGGCTGCACAGCGCATGTGCAGCGACAGGTGACGCCCTGATGCGAACCCGCCAGTCGGTCATTCCGGCTGCAGCTTCAGCAGCCGTGCGAGTTACGGCCGCGCGGACGTGCCCAGTGTTGCGCACGAGCACGCAACCACGGGACACCCACCCGCTGCTGGCTGTTGCTAGCAGCAGGTCCCAGCGGCCGCCGCCACGGCGCACACGCTGGCCAAAGCGCCGACCTTCGGCAGTGGCATGGCCAGGAGCACACGCCCATCTATACCGACTTTGCTCAACGCACGTTCGGCAGCAGCGCAGTCGACACAGCTCCGACACCAGCTGCGCACAGCAGCTGTGCACATGGCGCAACACCGGCAGCCAACGACGCGGACGGCTCCTACGTTGCCACGCGCCCTCCCACAGCATCTCCGGCCTGGCACAGGTCTGGGACAAACCTGTCGCAGGACTGGCAAAAGTTTGGCAAAGGTTCAGGCCAAGTTGGGAGTAGGCTAGGCACAGGCCTGGCAGACGTTCGACACAGGTCCGGCTCGTACCTGATTGCAGCCGCCGCGACTACGCCCTCTTGTCGCTCCACGCATGCCTCGACCACCTTCGTCTGCCACGCACGCACGCTGCCACTTGGCAGGAGCGCAACAGCCGCCAGGGCACCACGCGAGCATATGCTGCTGGCAGCAGCAGGTCGGCCAGCAGCCTCACACAAGAGAAATGGGCCTGACCAGGGACGCCGCACAGAGGAGGCACCATGTCTTCCGCATTCCTTTTGCGTGCTCGAGCCGCCGCCAATGCCTGTTGCTCTCGCGCCTCACGCGCTTGCTTATTATGCATTGCTTGTGTCGATAGTATGCACCCGAGCTCCTAGCGCACGACAAGGATTTGCAACACCAATTCAAGTTGCTTGTAATGCTCGTCCTTGTTCTTTGAATAGACGAGGATATTGTCGAGGTAAACCTGGACGAATTTTCCCAAGTACGGTCGAAACAAATCGTTCATCGTGCTTTGGAATGGCGCGGGTGCATTGGTAAGTCCAACATTTAGGACTTTGTATTGGAAATGCCCAATAGGCGTCCGAAACGCTGTCTTGGGTACATCCTCTGGTGTGATTCGTATCTGATGATAGCCTTGGGCTAAATCAAGCGAGGAGAACACGCATGCCCCCTTCAGCGAATCAAACAAGTTATCAATGCGAGGTAGCAAATAGCGGTTCTTGACCATTATGTTGTTCAAAGCACGATAATTGTAATGAATCAGTATATTAGTAGATATAATATTCATCTAAATATAATAGTTAATTTAATTAAGCCTGCTGAACTTTAGTTGGTAGTCAGTCTGCTGAACTTTAGTTAATAATCAGTCTGCTGGACTTTACATAATTATCAGTTTAATGACTCGGCCAAAAGCAGCAGGCTGAAGTCAACTTAAGTCAGCTTGCTGACACATTCTTTGACAGCCAGCTGACTTCCGTGCTCGGTAGCAGCGAACTGCCTTGATATGCATCTAAGTACCACCTGCTAGATGAATGGCCAGATGACATCCCCATGATGGATGGCTATTCGGGATGATGGGAGATGGCGGTGGATTTGGTTAACCGAGGTCCTACCAACGTGGTTAACTCCCGGGTAGGCGGTGCCATCGCACTGACCGTTGAACAGTAAACTCATTCCATGTACATATGCTAGGCATTGCTCTCGAGTTCGGCATTCGGAAACGAGGCCAACTCTCTTGTACAGCTTACTGAGAGAGATCTGAATCCAAGGCGAGAAGCCATTGATACGCACTGTCTTCTAACCTTGCTTATGTATGAGTTTACTGATTTGCATTATTGATGCTAGTTTACTCGCATTTGACTTACGAGTATTATTCACTGCTAGTGTATTGTCCTTTGCCGTTTAACCAGTTAACGGAAATTACCATAAAGATTACTTGCTGATATAAAGATCTTTATTAATTGTTAATCGCCTATTTGGTAAGTCGATTCATTTCAGTGGTATCGGAGCAGTTATCACAGTCTTCTTTGTATGGTAAGGACAAGGTCTCAAACTAGCAACTCCCGAGACATGGAGAACCAGGATAACGAGAATGTCGAAAACCAGGCGGAAAGCCATGTAGCGGGAAACCGTACCTATTCGGAAGCAGTAGCGGATACTGCAGCTAGGGAGGCTGCAGATGAGGCAGCTGCTATTGCCTCAGTCGCAGCTCAGCAAGCTGAGGAGGAGATAGCCAGACTAGAAGCTGAACAAGTAGCAAAGGCCGCTGAAGATATACAAAGGAGGGAAGGACAGCCAGCTGACGAGCGCACTGTTGAAGAACTTATGGCATCAAGGGCCAATGTTCTGAACCCACCTCCTGCCGTACAACTCAATGTACCCCTAGGTCAAATACGTGACCGGCTGAATGCGGCAGGAATTGCTGCTGCAGGAGCAAGAGGGATTGTTGAGGACACTACTCAGCGAGTAGATGCCAATGCTGCTGCTGCATTTGCTAATCTACCACCCCAAAATGTAGACTTGGGAGCATTGTTCGTTCAGATGCAGTCGCAAATGGCGACCATGTATCAGTCCCAGCAGGAGGACAAAAGAATCATAATGTCCCTACTCCGGGACAGAGACCAACTGGGGTCTCACACCACTAGTGGTGGTGGCCGAGGGCCTAGTAAGCCCAAGCCGAAACCTCCCCAGGACTATGATCCTGAGGGAAACAGAAAATATTACCTGATCAAGTTTCTCGCGGATGTTGAGCAGTGGCTGGAGAACTACCCAGAACTGCAAGATTACGAGAAGGTCAGGCACACCGGTGCGCTACTGAAAGGCAGTGCCGCAGACTGGTGGCTTTACTGGAAGGAAGAGCGTAAGGCTCGGCAACTCGGTGACCCTACGTGGGTAGAGTTTGTCGAGAAGTTGCATGAGAAGTTTGATGTCATCAACCAGCAGGAGAAAGCTATCTATGCGATGATCTCCCTGACACTGAAGCAGACCACTTCAGTTGCTGAGTTTGCTCAAAAGTTCCAAGAGAACATGATGAAGCAGCCTGATTTGCCAGAACGGTATAGGATAGCATACTTCAGGTATGGCTTGAAATCCGAGGTCTCTGGTCATTTTGCTGAGAAAAAGTATGAGAAACTGGCTGACTTGATCCAGGATGCTGACGCCTGGGATCAGCAGCAGTTCAATCACAAGCGCCAGAGTAACGCTTTGGTGTCTAAGATTGTCAAAAAGCCCCACGGTTCCTACAATGCAGTTGAAGGAGACCAGGCTGAGGATAATCAGGGTGATGAATATGAGTATGAGTACAATGCTATTCAGTCTAGAGGTAGAGGTGGTCCCTCTCGAGGTGGCTATGGAAGGGGTGGTGGTAGGACTAAGCCGAGACCAGCCTCAGCAAAATCTACTTGCTACCATTGTCAGCAGAAAGGCCACTACAGAGAACAGTGTCCGGTCAAGCACCTGCCTAAGGTCGAGAGAAAAGACCAGCCTTTAAAAGACAGCAACAGTCAGTAATCCAGTCTACTGACTGTGAGGATGCTAGAGATAGTGAGTCGTCACTAGCTGCCCTCGTAGCAGGTATTATGGGTCCTGCTGAACTGGATTCACTATGCATGCCTGACAAACAGATAAAGGAGACCATCAGTAATATAGACGTCCAGAGAGTGCACACTCTGGATGCTCTTGTTCCACCTGATGTCCAACATTTCTTTGCTACGTCAGGAGAACAATGCGAAAGTCAGGAAAAGACAGTCCCCCCTATCCTACTGCATTGCATGATTGCAGGTAGGAAGGTGAGGGCATTTGTTGACGGAGGGGCGTCACATACTTTTATTCACAAGGACTTAGTTAAGCGGCTAAGGCTGCCTACTGTCACCCAAGGGAATAGAAAAATATTCCTTGGAGATGCCTCAAGTATCCCGGGAGGAGTTATAACCAAGCCTATTGAGGTCCAGTTAGGTTCTGGCATTGCAGTTCTAACTGAAACGCTTACATTTGAGGTACTCAACACTGGCTTTTATGATCTCGTGCTAGGCAGGTCCTGGCTTAATAGACATCAAGCTGAAGTGTGTTGGAGCAGAGGTACAGTTAAAGTGAGAGGAGCCAGTGATGGGCAGACTGACTTGGCACCCACCAGTGCTCTTCCTCTTGTCCTGTGTGGATGGCAAATGAAGGAAAAGAAGAGGCTTCCAGAAGGATGCAAGTTGCTGAATGCAATGGAGTTCGTCAAAAGCTGGAACCAGAAGGAAGACAGAATGTTCTGTCTGCTGCTAAGAGAGGTACCTCCTCAACCTGAAGAAGTGGTTGAGAAAAAGGTAAGCCCTCCGGAGCACCCTACTGCTGCAAAAATTGTTGCTCAGTACACTGATGTGTTTAACATGCCTCCAGGACTACCCCCTAAAAGGGAAGTAGATCATAGGATTGATCTATTACCTGGTAGCCAGCCACCCTGGCAACGCACTTATGGCTTGTCTTATTTGGAGAGCGAGGAGTTGAAAACACAGATTGCAGAGCTGGAGGAAAATGGTTACATTTCTCCCAGTAAATCACCGTACGGCGCACCTATCCTATTTGTTAAGAAAAAGGATGGCAGTATGCGGATGTGTGTGGATTACAGAGCCCTGAACAGAATTACAGTAAAGAACAAGTATGCTTTACCCAGAATCGAGGACTTGCTTGATACCCTGTCTGGCGCTAAGGTGTTCAGTAAGATAGATCTCAAGAGTGGTTATCATCAAATCAGAATTGCTGAGGGGGATGAACACAAGACTGCTTTCCGCACACGTTATGGACACTATGAGTTCAACGTGATGCCATTTGGACTGACTAATGCTCCTGCTACCTTTATGGGTGCTATGAATGACATTTTCAGACCTTATTTGGATAAGTTTGTGCAAGTTTTCCTGGATGATATTTTAATTTTCTCTAAAGATGAAGCTCAGCACACTGAACACTTAAAGAAAGTGCTGGACACTCTGCGGAAAAATCACTTGTATGCTAAAATGAGCAAGTGTGATTTCTTTAAGGAAAGTATTGAATTCTTAGGCCACGTTGTCAGTAAAGAGGGCATCAGTGTGGATCCTAAGAAAGTCCAGACCATAAGGGACTGGCCAGTACCACAGTCTGTCTCTGAAGTTAGATCCTTCCTCGGGTTGGCTAACTACTATAGGAGATTTATTGAGAATTATTCCACAAAGGCCAGTAAACTGACTGACCTTACTAAGAAAGACATCGGGTATGTGTGGGGGGAAGAGCAGCAGGCTGCCTTCCAGACCCTTAAAGATGCCCTTTGTTCTGCCCCAGTGCTAGCCGTGTATGACCCCAGCAAACCGGTGCAGGTGGTTACTGATGCCTCTGATTTTGCCATGGGTGCTATTTTGTTGCAGCCTGCTGACAAAACCACAAAGGATGGTAAGGTACGGCAGGAGTGGCATCCTGTGTTGTATGAGTCTATGAAATTTAATCCAGCGGAGATTAATTACTCAGTGCATGATAAAGAGCTGCTAGCTATCATTCATGTACTCAAACAGTGGAGAGCATACTTACATGGTAAAGCTTTTAAGGTGATTACAGATCATCTAGCTCTGACCCACTTTCAGAAGAAGTCCAAGCTGTCGAGGAGGGAGAACCGCTGGAGCCAGATGCTGGAGCAGTTCCAAGTCCAGATCGACTACAAACCAGGGAAGTTGAATCCTGCTGATGCACTCTCTAGAAGACCTGACTTGCAAGAAAGGAACTTTAGTCAGCATGCTGTAGATAAAGTCCTGTGTGCACTCACTTCACTAAAGGTGAAAAAGTCCTTCCTTGAACAACTTAGGAAAGCCTACCTTTCTGACCCAACATTTGAGCCCAGCCCCACTACTGGTGTGTGTCGTGCTACTGCACTCGGGTATAAGCTCAAGGGAGGGGTCTGGGTGACTGAAACCACTTCAGGCAGGCTGAAGCTGGTCATTCCTAATAACTTGGAAATAAGGTCTCTCTTACTGAGTCAAGCTCATGACAGTCTCCTGGGTGGACATTTGGGGCAGGCCAAAACTGTTGGCAAACTGGCAAAACATTATCATTGGGAGGGGTTACCCCGGGAGGTCTTGAAATATGTCAAGTCCTGTGACCAGTGTCAGAGAAATAAGTCTCGGCACACACCACCCGGAGGTCTCTTGCAACCGCTACCCATCCCAGCGGGACGCTGGGAAACTATATCCATGGACTGGGTGGTCTCACTACCAAGAACTGCCAACGGGCATGATTCAATACTGGTAGTCGTGGAT
Organism: Mesotaenium endlicherianum; assembly: GCA_009602735.1. Classification (NCBI taxonomy): domain Eukaryota; kingdom Viridiplantae; phylum Streptophyta; class Zygnematophyceae; order Zygnematales; family Mesotaeniaceae; genus Mesotaenium; species Mesotaenium endlicherianum. Next base: position 45,466 of record WELA01008032.1, on the reverse strand, counting down.
AAACTGACAAAAATGGTCATTTTTATCCCCACAACTGTCAAAGTGACTGCACTCGAAACAGCGAGACAGTTTTACAACCATGTAGTATGCCAACATGGGCTCCCTTCTAATATCATCTCAGACAGAGACTCAAAATTCACCTCTAAGTTCTGGAGAGCTTTAATGGGGTTAATGGGAGTCAAACAGCTGCTCAGCACAGCAAACCACCCTCAGACTGATGGGCAGACTGAAAGAACTAACCGAGTTCTGCAGGAGGTGCTGAGAGCATATATTAACCAAAAACAAGATAATTGGGATGACCTGTTGCCTCAAATTCAGTTTGCGGTCAACAGTGCGGTGCACGCGTCAACGGGCAAAACTCCTTTTGAACTCAGCCTGGGTAGAGTCCCTAAGTCTCCTCTAGATGTGCTAGGGGAATCTTTAACTCACCCTGAAGGGATTGACAACCCGGTCTCCCTCCAGTTAACTCAGGAGTTTGCTGACACCCTGTCAGAAGTCCAACGAAACTTGCACACGGCCCAAGAAAACCAACAAAAATACGCTAATCAACACCGTCGGGAACTGACATTTTCCAAGGGGGATTTAGTCAAACTGCATTCTCAGCACCTGTACCTCCCTGGTGTGGTCAAGAAAAAGCTTGGCCCTGTCTGGGTCGGTCCATATTCGGTGGTCCGTCGTGTCGGTCAGAATGCTTACAAACTGAACATGTCAGCTGAATACAAGGGGCACCCGGTCTTTAATGTCTCCTTCCTGGAACCGTACATCAAAGGTGATACACTGTTCACAGGTCGGTTCCCTGTCCAACCGGGACCGGTCCCCGCTGTCCGGGACGGCGACCCTGAGGAATATGAGGTCGATGAGATTTTAGACGCTCGCTCGGTCCGTCGATCGTCTAAATATGTCATGAAATACCTCATTCGATGGAAGGGTTACGATGCCTCTGGGGACACTTGGGAGTTTAAGGACCACTTGACCAATGCCAAAGGGGCGTTGACACGGTTCCACCTTCGGGCCGCTGGAGTCCCTCCATAACTGTCATTTCAGTTGACACGGGAAGGTGACAGGCGGTCCTGTCTCCATTTAAGTTGGAGGGGAAAATATATGACAGTTAGTGAGCGAGAGCGATAAAAACACACTCATACGTTTATGTGTAGCGCATCGCAACTACGTCAACTTTTAGCAATCATCCTGTAAGGTAAACAGCAGCGAAGCCACTATACTAAATACTAACATACTTCCTGCAATCCCTATGACAAAGGTCCATATCCTACTAACTTGTGCCCTGGTTACATGTGCAGGATGGCGCCCACCACACAAAAGGAGGACAGAAAGCGCAAGGCAGAAGAAGCCAGGAGGACAATGGAGCAATACCAGAAGGAGCTGGCGGCGACGTCCCTCACCAGGAGAGAACAAGAAAGGGTCCGCAAACAACAAGAGGCGGCAGAAGAGGCACAGAGGAAGAAGGATCAGGAAGCGGAAAACCTCAGGAAGGCTGAGGAGGAGAGACAGAAGAAACAGCAAGAAGAAGCGGCAGCGGCAGAAGAGGAGAAAAGAAAAAAGATTGAAGCGGACAGACAGAAGAGCTTGGCCACTTACAGGTATACTGTGGTGGGTGGCCAAAACTTCGATAACCTGAAGGAAGCATTGCTGGCAGCCCAGGAGATCAACAGGCTGGAACAGACAACACTGCTACAGAAGGAAGGAGCTACAGCACTGGACAGGTACATCGAGACACACACCGGCGTGGTCCTTTACGAAGATTATGCTAAGATGGTGGGCTATACAGCAGAGCAGGCCCGGTATCTCGCAGATGATTCAGAGGACAAGCCGGTCCCCATACCGGGAATAGTGGGAGATCAGAGACTCATCCGGATGGTGAGCATGCGGCCCGATAGCTTTAAGGATACGGTATTCTACCTCACACTCCTGCCAGCTTACAATGAAGTTGAGAGAAGGAGCTGGGAGTACTTGGCCAGGGAAGCAGGACAGCAGATGTTCTCTCCCCACTGGTTCCCGTGTAAACTGAGGAAGGCTGAGCACGGACCCCAGTACTACCAGCAGCCAACAGACTGGAGGTGGATGACCGTCACAAATAAGAAGCAGGAGTGTGACCGAGCCCAACCGGATGACTTCCACTATGGCCTAGACGGCTATCTCATCCTACCACCTCACATTGCCCCTTGGGACCCCAGGCTGAATGGATGCCTGAGCAATATGAATGCAGAGACCAAGGAACATAGGAGGAGGGGAAGAGAGTACTTCTCTAAGGGAAAGCATGCCTTTGTCAAATGGGCAAAGAATGCAGGCCGGATAGATATCAGTAGGCTGAAGGCCAAGCAACCTCCAGCGCGCCCTAAGAAAGGGAGGTCGGTAGACTACTCCATGTCTACTAGGGAGCAGGACGACTTAGTGGACGAGACCCCTACTCTCTCCGAGGAGGAGGATGAGGAGGATGAGGAAGAAGAACAAGGCAGAGGAGAAGCATCAGCAGCAGGTACTCAGGATACCCAGGGACAGGCAGTGGCACTTCCTAAAGAACCACGATCAGGTGTGTGGAATGTGATCCCCGTTATGGCGACAACTGGACCCCGCGCTCGCTCCCCCAGCCCACCTGCCCAAGCAGGGGAAGAAGCTGATCTGACGGTACTGGGCAGCAGACACAGACAGAAATCCCCAGAGGACAGGGGTGCCAGAAGAGGGACACGCGGGTGGGCCAGAGGTATGCCAGCCTCCCCCTCCGCTCAGGGGCATGTACCTCTAGCCAATGTATTTCAGCATCCTACTGGAATGCCTGTCTATGTGGGAATCAACACCCAAGTGGTTGAAGAGCAGGCCACCATCCTCCGTTCTCCTCGAGGGCCAACTTTAGAGCAAACAGGGTTCTTTAGAAGGCCAGCTGACAGACCTAGAGGGCTGTCCAGATCTAGGTCCAGATCTCCGTCTCCTGACCCTGAAGCCCCAGGAACAACCCCTTAAGGTGACACGCTGAAGAGGCAGTCAGTAAGGGAGGCTGGTCAGGTTCAGTTCCCTTATTTAAAATTTCTGCAGTTTAATGTTGTCGAGGCGACAACAAGTTAAGTTGGAGGGATTGTAATGAATCAGTATATTAGTGGATATAATATTCATTTAAATATAATAGTTAATTAAGTTCAGCCTGCTGAACTTTAGTTAATAGTCAGTCTGCTGGACTTTACATAATTATCAGTTTAATGACTCAGCCAAAAGCAGCAGGCTGAAGTCAACTTAAGTCAGCTTGCTGACACATTCTTTGACAGCCAGCTGACTTCCGTGCTCGGTAGCAGCGAACTGCCTTGATATGCATCTAAGTACCACCTGCTAGATGAATGGCCAGATGACATCCCCATGATGGATGGCTATTCGGGATGATGGGAGATGGCGGTGGATTTGGTTAACCGAGGTCCTACCAACGTGGTTAACTCCCGGGTAGGCGGTGCCATCGCACTGACCGTTGAACAGTAAACTCATTCCATGTACATATGCTAGGCATTGCTCTCGAGTTCGGCATTCGGAAACGAGGCCAACTCTCTTGTACAGCTTACTGAGAGAGATCTGAATCCAAGGCGAGAAGCCATTGATACGCACTGTCTTCTAACCTTGCTTATGTATGAGTTTACTGATTTGCATTACTGATGCTAGTTTACTCGCATTTGACTTACGAGTATTATTCCCTGCTAGTGTATTGTCCTTTGCCGTTTAACTAGTTAACGGAAATACCATAAAGATTACTTGCTGATATAAAGATCTTTATTAATTGTTAATCGCCTATTTGGTAAGTCGATTCATTTCAATAATCAATGCACATCCTGAGCGTTCCATCTTTCTTTTGAACAAATAGGATGGGAGCCCCAAATGGAGAAGAGCTCGGCTCAATCCATCCTTTCTCAAGCAAATCGCTAATTTGGTCCTTCATTTCGTTCATCTCCAACAAACTTGGGCGATAAATTGGTCTCCAAGTCGGTTGAGAATTGGGAATGAGAGGAATCATATGTCCAATATCCCTATCAGGCGGAAGCCTGGGTGGTATTTCACTTGGAAACACTGATTTGTACTTTTGCAAAAGAGCAGAAAGTTCAGCTGTGAGTGTCTCTTCATGACCAATCACGTCTAACACGAGCTCTTCCGTAAAGAGCTTAGTGGAAGTGACTGGGGAATCAGGTCGCAGTAATCCAAAGATGTAACAATCCGAGCTACTTTAGGCGTATTTGGGACGTTTTCCCAATTACCTAAAGTACGTTATACTATTTATCATATTATTGCATCATATTCAATTATTCGCCACACGCGTGTGCCGATGAATTCCTGGTCGATTGGCGAAACGACCGAGATACTATTGCAAAAAGCGACGTGACGTAACTCGACTACTTCGCAAAAGTACAACATAATTATTCATAAAGTTACTTTGATTAATTATGAGATGATAACTTAATAAATCTCGGATTGATTAAGTTGATATGATTGTCATTATTTTGGATAATGCACAGTCATAGATTTCGCATTTACGACCAGTCGTTAATACGAAGAAACAGTCGTAAAAAGTCAAACGACCCATAATATGCAAAGTGACTTTGCATCGCGCATTCGAGCGCTTCTTGCATTCGAGCGAACTCGAACCCGCGACTCGTCGTTTGAAACGTTCACACCTAACCGATTGGCGAAGTAGTTATTAATAACTCCCAGTTCATGACGAAAGCATCTGTACGCAACTCTGCGAACAGTCGCGACTTTTGAAAAGTCGTGCGAACGTGAAAACGCCCGATTGGCGTGAAACGGTTTTTCGGAAATCGTCGAAAAGTCTCTAAACCGCCAAATGGTGCGTTTTGAGCATTTGGCCGAATGGGTCGTACCCCTTCGACCATTTTTGTTGAACATGAACCAATGCCCTAGGTGGTGACTCGAAGCACTCCAGTGCCTCACGATTTGCAAGTATAAACACTTGCAAAAGTCATTGTGAGTGCAACTCTCACAAGCACACATTCTACGTTAGTTTTCATTTTCGCTATTTCAAGTATTCGTCAATTTGCACAAGTATACAAATTTTCTTTCCACTTCAATTAAATATTCCTTGAATACCGAGGAAATATCCTCTTGAAAAGCAGAAACGTTACATTGGTATCGGAGCCGATCTCGGTTTCTCCAAGGATTTTTTTTTTTTTAGTGGTTGGCATATATTTGGGAAATATATTTCGGAGTCTTTTTCGTACTAGGAGGGTCACTCATCCCAGTACTGCCATGGGCTACGGTCGCTTATCGTAGAAATTTGTTTGGGGCAATTTTGCGTACTGGACAATCACCCATCCCAATTCTGCTCTGAACCTACGGTCGCTTCTCCTAGACACTTCCGACGGGAAATTTTTTCTCTCTTCTTCGGTGCTACCTCGACTTTCCTATGGACGCCGGCAATCGTGCCGATGCTATTGCTACCGCGGCCGCTAACGCTAATCTTAATGCAGGTGGCGCTCCTGCTCAAGAAACTGGCGCTCCTGCTCAACAAGTTGGCGCTCCTGCTCAAGGAGGCGGCGCTCCTGTCCTCAACGTCCAAGTGCCCGCGGCAAACCCTCAAGGCGGCGCTGCACCAGCCGACCCGCTTACGCGGCGTTCATTTCAAAACTATGTCGTTGGACGCTTTGCGACTTTGACTACCAACAGCCATACCATGACCATGGCTCTTTCCACGTTGTCAGACATCATCGGTCGCCTCCTTCTGAGCTATTGACAACACGACTTAGTGAGCAGGAAATTTTGGGTGTTTGTGCGCATGCACCAAAGGTTCAAGTTCACTCTGGCATACCCAATATAAATATACTTCGAAACAAATATATTTGTACGCAAGTGTTGAGCTTTGCTGAATTCTTGGAACTCGAGTGCATCCGTGATTCCATGTTCTTGCACTTTCAGCCGCATGATCCTAACCTTGACAAGTGTTACGCACACTTGGCTCGTTTAAGGAAAATGCACAAATGCCTTGCACCAATTTATAGTGCTGCATTCGCAACACGACACCCGTATGGTGAGTCGATAACTCATTTTCGGGCTGGATTGGCAATGCAAAATGGGATTTTGGTAAAGGACCTCCAAACTTCTCACATTCCTCTCAAGGCGAGGACATTGCTAGTGATGCATAAAGCTTCTTTGGGGTTAAGTATGACGTTTGACGCGAAAGTTTCGGGCAAGTCATGCTTTACAATCATTGATTCAGGCGCATCAGTGAGCTTCATTAGTGCACGTTTTCCACAAGGGATGAAGTTGATTCCAACACTCAAGGACGAGGAACTTTGCCTTGGCAATGGCTCGTTAGCTTGTATTATTGGAAAGATAAAGTTGCAACTCAAAGTGCAATTATACGTTGGCCACGAACAATTCTACGTCACTGAATTGCCCGCTGGTATTGATGCAATTTTTGGTACGACTTGGCTTACGCAGACAAGTGCATTGCTTGACTTCCGTCAAAAGACATGCATTGTTCGCAAAGAGACAAGGAAGATTACTCTCCAGTCTCTTAAGCCCGATATGGCCATAGAAAGTCCTTCGAAGACTCTTCTATTGTCCATCAAGCAAGCTAGACGTTTGGCAAAACGAGGTCAAAATGTTTTCTTTTGATTACTGGGACCTGATTCCCCAGTCACTTCCACTAAGCTCTTTACGGACGAGCCCATGTTAGACGTGATTGGTCATGAAGAGACACTCATAGCTGAACTTTCTGCTCTTTTGCAAAAGTACAAATCAGTGTTTCCAAGTGAAATACCACCCGGGCTTCCGCCTGATAGGGATATTGGACATATGATTCCTCTCATTCCCAATTCTCAAACTGGCATCTGCTTATATTATCGCTTCCTCTTGCTTCGAGCCGGCTCTTGATTCCTTCTTCTCCTTCCTCAACCTTCAAATGGACCAGATTATTGAACTTTTCTGGAGTTGCACATGCATGCGGTTGTCCTTAGTTGTCCAGGTTCCTTGTGGTTCTTTCATTAAGCTTCCATCTTCCACTTGTATCGCATCTTGCATTGGATCTGCAACTTTTGTCTCTATTGGTACTTAGACAGCTTTTGTCAATCTATCCATTTCTACTAAATTTTGTTATTTTCTCTTCCTTCTAGCTACTCCTGGTGTCGCTGCTGTTCACTCCTTTTCCCTCGCCTTCTAGAGCAGGTTTGAGTTGCCCAGATAGGGCTGAATTAGAGAAAAAATCTGCTCATTGCTGACAGGGCGCGATTTTTAGGCCATTTTTACTTCTCTAATGGGCATCATTCAGTGGATATCTTCCACATTTTCTCATGCCGCACTTTCTTCTGATTCTTACTGGATCTCGGCTTCCTATTAAGCTTGTGGGCATACACCCAATTTGCCATATGGCATTGTATCATTTTATCCTAGTGCTTCATTTTGGACTCTCTTGTGTCATGGACAATTTAAATAGGCCAACATTATGTGTGATAGTCTCATCTTGTTCAAGTCTTTTTCCATGCTATGTTATCTTATCATGCGCATCTCCCTTTTTTTTTTCTTTTGACTTGTCTTCGTTTCAGCTTCTCGCTTCATTTCATGTTCTCGACATATATGCCTTTTCATAGAAAATTTCAACAAATGATTCTGGTTTTGCTTTTTCATGCTTTATGTTCGTCATTGAAATTCTTTCTCATCATTGCAATCTCATAGTGGGATATGAAAACACACCATGTACTTTTGTCCTCTACTTTCTTGCACTTGGTTTATGGATTCTTGTCTCTCTATGCACCAACGGAAAAATCAAAGACTCAATCAAGACATTATATCAAAAATTATACATGAACACACACACGTACGTCACAAGTTGACATTTGACAACTCTTTTCAATTCTCGATTCATTGTTGATGTACAACGCAAGGTACTCGCTCGCTCCCACACTTCTTTGACGTGAAGCGCTCTCAAACTTCCATGACTCTTCGTTTCTTCATCATCAATCGCACGCGCCACGCCAATTTCGACCTAAGGCTTCCCGTTCAACGACTTCTCGACGCCACTCCACACTTCGTCACTTCCGTCTTCGACGACATTTTCTTTCGCGGCCTCGAAGACTTCCTTCTAAAGCGCCACATTGTGCCATGATGCCACAATGTGTCTTTGTTTCATGGGGGGTGTAGTGTTATGTACACATAATATGATTTTCTTACACGTGAGTAGATCTCACACGTATGCAGGATAGTTAGAGATATATTATTATATAAGTCAAGATATCTCGTCAACGACTAATAGAGTGCAATGCGCCAACGACCAGTTGAGCATAATCCGCCACTATCTATTCGGGAGTAGAATAACTTATTTGCTACCGTTACATTTCTGCCCGTTCCAGACAATGACTACAAAGTCATCCGAATGCCTTTGTACATTCATTCGATATTCCTCCAATAAAGAATCTTCATCTCTACTTCGTTGTATCGAATCGCTCTTCACTTCTGTCGCTTCCCCCATCCATCCGCATCCTTAACATGAGGCATTTGACACACGCTGAAATTTGGGAATTTCTGGGCACTGTAGACCATGGGGTGGAAACTGGCGCTAATTTTCCAGATTTTTGAAATCAGGCCCCTAAAATCTTGAATCTTGTCACTAATTTTCCCAGGTTTGATTTCAGGTCGCTAATGAGACATATTTATTTGATTAAAGGGCGCTAATTCACTGTTGAAATTTTGAGATTTTGATTTCAGGGCGATATTTTATATCTATGAATTATGGGCGCTATTTCACCCAGATTTTCGAGGGGAGTTCCCACCCCATGCTGTAGACCACATGCATTCATTTTCGATTGAAATTGAACACCTTTAATCGAATTGAAACAATCTCAAATGAATCCATACTTACGCGATTGCGCAAGTAGCAAAATTAAATTCTACGTGTTTGGCCACAACAAACTGGCCCTAATACAACTGCTCATTCCAAGTACTCTTTATTTATCATCATATATTTCATCATCATAATTGTGTGGTGTATAGCATGGAGTAATATAAGTGAGCCTTTGTGAGAGAAAATACTTAGACAATCTGCCTTAGTTTCAAGACACTTCATCATCCATGTGAGCAAGCCCGTTGCCCAAAAATTTAAGACTACATTGAGGTAATGAAATACCTTGATGTCTCAAAAGAAATATGAGACAAATTGCCATTTGGTTGCTATCAGCACTCCAGCTAGGTCGACACTGGCGGCAGTGCCGCATACAGTTGGAGATGCAAATCACTAGCATCTTAGTGTGCTGCAATTTTAACTTAATACTGTTATCCCTAGCTTCTTCCTGACCCAATGAAATCAATACATGCTCAACTCAAACGACTCATGTAAAGCCTAATAGTAAGCTCCCTCCCTATGCCTCAAAATGTGGTGCTGCCACATTCTGGCCCACGAAGCACACAAGATGCAGCACACGGTCAGCATTCTCGAAAGAGAACATATAGCTAGCATTTTCTCTCGTATTGCATGTAAGATTGCACGCCACTCGAGGATGGCACATCAATAATTCCTGCCGAGCTATGCCACTACTCGATGAGCCCTCATTTTCCTGTAAAGCCCATGTGCGACCACCTTCCTGCTACTTGCTGCCGACGGTATTGAACTCACCCTCAGTGGCACGCACCATCAGTGATGGTGACAGGCCACTTGAGGTTGGCGTCCTTGAACAGCTGCTCCGTCTCCATCATCTCAGCTTGCTCCAATATCCGCTTCCTCATTACCTGCACACAAAAACAACACACACGCATACGAGTCAGGATAAATGGCCCAGGAAACGCAAAGTAATGTTGGCCTGGCCAAGAAATGAGGTGGCATGCTGCATCAGTGCAGCAACTGACTTTCATTGGCCTGTCCTTGAACAAGATGTCCCACAGTCAGTCATAAATATGTGTTACGCACGCACCATCAGAAATGTAATAAGGAGTAAAAAGACTGCCACAGCCTTCACTAAGCTGACCACAGAAATGTTGCCATACCCACTGCCTTGCAACAATGAGAACCAATAACAAATGCATGTCAATAAGCAGGACAGAAGAAACCTCATGGGCTGCTAGCTACCTGATTGACTCCAGGATCCTCCAAAGCCTCCCAGGCAAAGAATTAGACAGGTTCTAATGCGATTGTAGCCAATCAAAAAGGAAATGTGGCAGCGCACATTCTAGGTTACAGCTATGGACCACATACCATCCCTGACAAGCAACTATCGAGTATCTCGCAAAGGAAATCTACAGGCAGTATACTTGTAAACAGCCCCACCCCCCTCATAAGCACTCAGCTCATCTAACATCAGTGCGGGGCGTGACAGTACTCATCGTTGATGAGTAACAAAACAGAATAGTTACTTCATGCAACGTGCCAAATGGTGTAAGACAGGCTCGTATACCAGTTCAAGTTTCGAGCTTAACCATCGACGCCTCATTTATTTCCAAACTGACCTCTTGGCCCCACTTCCTGCCTCCAAAACCCTTGCAAATGCCAGAATTTGATTGGTATGTGTTCAAGACTAGAGAGTGCAAAGATGGCGGCACTCCAGCGCATCCAAACCTTTTGCTGCAATAAACCTGTCCCAACATGGGCTCTCAACACTATCTTGTCCTTATCAGGGTGGGCCCAGCAGTGAGGTGTGCGAAGCAGCCAGTACAAGGACACAAATAGTGTACCTGAGCCGGCATGGTGGCACCATCCATGGTTGCCTCAATACCGTTCTGAAACGTCACCTGGCAGGCAGAAGTACAAGCACAGGCACAACATAAAAGACAACACGTGAGGTGGCTGCACGACACATGACCAAGAGGAGCTGCCTAAAGTAGCAAACCTCCACACAGAGAAGAGGGCAGTATAGCTCCGGCAGAGCTGCACAGCGTCTGGGACGCTGCTAGCAGGATATCAAGCAGTACAGGTGACCTTCATTTGCAAACACATTGCACACAGAGATTTAAGTCAAAACCCCAGCATGAGGAACCAGTATCACGAGGCGGAGGAAGCCTGACTGCAGCAGGGCTATGCACCATGACCTCTTGGAAAAGTGGTAACCAACCAAATCCTCTATACAAAACAACAGGAACCACGACGTAGAACAAAGTTGCTTCGTCTGCCTGCCAGAAGACTATACCATCTTGCTACCTATAGGCTTCGAGAACCACGCTCCCCAGCTTCACTTTGACTTGCACAGCTAGCTGGACTGCCATCTGAGGCCCAACAACTCCTTGTTTAGGATCATGCATCAATACCAGGCATTCTGCACTCACTGTAACCTACATCCAAACGTGGCCTTGGAAGCTGTACCCCGGGAAGTCAACCTAATCTAATGTGCAGCCTTTACGTATTTTCCTCAGGCATGCCCCCAGTGCAGGCCTCCGCAGAGACATTGTTCCAATGCCAGTAGTAGACTGCTCGCCAGGTGCGGGTTGAACTATACTCAAAAGAGTTGCAGCAATCTGGTGATTGAAGATTTTGAACATCGAACGGAGAGGCCTGTTCCTTTCATCCATCCTTGTCATAATTATCTGTGTAGGTAACCTTATGTGCTGACCAAGTCATGAAGTTTAGAAGTTGGTCAAGGCTAGACTGGCTCAACTGCTCCTATTAAGAAGTGGGAGGCAATTCTAACCACTGTCGTTGCTCTAGCTGCAGAGAAGTCTATAGCTGTATAATGCACCTGAACCTCCTGACGGATCTCGGCAGAACCCCATCCCCGACCTAAAGTACTCAGTCTGTGTCTTGTCTCAAGTAGGACATGAAACAAGCCCAAATACACAGTCATCACAAGCTTTCACCTATAACAAACAAAGTGCAGTTCAGAGTGGCACACGAGTGATGTGTCAGTGGCTCGCTTGGATGAAGAAGCTTATGGGACACCGCGAGCTGACCTTGACAAACGGGGGAGACTTGTCAGTGGTGCGCTTTACAGTGACATCGCACTTGGTATTGGACTCTTTGGCCTTCCGCGAATTGCACTGTGCAAGAAATTCGAGTGCTGAAGCAGATCTCCCGTCCAAAGGATTGAACTGTATCCTCACCTTTGTCAGATGCTTGAGCATTTTCAACCCTGAGGCATGGCGAGTAGGAAGAGCATATCTTAATCAGCCGCTGCTTATACACGCAATCCATCAACTTGCAGGGACGACTGCTTGACAAGCGAAGCACGGGTCACTAGCCTTTGGGATCATTCAAAATTAGTGCCTTTGTCGGGGCCTACTTCAAACATCCAGCTTGTCCATGCAAAGGCTTCAGGGGCCCCATTTAAGCCACTAACATGAAGCAATAGATGGCTGTCACATGCTAGCCCAGTGGACCACTAAGTGATAGTCAAGAAATGCTCCTCAATCATCCTTCAGCTTGCCTTGTCATACTACTAAGACGTCTAAGAATAAAATGTATTCCAGCACAGCTGTCCATCCCTCCCCTCCCGCTTCTTCTCCCCATTTCCCTTCCGTATCCCTTCCCCCTCCCTCTTCCTCCCTCCATCTCTGTCATTCTTCAAATCACTCTTTGCAAGAGAAAGTCAAATGTCCCCATCATGATCTATAATCACAACCATCAGCGGTACATGCAGCTCTATTTCACTTTCACACATGATGACACGATATTGCTGTACCATTTTGCAAACGTAATAGCTCCTACCTACTCCACAGATGGTCGGGCTAAAAGCTTGCGGTAGAAATCAATTCCCTCCGGGCGCTAAAGGACCTCTATAAGGAGGCTTGTGCAACCTATGGAGATTCCCGAAGCTGGCAAACCGCCAAAACCTTCTTAATCCTTTCTCTCGCTAAGGTCAACACCCTCCGTTTTTAAAGGTTCTTGGAAATATAACGCTCTGCCGGACCAGAACAGGAAGGAGTAGCATGCACATGCACGAGTTCAATATGATCGACGAAAGATTATAACGTACTATCATCTAGCAGAGTCGATGAAGCCGAAGTAGATCGTTTTCATTTCGCTGGTGCAGATTTTTGCTCCGGATGAACAAAGAAAACTGCAATAAAGTTTAGACTCTACTCTATTACAAATATGGTCAAATGGTCGAAAATGTCATGTCATGTTCCGAGTCCACATGTATTCTTTTAGCATTCATTTGATTCAAGGCGTGGAAAGTTTTTTCGACATTTCGAGAACTGAGCCTGCAAAAATCCTAAAGCAATTCAAGAATAGGCCTCGTCACGCGGCCTTGACATGCCAATGCATACTCATTACGAGGTAATCATCTCTGGCCAGTTCCTCCAATCGCCAAGCACTCGCCTGCATGGAGGGTGGGGGGATATTGTGCCCATTTTTGCCGATCGTTGCCTGTCGGAGGTCAAAAGTGTCGGTGCCATTCCCGCAAGAAGTTTTTAGAGTCGTTCGACCAGGAGCGCGAGAAGGAACTCCTAATTACTGCAAACAAGTTCACAAAAATGTTTGTTACAGTGAGCTCATTACATGCAGTAATGGCTCCATGCCTTCCCAATCTGGAATACGAACTCGTCGTATTGTTACAAGCTCGTGACTAACGACTCTTCTTGTCTCCTGCTATTGGCATGACGGGGGCGGTGGCCGTTTTCGTGTGCCGTTTCCCACAATGCATACATTGCGGACCTAAGCAATGCTGTACATTGTAGTTCGAGCACAATACGAACTTGCTATTTATGACCGTGGCAGGTTGCCAATTTTGACTCCGCGGACCAATGCTTCACCCCAAAATCCGTCGCTTGAGCGACATATTGAAAAGGAACACTGAAACATCTCTATGCAATATTCAACACTTTAAGAAGCCAACTCCTTGTACAGGACCTTATGAGGTATTTCTAGCGAAGGTTGATAACTCAGAGATTCAAAAGCAAGATGACAAACAGGGCACATCTAGCAGTGATACCATATTGTTAAGCAAGTCCGGTTTTGTAGGGAGAAGAAGAGACACAAAGGCATGTCCAACAAGTAGAGATGCAGTGGCGGATTTGGCTAGAGACGATAAGACTCTAGGCATTTATAGTTCCAGGGTTGCAATCAACTCTTCACGGAGCTTGGATGGAGGGAAAACATCTCTTGCACTAGAAAGTTCTGCTTTGGTTGTTGTAAAGGCAGAAGGACAGGGCAAGGAGCTTGCACTTGTCTCAAGCAAGAGGAAAAGAGGCTCTTTGACAAGTGGTATTGCCAGCACTCATAAGCAAAAACCACAGAAGAAAGAGAATGGTACTTCAGGAAAGAAAAAGGTTACCATGTGCCCTGAAACTACAGAGATTATTTCTGCTTGTAAAGATGCTATCAAGCTGCAAGGACTTTCAGATGAGGACAAATTACAACAATACCTCAAGGCGTATAATGCGCTCTACTTGGTGTCAATAAAGGTGAGCACCTCATGCCTCTGGGCATAATGTATATATATGAATGTAACTTCTCATAGAGTTACATTGCATACCTCAGTCTTTATGGCTTGACATTTGTTCTTCCTGCTGCAGGAGGAAAATGATCGGTGTGAGAAAGCAAATAAAGAATACCAAGAAGCTCTGGCCAATCATAGGGCTGCTCAAGAGAAGAAGGGGATAACTGTTGCAAAGAGACCGAAAGGCTCTCAGAAGCGGCTTGCAGAGATGGGATATGTTCAGGAGCGTCTTGCATTCAAGAGAGGTACCAAGAGGCCCGATCTTGTTGCTTCCTCCAAGGTACAGATACGTGAGCCATGTCCTTGAGTTGTGTTCTTAATAGCTGGTTGATTACTAGCATTGCATGTAGAATTCCGGATATTCTGATTGAACATATTTGTACTGTGGACCGTGACTGTGATACACTAGCAGCCCAAATGTTGATCATTTGATCATGGTGTCAAGTCAGCACTTTAAGAAAGTTTGGCTATGACAGTGTCTTACGAGTGTGATGGATGCAAGATGCGTCAGTGCATTCTTTGAGTGCCAAGTAGTGATCTTTGAATGCACCATCTTACATTTATTTTTGGTATCATGTATACAAGATGCATCATCCGCGTTCTTCTGAGCAGTAGTTTTTTAATGCACCATCTTGCAGATGATGGCAGGAGGTCTCCTCATGCTTCCTGGAAAACACATTGGACCAATTCCAGGTATATTGCTCTGTGAAATTAAATTGTGTCTGTACATTGCGTTCTCATCATTATACTAGTGACAAGGCTTGGGGCTGGTGGTGGGTGGTTTCTATCCGCGTGGAGCACAAATAGCATCTCTCTGCATGCTCTTGGCACTTTGCATGCTCTTTGTGCTCTTTGCTTGACGCTGTGAGCCTCATGAGAGTTGTTTCTAGCTGCAGGGGTAAGTAAAAAAATTTCCTGTAGATTTCTCTAATTTGCCAGTTAAAGCAGATATGACTGGAAGTGTTGGTCATAGGCACCCTGGTGCTTTGGAGGGGTTAGTTTCCCTTGAGATTGAAACTGTCACTGTCAGAGTACCTTATGAGTCACGACCTTGCGAGGGTTATCCGAAAGTTACTGCTGAAGCTATAGATTTCTACCCCGAGGAGCTACCGTCGAGGCTACCTCCTGGTAGGAAGTGTTGTATGTTACACTTAGTCCACTTTCTGCACGCCGAAGTGTGCCAGGAGTCAACTCTTCTCACGAGAGCACCAGGCGTGTAGAAGAAATTATGGCAACAGGGCCAACTCAACCACGCCTGACGCACACTGGCTACAGGGCTACAGTACATGCTGTTAGCTAGTAACCAGATGCCATGGTTGGAGACCGAGCATGTCATAGATAAAAGGGCCCTGCTGCTAAGAAGTGTCCCGCAGTTGTGCATTTTGATCTCCTTCTGG
Organism: Mesotaenium endlicherianum; assembly: GCA_009602735.1. Taxonomy (NCBI): domain Eukaryota; kingdom Viridiplantae; phylum Streptophyta; class Zygnematophyceae; order Zygnematales; family Mesotaeniaceae; genus Mesotaenium; species Mesotaenium endlicherianum. The sequence goes on along the minus strand of WELA01008032.1, from coordinate 29,712 downwards.
TCCTTGTAAACTACTCATCCTCTGCCCGTTGTGTTGGCTGGCGACCTCTCTGATGATGGGGCTGGGTTAAACTACCTCCTGCTGTGCTTATTGTATCGTCTGTTTGTCTTGCTGGCTGTCGCACAGGCATTGAGGTGGGCCAACAGTTCTTTGGGAGGGCGGAGATGGTGGTGGTGGGCATGCACTCCCATTGGCTTAATGGCATCGACTTCATCACCAAAGACGCGGTGAATTGCAGATTCACGACACCACTCAACTTTGTTGTTTGGCATTTCTAGTGCTAGTTACATTCTTACCTTAGCTCTTGCTTTTCTTCCCTGAGTTGTTGGGTCATGTGTGCTCTCGAGTCTCGCCAGTGGTGACTGGCGAGTGCCAAGGGAGGCTGGCCGTAGGATCTGGCCAGTGGCCAGGCAGTTGCACTCCTTGCAAGAGTCACCTTACGCCTTGCTTAAATGGCACCCGACTCCTGTACTAAAGGCTCAGATCCGGCGGCTGGCTGTTACAATGAACGCTCCAAACCGTGACAAAATCAGTAAACTCATTCTGGCTTAAAAGTTGTATGTTCCCCACATGTGTAGCTTTGCAAAGGAGTTCAAAATGAGCTTTCTAAGGTCAAGCCACCTTACAATCCTGATCCCACTTTCCGATTTCCAGCCAGAACCCTCGCCCGTGTATTCAGAAGCGAACTTAGCCAAAGAGAATACAGACGTCACAAGCTAGCAGGGTCGACTGACGTGCAAAGCTCATGGCCGGCCTATCTGGTGGCTGGGACTTCTGCTGGGTAAGATTTTGCTGACGGGCGTTTAGCACGACTTCTGCTGGGTGAAAATCTGCTGCATGGCCCCGGGAGATGCAGAAGAACAACACGTACAAGGAGTCCGTGTGCACGGCCATCGTGATGTCGGGCGGCTACGAGGATGACCGGGACAAGGCCAACGTCATCGAGTACACGGGGGAGGGCGGCAACGACCTGCTGGGGGACAAGAAGCAGCTGGCGGACCAGAAGCTTGTCAAGGGCAACCTGGCTCTCTTTGTAAGCTCCTCCCCCCCTCCCTCCCTGTGGGCTGGGCACGCGCGGAACTGGTGGTCACTTAATCGTGTGTGTGTGTGTGTTTGTGTCTCCACATTGCGTCCTACTTATTAAACCAAATATTTTAACCAAGCATGGGTCAAACTTGGACCCATGCCAAGGAAAGCAAGGGAATTCAAGGGCTACTTATGTATGTACGTCGTTGCAGAATATTGTAAAAACCACGACTGTCATGGTGCAAGTTGAATCTTAGAGCGTGTGTCTGTGTATGTATGCATGTGGCTGCAGAACAGCGTGAAGCACCAGAACCCCGTGCGAGTCATCCGAGGCGCCAAGAGCTCCGACGCTCAGCGCGTCTACTCCTACGACGGCCTCTACAGGGTGAGTGGGGAGGGGGGGGGGGGTGCCCAGTTCTGTCCTAGTGCAGCAGCTCAGAACCTTTGATCACCTATCCTGTGCACGAAGACTCATACCCACCCAGTGTCTTGAGGACTGTATTCTGCTTTCATGACCTTCTTTGAAGGACAGGGGCTGTCAAACTGTGCCAGCAGCAGGCTGACTGATGGTAGCTACCTCCTTCTGCCTAAACCTCAACCACAATCCTCTATGACGGAGCTACCTTGATCAACAACTGTTAAGTGTTTGGACCCTCTTGCTAGTTAGCTAGTTGACGCTGTAGTCTGTTCTCTCTTTTTAGAACCTGTCCCTGGCCCTTTCTCTTGGAATAACACGCACGACAAATAAGATGCTGTCCTTGTGGATATACCTCCTTCTGCAAGTATCCGTGTCAGTCTTGTCGGACGGCCTGCTGCTTCTCTCCAGTTTTGTGGCACCATCTGGGCTTTGCAACAGCCTGACTACAGGGCCGCATACACGGGGCAGGCACACGTACTTACTGCACAGCATGCGAGCTGGCAAATACAATGCTCTTTTTGCTGCTGTCCCTATGCAGCCCTGTATGTAGTAGCAAGGTGCCTCTTTCCTGCAGCCTGCTTCCTCGGCACTTTCTCAATAAACCTGGCAGGCTGGACACACTTCCTGCTACAGCGAGATGGCCTATTGAGCAAGATCCCAAATTCTGCAGCGGGAACAGCTGGCAGAAGGAGCTGCGTGACCTCAAGCTCGTGGGGGAGGGATGCGCTGGGCTATGCTGGGCTGCGCCCTTCTCGGCCGGTTGGCGTCCGCGAGCGGGCGTGCATGCAGGTGACGAAGCACGAGGAGCAGACGGGCGTGAGGGCCTTCAAGATCCAGAAGTTCTGGCTCACGCGCATCCCTGGTCAGGCCGTGCTCACCAGCCAGCAGGTAGCGTGCGGTGCACGTGTCTGCACTTCTCCCCCTCCCCTTTGGTTTGACCTCGTGCCTGAAGGTTGCACTGCAAGCTTGTGCAAGCAATGAGCATTGAGCCCGTGTCCACGCTCACACCGGCCGGATGATACGGTTTCATCCTACGCCCGAAGATTGCGCGGTGAGCACATGCACTCCTCCGTAAAGAATCTGATTTGTTGGTACTCGTTCACTGGTACTCTTTTCCGCATAAGTCTCTTCTCTTCTGGTAGTTGGAATGGATGGCATCCAACCTAATATGTGTGGCAGCATAGGTTCAAATTTGCTGCTGCTTCTGTGTGTTGAGGGCTGTGCTGGTCATGGCGTCCCATTGTGAGCAGGTGCGCTTCATCAACGGAGAGATCCCATCAAAGGCAGAAGACTGCAAGGAGTGAGCATCTTTTTCTCCTCTTATATGTTACGGGCCTTCACCCATTGGGAAAAATAAGTGGCCGGATGCATCGTATGGCTACGCTTTTGTCACTGTCCCATGTGCATGGCAGCCACCCACCCACGCACCAAATGCACCACCTTAGAGGTATCTGATGTGGACTTTCATACCCCAAGTCTCTTGGCGCTTCCGAAGTGCTGGTGGTGGACCAAACCACGTGAATGGTTTCTGCCAGGGTGCTCGCGGCCCAGGGTTCCCTCGCCTCCACCCTCTGCTTATTTAGGAGCTCTCAACTTTCTTGCCATACTGCAGCATCTATGGCCTCAACTGTTGTCCCACGAGTGTCCAAAGTCCAACAACNGGGGGGGGGCTGGTGATGCATGGAGACATGTGTTATCCGTGCATCTCAAGATTGGAAGTCTTGTCTACTGTGCTAGAAAACCATCCCTTGTATCAATCACAGCTACAAAGTAGTACCTGTTGAGCTCTGTCCAATAGCGATTATGACTCATGGTTCGACGGGTGCATGGATGGGTGGGAAGGTGTGCAAAAGTATTAAACTGCTAATCCATCGGTGCACTTGCACAACCGTCTTGTGCTTGGAGTTTTGAAGCAGTCACGCCACCCACATGCGTTGAGGTGCACGCTGAGAACTGTTGCCGCGAGTCGTATGGTGTATTTGTTGGTGGTTGCGCTTGCATGCAGCGTTGTGAGCGTGGACCTCTCCAATGGCTTGGAGAAGTATCCGGTTGTTTGCACCAACTCCTTCGACAGCTCGCTGCCAGGTGAGCTTGCCACTTGGCACTCTAGCCATCTCTTAATGCCGCCCCGAGCCAGCTGGCAGCCAGCAAAAGCATGCTCATGCTCAGCAGTCATTTCTTGGGCGGAGGGCGGGGTTATGCTTTCTATGTTGCATACTGGAAGTGGACTTTTCAACTTGTGTGGGGGCGCAATTTCTAAAATTGACGTTCTGAGTGTGTGAAGTCTAAGCATGTGTTGGTCACGGAATTACGACAAAACCCTTGTTACCTGAGGAATTTGCAGCTTAGCTATTTTATATCATCATTTTGGTGCCTTTTCCACTGAGCTATCCATCCAAATAGGTCCGCATTGGCAGTCTGAGGCATACTGTTAATTATGGGATTGGGTTTGTCTCATCGAGGCCCCTCGCTAGGTGGCAACCACAAAGTAGTACAGCTAGACATCCCCCCTTTAGCAGGCACTATAAGTGGTACCTTGATGGTACTACAAAGCAGATAAGGTGCTCCTCACGGAAGTTCGGTGACGCGCGCCTCACTGAAACTATGTTGCGTACTTTTATTTTGTTGTTTTACAAGCAGTCCTCGTTCAACTTTAGGTGCATGAACACTTTGTCTCTACATGTTTAGGCGGATGGCAATGGATGCCTAACGCAGGGGAGTGAACTCAGACGAGTACATACGCTCCTGTACGTTTCTGTGTGGTTAAAGAAAACCCCTCAAGATCTGTTGGTCACACACCTTAGACTGTTTATCAAGAATGTGCTGAGGACTCTCAGTGTCCTGTGGCGAATGAATGTCTACCATGCGATTCAGCAAAACTCCTGCTACCCTTGCCATGTAACTCGATGTTATTCAAGGAGGTTCCTGTCCTTTAAACGAGACGGAGATGCTTGCGGAGATTTTACAACTTCCCACCTCCAGCAGTTCGTGCTTTCACGCTGCCTGTCAGGAGTCTACGGGGCAACATGTCTACATTCTAGACGGCATTGGATGTCTCGAGTCTCTCAGGTTGGCCTCTGTGCACAAGACGCTTGGAGAGTTGAAGGGGGCAGCTGCCAAGTTAAAGAAACATGAACAAACCCTGCGCCTGCAAGCTGCCCCCTTCTTGGCATCTTCGAGCACTCCCAACTGATTGACAAGGGGCGGGTGCGCGTGAGCATGCTTGCAGCTTTCAAATACGTGCGTGAGCGTGTGCGCACGCCGGGAGTGCCGAAGCCCGTGGAGCCCAAGGGGTGCAGTTGCAAGGGTGAGTGCGACCCCAAGACGTGCGCGTGTGCCATCAATGGAGAATTTGACTGGGTCGACAGCAACCCCCGTGCCAGGTGTCCCCCCCCCCCCCAACACTTACCCCCACACCCCAAGCCCCCCCCTCTCCCTCTCTTTCTCTCTCTCTCTCTCTATATATATATACTTACATATATATGTATATAGATGTGTGTGTGTGTGTGTGTGTGTGTGTGTGTGAATGATTGTGTAAGTTTGTGTGCTCGTGCGCATATGTTCGTAACAATTCCTACCCTCAAAAGCTCTTGGTTTCGATGGACATTTTACTGCCAATGGGGTTTTTTTAAAAAGGGGGGGGGTGAAAGGTCCTCCACAGAGGACATGAGGTGAGCTGGATAACAGCTACCGCCTTGCTCAGGGCCCGCTGTCCACCATTGTGCTGACGCGTGCAGTGGTTGCGTGAACGGGTCGGCACACTCAGGCTGGGGAGCACAGGCAAGCCTCTGGTGCGCGAGTGCAACCTCAACTGCGGGTGCGGCCCCAAGTGCCGCAACCGGACCAGCCAGCAGGGCATCGTGTACAAGCTAGAGGTTCTCACAGAAGCCCTCCAGATCCCACTTGAGCTCTATTCCTGCATCCTCTCCCTCTCTGCAGTGACAGTCCTTCAAAAAGTATTGAAGCTTTGTTTCTATAGCAACCTCATTCCTGTGAGGCAACTTCGCAAGGGAGCGTGTTAAGTAGTGAAAATAATAGCATGTCGTCGTCGCCGCCTTGTACAAGTGCTTCGTGGTCCGCTCCTGCAGCTTCTCCGGGAGCAACTCAGAGCAGCTCCTGGGCTTGGCCATTGTCATCATCACCATCATCGTCAGCTGCACCTTCAGAGTCTCAGACGCGGCACCGGACTGTAGTGGACCTTCTCATGCTGTATTTTGCTTGTGTCCTTTCATGCCTTCATAGCCTGGCATGGCACACACCGCTTCAACACGTGTTGAGTGTTGTGTGGTGGTTGTGCCCTTACTTTTAGACCATGCAATTGCCCAGTGTATGCTGCGTGATTGAATGTTGTTGTGGTCCTCTTTGGAGTGAAAGCCCCTATGGATTATTGGGTGACTTTTTTTGCGAGGCAAATTGTTGCAAAGGGTATTTACGAATTTAATGCGAGGATCATCATGGACCGTTTATTCTGTCGCTTAATTTCTCCACAAGAAAGGGTCGGAGATTGCTAACTGTAGATATACTGTCTCAAGGGGGATAAGATTATATTAAAACTTCTGCTCCTGTTGCTGAGCTTGTATTTCAAAGGATTTTAGAGAGTGCAGCTTTGGATACATAAGAGGGGGACAAGATTATTGCGGGACGTGTGCCTTTGGTGTGGCTAAAAATCTCACCAGAGAGCCAGCAAGAAGCCTCAAGTTGCTCAGGAGTATCTCCACTTGTGGAGTCTAGCCTCGAGGGGAATTGGCGCAAGGCCCTATTCAGCTATGCAGCAATTTCACGGCGAACGGAGTATGAGCAGAGAGTTTGTGTTGAACATCACTTTTCTGTGTGGTCCACAGAGTGGGGAATGAGGCACGTGCAACTAACTCGCTACTGGTCTGACGGCGGCTTGTCTTGGCAGGCCTTCAAGACGGCGCACAAGGGGTGGGCGGTGCGCTCGTGGGACTCCATTCCCCAGGGGGCTCACGTGTGCGAGTACGTCGGTCGGTTGTGGCCCGTGAGCCAGCTGCACATGCTCAAGAGCGACGAGTACGTGATGGACATCGACGTCTGCAAGCGCGCAGTGATGTACAAGCTGGATGAAGCCTCGCAGCATCACGAGCTTGACGAAGAGGTGGGCACCGGGAACTGGGCACTCATAACCTACTCTTGGAATCTTCTATGTCAAGGGCTTGTCTGCGAAGACGTTCAATATGCTTGGTATGTTGCTTGTTGTCTTGCTTGTGCGCATCTTTACTCGTTGACTCAAACTCCTCTGTCCGGTTAACACTTCAATGCTAGTGAACTGTAGTGGTTGACAAGGCAATGCCAGCATTGTCTTGCATTGGGATGTGGGGTACGGCCGTTGGTTGTTTCTTTGGATGAGTAAAAATCATTCGCCAAGTGAGTGAGAAGCATGGATGGTGTCGGCTCTTGCTTCTGCTTCTTATTGTTTTTCAGTTCACAGACTTTGACCGTTCTTAGCTATACATTGAGACAGTTTTTTTTACATTAAGGATTTAAACCGTGTAGCATACCTAACCATGAAGAGCCCATAGCCGACTGCGATGCCCCTCGAGAGGGATCCCTGCTGCTGCTACGAGTAAAGAAGACCTGTCTTCTGTATTGGCAAGGCGGGCGCATCAAGCTTCGGCTGGAAACTTGTGGCTGAAGGACGAGACCTACGAGTTGGGGAGCACCATGGATCCAGGATGGAAAATGAACGGGCTGATGTGTGTGAGGCACACAGCCGTGATAGATAGATGTTTCTGGGGACCAATCCTGAAGGAGGAGTCTGCTGGGAGGATAGCCCGCCGGGTGCTTACTCGGAGACCAGTTGGAGGATGTGGTGTGCGGTGGCTCGGCAAGGCCAGCCCTTCTTCAATGAGGAGAAGGAGGAGTCATGACCTGACGTTCCAATACTGATCGATCTGAGTTGCTCACGGGGTGGATCAGGAGAAGCGGGTTAAAGCTGCGGAAGCCAAGAGTGAAGTCTACCGCATCGCCCGCATTCCACAACCCCCACCCGAGGACCGCGCCGGTGCCAACCGAGGCACGCCGAAGGTGCCAGCGATTAGAGGCAGTGCAGGGGACAGACAAGAGGAAGAAGCAGAGGACATGGGGGAGGAGGAGGAGGAGGTCGACGAGGAGGAGGAGGAGGAGGAGGAGGCACCGAAGAACGGCCGCGAAGACTGCAAGTGGGCTATTGATGGGAGCCTGAAGAGTAGCGTGGCGTGCCTCATCAACCACAGCTGCGACCCCAACCTGTTCCTGCAGCCTGTGCTGTGGGACGGGACCGACCCGCTCATGGCCCACATTGTCATGGTGGCCATGAAGAACATCCCCGCCATGACTGTGAGGCCCTGCTTGCCACCCTCTCCTCCCGTGCTTCTGTCTAACTCCTTCAATGTGATGCTTGTTCCCTCGAAGCTTATACTCTGACGTGGTGTACAGCTTTTCATGGGTTCAGGAAGTCCACTATGATGCTTGTTTCACTTGTGAAGTTCACATTTCAATGCTGTGCGTGGCTCTGCTTAGGAAGTCCGGGTCGGGGTCTGGTGTCAGTGTGATGATACTGGGTACTCTTTCTTGTGCAGTTGCTCCTGATGCAAAAGCTGGCGTCTCGTATGTCTTAGATGAAGTCACTAAGTGTGATAAGCAGTCAGTCACCGTATTCTACATGAGTTCTCAGTAACCACCACAAGAATTCGATTGTGCCAAGATGGTCCCATCCTCATATCCTTTCTCCTTACTTGTTTATGGTTCTATGCTTTAGCAAGTAGGTGGCTTTACGTACCTTCTTCACCTCCAATAAGTGGTAGAATCGCACATGTTCCACAGTTATAATACAAAGTTGCGACTTCGTGTTCAGCAGCACGTGATGCTACAACCCCCCTCTTGCAGGAGCAGTTTGTAGGCCAATTAGCAGGTCGTATAGGCAATGCACCTGAGTTTTGTGTTTTTAACTTCCGCTAGATGCAAAAATCACCGTCTTGCCTTGGCGCGGCCTTGAAGCCAAGGTCCGGGTGAATACCTAGTGCTCATTATTGATCAATGATTACGGCGTGCCTTTCCTTCTTCTCGACACTGCATTTGAGCTGGTTGTGATGAGTTGACCTCTTACCTTGGCTTTGCTGTTGTGCAGGAGTTGACCTACGATTACCACTACGAACTGGACAGCGTCAAAGACAATGATGGCAATGTGAAGCAACTGGTTTGCAATTGCAAAACCAGGAATTGTCGTGGCCGCCTCTACTAGCCGATGAAAGTCACTTTGACACCATTCATCAGCATCTTTATTTTTTAGTGTGCCATCTAGTGCTAGTGTGAGTAAAATCGCATATTTCAGCTTGGACAACCTATTTATGTAGAGTGTGAATCAATTATGAGGGGAAAGTTTGCCATTGAATATGTGAGTAGATCATAGTCTGATCAAAGTACCATTTGGGATTATGTAGGAGATACCTATGCTTCTTATCTCTGAAGCACAATCTGACTATCGTGCTTGACCTTCATATAGTGGTGACAATGCATTTTGTAGTGCAACATTGAGGATGATCACAAACTCAACCTCCAACACTGGGTTTGTTTTCCTTTTGGTGACATCAGAGGTGCGACACAAACATCACTAGATTTATTGTGGAAGTTCATTGTAGTGGGTGAGTGGCTGATCATAGAATTAATAATATTGCACACGACTTAAACATCTCGTTAAAGTAATGTTGAGAAGCAATGTATCTGATGACTCTTGCTTTGCATTTTAGGAGAGTGGTAATCACGGCTTTGTCATTATCCATGTGTCGCTAATTCGAGGTCGCTATTGGGGGCGTAAGTCGGGTAGAAACAGACCAGCACACGCTTTTTCATCTTGAAGAGAAGCACCTCGTGTTGCATCATACTCTCCACGGAAGAAGAATAACAGCTTGTTTCCTGTGTGGCTCTTCTTAAGCAAGGTCTCCACCGGCCGTAAACCTTTTAAGCTCGTGGTGACGTCTGAGTTTCAACTGAGGGGAAAAACACTCGTTTTGGACACATGGCGCTGCGGCATCCATCATCTTCAAATGCTTCTAGTGAGGTACTATTCAGTTGTAATTATGCCCATCACTTTCTGAAGTGGATGAAGCAATGGCGTCAGATGTTTCAGAAAGGCATAAAGCCATCAATTTCTGGTCGACTCAATCTCGGTAATGGAGCACCAGTAGTATCAAAGTCCTTTAGTACAATGGATAGGGAAAATGTGATGGAGCCACTGCAAGCATTTGGGGAAGGCATGAATTATAAGTTATCACGAGTGTGACTACTTGCAATTTGATGGCGTTGCTCATGGCAACAACTGACTTTTGTATGTATCTGGCCGAAAACTTATGCGCGATGAGTCAAACACATGAGCACCAAGAATAAAGTACATCTTTCTCAATGAGAGTTCTCGTCGTATGTAGTTCCGCCGCACATGGTATCTCTGTCATCTTTAATGGTGGTCACAGAAGAGCTTATTGGAGGGGCACAGGCTGAGGTTCTGGGCGATGGGAGATCGGACGAGAATGTAGAGGACAAGTCGATGACTTGTGAGGTCATCTGCTGGGGGTGCGGCTTGTGCCTCACCCTGCCCAGCTACTCCCCCGTCTTCAAATGCGGATACTGCGGGGCAGTGAACCAAGAAGCATCAGTGCGAGGATGCTATTGGAAGAGGCCGCAATACTGTCCACGATTCTACAACATTCGCGACCTCATCATCGTGTCCCTGGTCCTAGTCCTCATATGCTCCATAATAGGTACTTGTGCAGGCTGCTGTGGTCAATCCTTGAGTCAATTCAATGTGAGAAAGAAATTACAAAGTCAGCATTGCCGTTAGACTGCATGATCCTGCACCCTCCCGTCTCACTCCATGGCTTGTAGCTGGGCTTGTTCGCGTCTAAAACATGAGCGGTCCTCTCTAAGTTGCCCGGTTCTTCACTTTTTGCGGGGGTTGCAAAGAGAGGTGGGTGGTGCGTCGCTGCCATGCTGTATGCTGGTGCTCTTTCATACCACCAGCAACTACAACGTGTGGAAGTTGTTGGTGAACAATGTTCAAGAAGCAAATAAATTTGGAGGTGGTCGAGGTCAAGAGGCGTCCCAGTCTTGTAAGGAATGTCACTTGCATCTGGCACGGATTTGTGCTCGACTTAGAGTGAGCAAGCAGAAAGTAATTTGGCGAGCTGCATCCGCATTCTGAGTGTCACAGGGTCAGGGTCAGAGGCACGACCCAAGCCAAGCCGCAGGAGGCGGCACGGGAGAGGGCGCTCACTGCCGAGGCCGTGAGGAGCGTGCGCGACTGAAGCAGTTCCCCTGAGCAGTACCACTGCCCTCCCTTCTCCAGGGGAACCTAAAAGCCTCTCTTGCTTCCTCTGCTGTGGTCCTGATTGTGAGTACTCGCCTGCTGCTGCCGTCACTCTGGCTCTGTCAGGCGTTGGGGTGTGGACAACCTTCCCCTATGTGTGCCCCAGGGGCTATCCCCTGGTGCTGCAGACGGCCCTCACAGTGCTCCTCAGCGTCAACACCCTCTTCAACTTCGTCGCGTGCGCCTGCTTTGACGCGGGCAAGCCCCACCCCGTGGAGTGGGGATTCGTCGACAAGGTGCCGCGGGCGTCCCTGCAGGAGCACACGTTCTGCGAGCTCTGTGAGAAGCCCAAGCCGCCGCACGCCCACCACTGCCGCGTGTGCAGAGCCTGTGTGCTCGACATGGACCACCACTGCCCCTTTGTAGGCTCCACTTAGCCCCTCTCCGTCTCTCTCTCTCTCTCTCTCTCTCTCTCTCTCTCTCTCTCTCTCTCTGTGTGTGTGTGTGTGTGTGCGCGTGTGAAGTGGTGTCCACGCGACAGCGCCTCCATTACTTGCTCCCTTCCATTGTGCCTCCCCTTCGCTCCGCGAGGATCATCTTCAGTTTTGCAGGCTCGGGGTAAGCACTGGGATGGGCACGAGACAGTCAAAGAGTAGAAGAGGGAATGGTTGTCTCTTTGAGCAGTTGGTCTCTTACGAGCACGTCCCCCACGATGTTCTCGGCTGCATGGTCGGAAAGATTGCTGGCACGTTCAATGAGGTCTTAGCTGCTGCATCCAGTTAGATAATTGCGTTGTGGCACAAGTTCCTGCTGTAATTGCGGATTCCTTCTGCTTGCTGTCGGAGGATATTGTTTGCATCATAGAAGTTGCCAGCCCAAGAATGTCTGCACTTAGGTTGGCATATGCCATTTGAGATGAATTAGTTTAGGAAGGACCTCCTTCATGAGTCTGTGTAGGTGCCTCGTGACTCTCGTGAAGCTGCACGCTAGTATGTCTTGTTTTCTTGAGTCCCTCTTGCCTGGACATTTCCACACGACAGTGTAGTCCGATGGTCTGATGACGTTGTCTGTAAGCACGTGCTACGTGGCAATATGCGTGTGGTCGCCTCGTCCTTCTCAGCAATATTGAGTTCAGCAGCGATCAAGGGCAGGTTAGCCCTTCAATATTTCGGGGGTTTGGATTGCATTGGTGGCTATTATTACTATTGGACCACATAACCCCACGTGAGGTTGTGTTTGGGCAACCGCTCATGCAGAGTGGAGGTGCTCAATTGTGTGCAAAGTGCTTGTCCCCACAAAGCCACCATCTTCCTGTGTTAGACTCAGGCCTGCGAGCTATGCCTCATATTGTCCTGTGTGTAGAAATACCGAACGCTGTTCTGTGAGCAGGGTGAGCTCGTCCCTGATTGTGCTTGTGTGATGATGTGTATGCGGCAGATCGGGAACTGTGTGGGAGCGAACAACCAGCGGCACTTTGTGTTGTTCCTCTTCTTCGCCTTCTTGAGCTGCATCTACGTGCCCATCATGGCAAGCCTCGCCTTCTCTCGCTTGTGGCCGTCGCTGGCGAGTCTCAAGGAGGCTCCCCCCTACGCCCTCTCGTTTGGGGCTGGGGGCATGGCAATCGCTGCCATCAAGAGCCTCCTACAGCTGCAGTATGCTCTATCCTCCAAGGCTGTAGCGCTGCTATATCTCACCGTTGCTGGCATCTCCACGGCCATAGGCGTAGGCTTCCTCTTAGTGCAGCAATTGAGGCTCATAGCTTCCGGTTTCAGTTACATAGAGTCGTTACAAAGTAATCCGCAGTACACAGAAGGAGATGTGAGCCAAGGCCCAAGGGCTTCAAACACGACCGTGACCAACTTTAGGAGGATATTTGGGAAGGGTCACCCCATCTCATGGTTTCTTCCTCACATTCGGCCCCCTCCTGGGAGTCGCGCGGAGACTTTATTTGTCAAAAAACGTACTGTTTGATTGCAAGTTTTTGGCATCATGTAGGAGAGTCACATGTGTATGCGCATACAACATGCATGTTGTACCTTCTGGCCATCAGAGGACTCTGAGCTATGGAGCACGGCATGCAAAGCCATTGCTGGCAGTAGCAGCCTCGTGGGAGACAATTGAGCCTCAATACAGTCAGCTACCTTTGAACAAATCAGCACTTGTCTATGCATGCTGGAAGACATGAATGTTGACACATGGCCATTTATTGGCATGCGGAAGAAAGGCAGAGTCTGTGGCGCACAAAATGACTTCAATGTCTCTTTATGATAAGAGCGATAAAAATCTCGGGCCTAGAGTTTATCCGGCGAAACATATTTGTTATGATGCCAGATGCGAGCTTATCTCTTCTTTTTCCTACTTGACGTTCGAGTTGGCTTTGGCGTCACTTTTGGGGGAGCTCTCGGGGACTCCTGCACGGCAGCTTCTGTGGCCTCCACCAGAGGAGATTCGGGAAGCTTCGACTCTTTCCCGCTAGTGCTCCTCCGCTGCCCCCTCTTGCCCCTCCTACCAGTCACAGTGATCGCGTCCGGCTGCACATCCGCCATCTCCAGGCTCACTGTGTCCTGGCCATCGACCACCGTGCAGCGCTCTCCCCCTCTCACAACTTCTGCACCTGAAATCTCAGGAGCAGCAGCAATTGCTACCGCAGCCACTGTGTCTCCATGTATCCCGCCATTTTCTTTGCTTTCAAGCGGGAAATCATGCTTCTGCAAGCGGCCATCAGCTGTCGCGGACGCGCCCACCTCGCCGTCTCCTTCTGTTAAGTCCAGCTCAGCTGCTGGAGAATCTCTCGTAGTCCCCCTTCCTCCAACAGCCATAGCATCCTCTGCTGGCAGATAACCGGCAGGCGCGTCGCCATGCAGCAGAGCACCAGGGAGCCCCACGCCTCCATTTGCGCATTCTCCCGCAGGCCCCCCACCTGCAGCTCCAGCTGCTGAAGCCCCAGCAGAGAGGGGGGTCTCCTCATCTGCCTGGAGCTCAACTATGAGCGGCTCCTCATCCAGCCACACGTCGTCCGCCAGCTCCTCCCCATACGCATCTAATCCCTGGACCACCTCCTCGGCTTCCGCAGCCGGCGTCGCCGCTGCCGCCGCCTCTGGAGCCTTGTCCCCAGCCTCAGCCTCCGTCAAATCCCCCCGGGCTGCGGATCCTCCAGCCAGGGGCTGTGCTGGACCGACGTCCGCCATGACTGCGTCCTCCTCACGAGCCTGCTCCATGGCAGCCCCTGGAAGCTCCTCTCCCTGCACTTGTTGATCTGCTGCCACTCTTGAGGGATCCAAGCCCCCAGGGAAGCTGCCTTCCCCTACCACCTCGCTTCTGGGACGAGCTTGCGTCCTTTCACCACCCAATCCTGCAGAGCCTGCCCTCTCAGTTACTGCTAGTGTGTCCCCTGCCTCTGCCAACGAGGGCGAGGCGGCCGCTACCGCCGCCGCCCCAGCAGCAGCCGCAGCGGCAGCAGAAGTCTCATCGGCCTCCTCTTGAGCTCCCACTTCCATCTCAAACTCCATTCCGACGGCGCCGTTGTCCGCGTCCTCGTTGGCCTCTCCCAGAGGAGCAGGAGGAGGCCCTTCGTCCGCAGGGTCGGAAAGGAGGAGCTTCTCATCATCCGACGCACCATTGCCATGCCCGTCAGCAATGAGCAAACTGCCAGCGGGTTGGGCAGCAGCAGCCTCCAAGGAGGATGCTGCTGCTGCTGGCTGTGCGGCTCCTGATGTCTCAGCCAGGAACGCAGCAGACACTTTGGGGGGCTCAAAGGACAGGATGAACGACCCCACGGCTGACGCCTGCACCCGGCCTTCCCTCTCTGGCTGGGTGTACAACGCCATTGCAGCCTTCAGTGCCTGCGAGAGAGGGAATGCCCACATGATAGTATCAAGTCAGGTCAAACGTTACACAGGAAGCCATGACCTGGCGGTCCCACATGCTGTCTCGACCAACGCACCCGGCAACAGCAGCAAGGCGCCCTTCAGGGTGTCATGATAGGGTGGCCGTGGACAATTAAAGTAAAGACACGTGGAGATGTATTTGGTTAAGTGAAATGCAATGTGCGTATAGATATACACTGGCACTGTCTGCGCAACACTGGAGGACGGATAGAGGGGGAGGGCAGTCGGCATCGCAAAATATACCTCGGAAGTCACAGCAGATGCAGCAGCAACAGCAGCAGGCACCAACCTCTGTCCCGCCTGCCACACACCCCACCTTAGACCCCTTCTCTTGAGTGGCATGAATTGGCCCCACCCACTTGCATAAATCCAAGCAGGCTCATGCAAGAGGCAAGCGGCAAGGGAACGTCCCTGTCATGGTCAACCCTTTCAGGTGCATACAGAGTTCCACATAGGCCAGTGTAGCTGCTAGCCCAGCTGCAACAATTGAGCAGCTATTTGCCAGCTATGCAGCCGATGACTTTTGTGGACTCCACCTCGTCTCCTTGCAGGTGGAGAAACAATACATGACCTGTACGACCAGAACATACATAGACGGAGCGTACTCACATGCCAGGCATGCGACCTGTTTACTCACGCCACTTGAACACAGAGAGAGAGAGAGAGAGCATGAGATAAGGGCGGTTAAGCGAGAAGTTGTGCGCGTCCCACTCACCGTGGGGCTCTCTGGAGTCTCCGCCTCGGTCATGGAAGACATCTCCTCCTCCTCTTCTCCTTCTCCATCATCAAAGACGTCGCCGTCCACGTCACCAGGCAGAACAGGCACAAGCTCCTGGTAGCGTGCGCGCATTTCTTTCCCAGCAAGTTGCCAGGACACGGGCAGGCGCACTAGGAGAGCCCTCAGGGCAGCCAGCGCACCTTTGGTCTGGCCTGCTCCCTTGGAGGGCCCCTCTCCTTCCCTGCCGCGGCCGCCATCGCCGCCTCTTGGCCCTCCCGCAGCGCCACCCGGGGGAGCCCCCACCTGCTGCTCCGCTCCGCCTCCTTCCAGGAGCAAGTCCTCCCCTACCCCCTTGCGCTGCTTCGGCTCCCGCCCCTCAGGCCCACCAGGACGCCCGTGGAACTCCCCATGGAGGCCTGCATGGCTGCCACCTGGACCGCCCATGTGCAGCGGCTTTCCGTCAAACCCAAGGCCCTCCCCTTCTCTCGCTCCCTCATCCCACGGGCCCATGCCGGGGCCTTGCCCCCAGCCGGGGTACCGCATTCCTCCCGGCCCGCCACCTGGCATCGGGCTGAGCCCCCCCCCGCCTCTCTCGCGAGCATCCCACGGGCCCATGTGGTCTCCCCAGCCCCCCCTGTAGGGGGGCCCTCCACCCCTCTCCCAGTGTGGCTGGTGGTGACGATCCCACGCGTCCATTCCTCCAGGCCCCCCAAACTCCGGCCCCCTGGGCCTGAAGCCACCACCGAAGTGCCCTCCCTGTCTGCCCGGCCCCCTCCAAGCAGGCCCACTCATGCCCGGCCCCCTACCATCCGGCATGCCTGCAAGCCCCCCCTCAAACCCAAAGCCCATCTCGACCGGATGGCCCCTGCCGGGCGGTACGCCAACCCCGAGCCCCCCTGGGCCATACATCATGACATGCGGGGGGGGGTACACGCCGCCCCCCCCAGGCCCCATGGCAGGGCCAAATGCGGGCGGCCTTGGGCCATTAAAGGGCATAAAACCGGGGAAGACGTCGCCTCCCACTCCCACTCCGGGGCCCATAGGAGGGTGTACTCCCAGCCCTGGCTCCTCCCAGGCCCCCCCAAGCCCGGGCCGGCCTCCTCCTCCCCCTCCTCCGGGGGGGGGCCTCCAGTGCTCGCCCGGACCTAGCAGGCCCCGATCTCCGGGCCTCTGCTTTACAATGCCACCCCCCCTCGGCCCGCCCTGCAGGCTGCTTGGCTCGGACTCCAGGGAAGTCTCGCGGTGGAAGGGAGGGACGTCAGCGTCAGCGTCAGCTTCGGCATCTGCGGCACTGGCACCGGCACCGGCACCGGCACCAGCAGCAGCCGCAGCATGGGTCGCTGGCATCTGCAAGCCCAGGGAGGGCGGTAGCGGCGCCAGCTGGGGGGGAGGCTTGATGGCCTGGCTGTGGTTGATGTTGCCACCACCGGCGGCAGACCTGCTGCTGCTCCTCTTGCGCCGCTCACCGCCGCCACTGGCAAACGAGGACATCTCGTCCACGCCCTGGGGACGCTCAGCAGGCCCGCCACCTCCAGGAGGGGGCTGTCCCCCCCTGCTGCTGCTGCGCAGCGCACCCGCCAGTGAGCGCGGGCTCAGGGACCTCTCTGTGCTGCCCCGCTCTGCGGCTCTCCTGGTGGTGGCACCTCGTCTACCAGATCCAGCTGCAACTACAGCTGCGTTACGCTCTGGGCTGTACAGCTCGCCCTGTGGCGGCCCCCCTAGTGTCCCGTCACCCCCCTGGTCAGCCGCCCTACGAGGCGCCCTCCCAAGGGTGCCGCTGCTGCTGCTCACACTCGGCTCGTGGCCCTCGCCCTTGCTGCCCCGCCTGTTGCGGGCAGCAGAGGGTGCTGGGCTTCTGCCATCTGGCAGAGCAGGAGGAGAGAGCGACCGCCCGGCAGACTGAGCACCTCCGGCACCGTTATTAGCAGGGCTGGCGCTATGACCCTTGGCAGCCCCCCTGTCTGTGCCCGTGCCTGCCTGCATCGCCTCCACTCTGCCATTGCCCATGCCGTCGTCCTCGTCGCCTTCAAAAACCTGCAGGTCCCTCTGCCCATCGCCGTTGCCTGACCTCGACCGCGGCCTCCTCTCCTCCTCATAAAAGGCGTCCCTGTCATGAGAGCGCCCGGGGCTCCCGGACTTGGCGCGCCTCCTCTCTTCAAGCTCTGGATACGGCGGAGGCCCCATGTCATGCTGCTGCCGCCGCCTGTCCGTCATTTCGCTGCCCTCTTCCAGTTCCATAGCATGATACGAGGGGAACCTTTGACCCCCCATCCCCTCGTAAGGCAGGCCAGCGTGAGCGTAGTGGCGACCGTACCTGTCACAAGATCCCCCCCGGGATGCAAAGCCCCTCTCTCGTGATTCGTAAGTCTTTCTTTTGTAGAGTGCCTGTGCACCAGCTCCTTCTGCCCCTTTTTCCTAGTGCTTCAAAGCACACAAGTGAGCAGCCATACAGCACGCTGCTTGTTTCAATAAGAGGGAAGTGCCACGTGCCCTTGTGCAGCATTTTTGAAGGCCAGGTAGCCCTCCACCACGTGCAAACAGGAGGCGAAAAGCTCTACCAAGAGCGAGCGACAAAAGACTTGAACTACAGCACACTAAAAACAAGATAATTCAGAAGCCAGCTCCCACGCGGATGAAAAGGTAGGCATATATAGCAGAACGTAAAGCGCAATACCTGAGATCGTGCGGGTGTGCGTGTGCGTGCGCATGTGCTTGTGCATGAGGATGTGCAGGGTGGTGATGAGGCATCAACAAGTCATAAGGGGGAGGGGGACGCTGCTCCTGCATGTGCCCCACATGGCGCTGCTGCTGCTGCTGCTGCCTGGCGTGCCTGCGTGCAGCATACTCCTCTGCCACGCGCGCAGCGCTGCGTGGTTCCACCCGCTCCTCCCACGCTTCCTCCCCCGAGTCCTCCCTCCGTTTTCGGCTCCCTCCCTCTGGTGCTCTCTGCTCGTTCTCTCTCTCACGCCCCCTACCCCTCTCCTGGTACATGACCCCCCCACCCCCTGTTCCCCGTGCATCATACCTGCTGCTGTGCTCCCTAGGCCTGCCTGCACTGCCCGCAGCACTGGGTTCTGCCAAGTGTTGCGCCCTCCTTCTAAAACCGTCCTCGTCTTCATGCGCCCCTCCCGCAGCCTCCACCTGCCTCTCTCCATCTCTGCCATGCCCTCTCTCCAGCTCCTGGCTTTCTCCGCCCCTCCCTCTCTCCCTTCTCCTGTCGTAAGAAGCTCTACGGTCTTCCAAACCATCAACAACACCCCGAGCATCATCCCTCCCTTGCCGATTGCCCTCCTGCCTCTCCCCTCTCCCGCACTCGCCTCTGTTTACACCTGCTCCTTCGTCGAGCTCAACCCGAGACTTTCTTTTAGCACCTCCATCAGCAGCATCGTCCCCCCTCGCACCCCCCCCCTGCCGGTACCTCTGAGTGCTCCGCTCCCTTTCCCGCCTCTCCTCGTGCTCCCCACCACCCCCCTCACTGTCACTGCCTCGGAGCTCCTCCCTGCCACGAGACTCCCTCGGCCAGTCATCCCCTGCCCTCTTCCCCCTGCTACTGGGCTGCTTCCGATCGTCTCTGCCGCCGCGCTCCCTCTCGTCTCTCCTCGCATCCCTCGAGTCTCGTTGGCTCCAACGGTCCTGGCCTCCTCCTCCCACGCGTCCCCGCCCACGGCTGTCATCTCTCCTCCGCCGCCAGTCAGGGCTGGTGTTGCTTTTGGCATTGTCCTTCCGCCACCTGTCGCGGTCCCCAGGGTCCTCACGCCGTCGGCGGATCCTCTTCTCGAGCTCCCTCTCAAGCTCGGTGTTCCGCATCTCTTCCTGCACTCTCCACTCTGCAAGCCCAAGCCCACATCAGAGGAGCACACACGTCAGGGGAACGGCCACCCCTTGCAAGGAAGCTGCTTTGATGCTCTGCTGCATCATTAGCAGGGCAAAGGACCAGCAACTGCCTCCAGCATCACTGCACACTGTACACGCTCAGATTATGTCCCATAGGCGCTCAGAATATCGAAACCATGCCTACAACGTCGACATGTAATGAACGCCACTTAATTTGTTTACGCCTTCTTTGCAAAATCTGACCTAAGATCGGTTCCAGAAAGGATGGGCTAGACGTGTCCAACAGTGTCAAGCTATCGCGCTCAGATTGCAAGATCAGAACACGTGGCCAAAAACAGCATAGATGCCCCATTCTTGCATGATACCAGGTGGAGGACAGAAGAGGCTGTCAAGACTCGCCCGCCAAGCACCCACCCCTTGGGTCCCGATCCAACCACAGGCTCTTGACAGGCCACAATGATCCAATGAGTGCTCTGGCACCCCGTGGAGCAGATAGGACGACACGACAAAAAGAAGCAGCAGGAAACTGACAAGATTTAGGAATTTCTAAGGATTCCACGGCGCGTCAAGCTTTCTTCTCACCTGCGCTCCCAACAGGGAAGTGATTCTCGTTTGACGGCGGCCCTGGGTCGCCCCCCTCATGCTCAGCCCCTGCCTGATACTCCTGTAACACCTGCTCGCGCGTCTTTTCGCGCTCTAGCTCCTGCCTCAGCTCTTCCCGCGCACTCCATGGTGACCGACCTTTCTCAAACTGCTGCTTCTCCCCGGTCTCCCCCCTAGTGGTCATCTCTTCCCCTCCAGCCAGCCTGCCTCGAGCTTCGGATGACTCCACAACGTTGACCGTGTCTGCTGTTATTTGAGCAGGCTCATCCGTATCCCACCTTCTTGCTCGCCTTCGGCGAGGGGCGGGGCTGGAAGGAGTCTCAGGTTCCTCTTCCTCATCTGCGCCCACTTCACCGTCATGAGGAACTCTCTCTTCCGTATCTTCTCTTCCCAGCTGAGCATCATCCCGACCTTCCCACCCGCCCGCCTCGTCTCCAACGCTGAAGGCAGCATCCACAAGGCCTTCATCATCGACTGCCTCTACCTCCGCTTCTTTGTCCCCACCCATATCTTCCTGTATGCTGTGGACGTCTCTATTGCGCATATCATCAGGGGCCCCTGTCAAGTCGTTACTGCAGTTTCCAGCATCAAGCTCATCATGGACGAGCTCCTCGAGTCCCATGATTGGGTCATACGCTGCCTCATTGCCAGCAGTCTGTAGTTCGTGAGCTGGCTCAGAAACCCTGTTGTCGTCACCTGCACTCTGGTCAGTAATCCTGCGGCTCCTGTGTTTCTCACGTCTATCCCCGTCCTTCCTCTCCCTTCTCCTTCCTTGTTCGCCATCGTCGTTTGCATCCTCCCTTGCACCTCTAGTGCTCCTATTTTCTTTCGAATGCCGCCCATTTTCATCTCTTTTCTCGTCCCTATCCCCTCCAAAACTCCTCTCCCCTTTCAAATGTTTCCGCTTCTCTTTCTCTGATCTATCACGTTTCTCCTCTCTACGAATCTCCCTCTCAGACCTTGCCTCGACCTCCACTACTTTCAGGTCACTTAGGGAATCCCCTCGCTGACAGTCAGCATCAGTTATTGTATCTTGCAGCGGTTCCCCTGGACCTCCCCTCTGTGATTCTAGAACAGACTGGTTTCTCTGATCAGTAGTTAAGACATGATCCAAAGTATCGATCTCCTCTACGAATGAGCTTTTATGCGATTTACTATCTCGCCTTCTGTTGCTTCTCACATCTTTGTGTTCATCATCGTGTCGCCTCCTTTTACCACGTTCTCTTTTATCACTACGGATTGTTGCATCAATGGTTGTCAAGCCTTTGAACTGATCAGCACTGGTTACATCCACAGAATTCAAGCATGCCCTTTCGTCAATCTCATCGCCTATGGTCCCAGCTGCCAAAGTCTCTAAAGTGACTACCCCAGGTTGATCAGCAGGTGCATCAATATCTACAAAATTAAATTGATTATTGTCCACAATAGCCGTGTGCCTTTTGCTATCCTGCCTATGACCATGCCTGCCGCTATACTTGTCAGTAGGAATTTTCTCACTATAATCTTCCGCTTCACCATAATCTGCCTCAATGTGGCCCTTTCCGTTTCTCCGGGCTTTTGCATCCGCCTCTACCTTGTCCTTTCGACGGTGCCCGCCTGCACCAGAACTACTATCCATGCGGCTTGACCTTCGTTTCCGTTCTCTATCGCCCCGACCAGCATCCTCCTTGTCATCCTTGCTTCTTCTTCGAGAGCTCGACATGAGGGCGACTCAGCTGAATTTACTTAAAAAAAAGTACATGTAAGAGCAAGTCACAGCGCAACATCCTGTAGCTTTACAGATGTTCTTTTAAGAATCTGTCCAACATATATAACTGCAGACATATCCCACTACACCTGATTAAACTTCCACCATAGTATAGGCGTAGAACGATTTACGAGAAGCGTTTTTAATCATGAACAAATTGAGAGCAAATTATGCGTGACGCTGAAAACCCTGGGGGGTTAGGAGTCTGGAGTGTATTTAGTGTGGATTGGTGTAATTACCTGGACCGGCATTTCATTCCAAAAGTATGAGAAACAATGATTGACAATGAAATGTTTGAACAAATAAAAACAACAATTCACTAGTGTTTTAATTTCGTGGTCGCCTCGCCAAGCTTGGTGGAGCAAGCAGGCAATGCAAGTAGATTCTCGAGCGACGTATGCACGATGCGAGGGGAGAAGTGACTCGTTAGGTGTAACGCATGAAGCTGGATGAAGCTGTGTCGCTAAGACACGCGCACCTTCGCGCAGCAGGAGCGGTAAGTCAAAGTACGATCTAGAGTCAGAATTGCTCCCAGACAATCCAAGAAGTCCAAGCAGAGTAAATCGGACAAGGTTGACCTGGATTTGACTGAGGGTAAGGACCTCAGCTTGACTTTTTCATTCCAGTTATTATGCGGAACGGCGACAGGCCCATAGGGTGTTAACTCTTTTGTCCAGGAGGCCATTCTTTGAGAAAAAATCAAAGGATTTGCAATTAGCGAAAAAAATCAGTATGTTGTGCATCTTGGTGAATTTAATCAAAATTCACATGTTTTTGCGGCATGTGTGTCGCGACTACTATCCGTTTGACGGTGCCGCACACGCAGCGCAAGCTACGGCCACCCAGGTACAAAAAGTCAGCGTTGACTCATCGACCACTTGACTGAATACATCGCAGTCAGCGGTTATGTCGGCGTCAAGACCACTGGCAAGGGGTCAATGTCAATGTGCCCCACACCCAGGAATGGGGGAGGTTTTGACAGCATAGATAGCCGCGAGGCTAGAAGCTGGGGATCAGTGATGAGCCGCCCAGCAGGTACCAAGTCAGGTACTGCGTGACTGGCAAATTAAGCCAGGTCATGGTCGCAATGCCAAGATAGGTTACAGCCGCCTGGTGGGGAATCTTGAGCAAGTGGCATTTGCTTGTACACGCCGCTCAGGAGTTCTTAGCCATGAGCCAATTAGGCGTGACTCCCAGCTGAGAAGCTAAGCAGCCACGCGCGACAGTCACGAGGTGTGCATGCATGCCGAGTGACTACGAGTTTGGATTGAGCATGGCTAGGCGAAAGCGACATGCAGCTAAGCTTTGTGACTAAGCATGGCATTCTCGAAAGATGACGCTGTGTGGTGCCTGCGGAAGGCACGAATCTTGCCTGAGACATGTCATTCACTCTCACGCACTTTTGCCAAGAAGCAGAAGGAGCAGAAGGAGAAGAAGGAAGGAGAAGAAGGGCGCGAAGAAGAAGAAGGAGTTCCCAAGGCCATTGGAGAGCCGAGGCCCCACGCTTCTGCCGACGCTGAAGATTCTTCTCAGTGTAACATAGATAAGTTAGGAGTGTAGGAGTTCTCAAGAGGGAATCTCACTGTTGAAAGTAGGAGAACTTTAGAATAGAATCTGCAAGAAGATTAGCACACAATCGGCCGAACGCCACAAGTGTGGGTGAAGCAGCCTTAAAATGGTGAGTTGTGTGTTAATTTCCAAGTTCTCAGAAGTCGCATTCGCATCTCGAAGACAGAGAGTAAGTATTGACAAATAAAGCTCTCAGTAAAGAACTGAGTGAGCCTAGCCTGGCAGTGAAGAGCTGTTAAGGCGCGGTGTTAAGTGAAGAGCTTGACCTAGGCCAGCATAGACGTGTAGTTTCAGAGTTTTGTAAGCTGTGACTTTGTGAAAGTTAAGCGAAAGCCTAAAGGGCGATTTTCTCTGAATCTGACGTTGTATGCCAAGCTGCTTAGAGTGTGATTTCTGCAAACTACAATTTGCTCGCTTGTGAACCCAAGAACCTTAAGTGTAGTGAAACAGATAGATAAAGTACTTAGTGAAATATAATACTTTATCTATTCAAGACAAGGATCTTTGAACACAAGTGGTAGCTTCTTGAAAGAGAGATGGCTTCTTGAAAGTTAATATATTTCTGGATTTTGGCAAGTACAAGAGTGATTCTGGAATGTCTTTCTATGTTCTAGCTCTTGTTTATATACTTGCTACATAAGTAATTTCTAGGAAAGTGTATGTTGATGTGTTGGCACCCAACACATCCCAAAACTTGCCACCTCTTTCTAGAATAATGTACACATGTCCTTTTGACCTAAAAAATGGCACATTTGACTTCTGCCACGTGGAGTTCTTCTAGGTCTTTCCTCGAAAATGCCTTGGAAGGTTCAAAGGACATGAACCAAGTTACTGGAGTACCTATTCACACTTGACTCCACACAATACTACTCCAAATATATTTGAAAACATTAATATATGCAAACTAATATATAATAACTCAAATCACTACATCACCCCCCCGACAGAAAAAGCGACGTCTCGGCGCGTCAAGTAAGGTCTTACACATGTGGAGCAGACTAGTCAACAGCTTCAAGTCAGATGCCACGCATGTGAGGAGGATTAGTCCAAGGCGCCAAGTCAGGTGCTCCACATGTAAGGTAGACTAGGCAAGGTCGTGGGTGGTGTGACCTTATTGGCTAGCCTACTCCTTGATGATAAAGAAAACTGTACAAGTTGGCCCAGAATCTGCCACAAATTCAAAAATTCATAGCGTCCACAGAACTGCTCCAAATCTGAAAATTCAAGTGCCCGACGGACCGCGTCGGAGAATTCTACCGGGTCACCATATTTGAGAGCATTCTAATTTCTGGAGTGTCGTTGAGAGCTGAGAGAGTAGGCACTCCTCCAAATCTGTGCAGAAACTTCTGAAAATCATAAGTCCTTCTATACTTCTCCAAATTCTGCAAACTAAGTCTCAAATTGGGCGCTGTAAGATGTTCTACCAGAGTCTTGAGTTTCAGAGCATTCCAAGTTCAGGGGAGGGCACAATGTCAGAAGGCATATTCTGCCCTAACAATGCCAGCAGCTTGACCCCCTTCTACTTAGAGCATCATATCTCTCTCACCAGTGCTTCAAATTGAGCAAACTTGGACTCTAAATGACCGGCTACTTATGGAATACAGCCAGGTAACTTTTCAAAATTTATTATGCAGAGACCTTTCACCAGTAGCAGTTTTAGTTTTCTGTCCAGAAACTGCGAGAAGAGAAGAGTGTCTAATGTCAATTTTTCCTCTTTCTTGTTCTTGCAGGCTGCCTCCAAGCGGTCTTCTGCTGCTTCTTGATGGTGGCAGGCTGCCTCCCTGAAGTCCTCGGGCTTCTAGTAGAGAGACTTGGGGCTGGTCCAAGATGGGGGTTGGCGGCATAGAAGCGCTTCAACTTTCTCTGAACTTTGTCAAGGTAATGCGCCATCACCCAACTATTCTCCGAATTTGGATATCCTTTCCACTTGATCAAGTATTGCTGCTGTCTCCTGAAATTTCTCATAGCCACTATGTCTTCCACTTCGTACTCCAAATGATCATCCACTATTGTTGGGGCTGGTGGGGTTGTCACACGTCCTGGGAACTTGTTGTCGGGTTGCACATATGGCTTGAAGAGGGAAGCGTGGAATACGGGGTCGATGTGCATAGTCTGGGGAAGTTCTAGCTTGAAAGCAACGGGGTTGACTTGCTGGATAATCTTAAAGGGTCCCAAATACTTGGGAGAGAACTTGCTGCCGGCAGGCCTATTGTTTAGAGAATTATTCTTGGACGATAGTAACACGTTGTCACCCACTCTGTACGTAATCTCTCTTCTGGACCTGTTTGCCACTCTTGCTTGAGCATCTTGCGCCTGTTGTAGAGCTTTCTTCGCTGCTGTAAGGGCCGCTTCTAATGTCTCCATAAAATTTGTTGCTGAAGGTACTTCATCATGGCCAGCCGTGAAACTCAGCGGCGTGGTTGGATGGAAGCCATAGTTGAGGAAAAATGGGGACTCTTGGGTAGAGGCCTGCGTCGTGTTGTTGTAGGCAGACTCCAGGGGGGTCAAGTACATGCCCCAATCTTGCTCCAGAGTAGACACGTAGGCCTTTAAAGAGGTCTTTAGAGTACGATTCATACGCTCGGTTTGCCCATCTGATTGCGGGTGGTAGGCAGTGGACATATCCAGCGATGTACCCAAGTTCTTGAAGAGATTTTTCCAGAAATGGCTTGTGAATCTTGGATCTCTATCCGACACAATTCTTGATGGTAGTCCATGGAGTCGGAAGATGTTGTCAAAGATGAGTCTTGCAAGTTGTGGTGCTGTAGCCTTAGTCCTCGTGGGAATAAAATGAGCCATCTTGAAAAGTCTGTCCACCACCGTGAGTATTGCATTATGGCCTCGAGGTGTCACGGGCAAGTCCACGATAAGGTCCATTGAGATGTCCGTCCATTGTCTTTCGGGGATTGGTAGTGGTTGGAGGAGTCCTCCCGCCTTTTGCGATGATGGCTTGATTCTTTGGCATGTGTCACAGGTCCTGCAGTACTCCTTGACTTGCTTAGACATGCCTGGCCAGCAATAAGTCCTGGCTAGACCGCCCGTGGTCCTTAGGATTCCGAAGTGTCCTCCAAGAGGGTTGTCGTGTGCTTCTCGTAGAAGCAAGAGCCGGAGGTCTAAGTCATTAGGAACACATCTCTGGCCCGTATCTTGCCTCACCCAATAATTGCCTTCTTGCTTCTTGTATGGGTCCAAGGCTGCTTCTCCGTTCTTGTAGTAAGGGTCTCTTTCATAGGCGGCTGAAAATTGAGCTTCCAGATCTGTCTTCAGGGATACCATCACTGCATTTAATTGCAGTCTTGAGAGGGGGTCAGCCGGGTTTGTCTTGCCGGGCTGGTACTGAATCGTGATGTTGTATTGTTGCAAGTATCCGCTCCATCTTGCTTGTCTCCTTGAGAGATACGGCTGCGTTTGGAGGTGCTTTAACGCCTCGTGGTCCGTGGTGACCAGTACTTTGCGTCCTTCAACGTAGCAGCGCCAAACCTTCAAGGCATGTACAATCGCCAATGCCTCTCGCTCCGTGGTTGTATAATTTTGCTCGGCTGGATTTAGCTTCCTTGACTCGTAGGCGATGGGCTGCAGTCCCTTGCCTTGGTCTTGAAGCAGGATTGCTCCTATTGCATAGGAAGATGCATCGGTGATGACGTGGAAGGGCCAATCTGGGTTTGGACTTGGGAGTGTGAGCACCGGGGATGTGGTCAATCTTTGCTTTAACTCTTGAAATGCCTCTTTCTCTTTCTCGGTCCATGTATATAGCCTGTCCTTCTTGAGTAGATCTGTCAGGGGGGCTGCTATGTGCGAGAAGCCTTGGATGAATTTTCTGTACCAATTGGCAAATTGTAATGAATTAGTATATTAGTCGATATAATATTCATTTAAATATAATAGTTAATTAAGTTCAGCCTGTTGAACTTTAGTTAAATAGTCAGTCTGCTGGACTTTACATAATTATCACTTTGCTGACTCAGTCGAAAGCAGCAGGCTGAAAGTCCATATAAGTCAGCTTGCTGACACATTCTTTGACAGCAAGTTGACTTCCGTACTCGGTAGCAGCGAATTGCCTTGATATGCATCTAAGTGCGATATGCTAGATGAATAGCCAGATGACATCCCTATGATGGATGGCTATTCGGGATGATGGGAGATGGCGGTGGATTTGGTTAACCGAGGTCCTACCAACGTGGTTAACTCCCGGGTAGGCGGTGCCATCGCACTGACCGTTGAACAGTAAACTCATTCCATGTACATATGCTAGGCATTGCTCTCGAGTTCGGCATTCGGAAACGAGGCCAACTCTCTTGTACAGCTTACTGAGAGAGATCTGAATCCAAGGCGAGAAGCCATTGATACGCACTGTCTTCTAACCTTGCTTATGTATGAGTTTACTGATTTGCATCATTGATGCTAGTTTACTCGCATTTGACTTACGAGTATTATTCCCTGCTAGTGTATTGTCCTTTGCCGTTTAACTAGTTAACGGAAATACCATAAAGATTACTTGCTGATATAAAGATCTTTATTAATTGTTAATCGCCTATTTGGTAAGTCGATTCATTTCAGTGGTATCGGAGCAGTTATCACAGTCTTCTTTGTATGGTAAGGACAAGGTCTCAAACTAGCAACTCCCGAGACATGGAGAACCAGGATAACGAGAATGTCGAAAACCAGGCGGAAAGCCATGTAGCGGGAAACCGTACCTATTCGGAAGCAGTAGCGGATACTGCAGCTAGGGAGGCTGCAGATGAGGCAGCTGCTATTGCCTCAGTCGCAGCTCAGCAAGCTGAGGAGGAGATAGCCAGACTAGAAGCTGAACAAGTAGCAAAGGCCGCTGAAGATATACAAAGGAGGGAAGGACAGCCAGCTGACGAGCGCACTGTTGAAGAACTTATGGCATCAAGGGCCAATGTTCTGAACCCACCTCCTGCCGTACAACTCAATGTACCCCTAGGTCAAATACGTGACCGGCTGAATGCGGCAGGAATTGCTGCTGCAGGAGCAAGAGGGATTGTTGAGGACACTACTCAGCGAGTAGATGCCAATGCTGCTGCTGCATTTGCTAATCTACCACCCCAAAATGTAGACTTGGGAGCATTGTTCGTTCAGATGCAGTCGCAAATGGCGACCATGTATCAGTCCCAGCAGGAGGACAAAAGAATCATAATGTCCCTACTCCGGGACAGAGACCAACTGGGGTCTCACACCACTAGTGGTGGTGGCCGAGGGCCTAGTAAGCCCAAGCCGAAACCTCCCCAGGACTATGATCCTGAGGGAAACAGAAAATATTACCTGATCAAGTTTCTCGCGGATGTTGAGCAGTGGCTGGAGAACTACCCAGAACTGCAAGATTACGAGAAGGTCAGGCACACCGGTGCGCTACTGAAAGGCAGTGCCGCAGACTGGTGGCTTTACTGGAAGGAAGAGCGTAAGGCTCGGCAACTCGGTGACCCTACGTGGGTAGAGTTTGTCGAGAAGTTGCATGAGAAGTTTGATGTCATCAACCAGCAGGAGAAAGCTATCTATGCGATGATCTCCCTGACACTGAAGCAGACCACTTCAGTTGCTGAGTTTGCTCAAAAGTTCCAAGAGAACATGATGAAGCAGCCTGATTTGCCAGAACGGTATAGGATAGCATACTTCAGGTATGGCTTGAAATCCGAGGTCTCTGGTCATTTTGCTGAGAAAAAGTATGAGAAACTGGCTGACTTGATCCAGGATGCTGACGCCTGGGATCAGCAGCAGTTCAATCACAAGCGCCAGAGTAACGCTTTGGTGTCTAAGATTGTCAAAAAGCCCCACGGTTCCTACAATGCAGTTGAAGGAGACCAGGCTGAGGATAATCAGGGTGATGAATATGAGTATGAGTACAATGCTATTCAGTCTAGAGGTAGAGGTGGTCCCTCTCGAGGTGGCTATGGAAGGGGTGGTGGTAGGACTAAGCCGAGACCAGCCTCAGCAAAATCTACTTGCTACCATTGTCAGCAGAAAGGCCACTACAGAGAACAGTGTCCGGTCAAGCACCTGCCTAAGGTCGAGAGAAAAGACCAGCCTTTAAAAGACAGCAACAGTCAGTAATCCAGTCTACTGACTGTGAGGATGCTAGAGATAGTGAGTCGTCACTAGCTGCCCTCGTAGCAGGTATTATGGGTCCTGCTGAACTGGATTCACTATGCATGCCTGACAAACAGATAAAGGAGACCATCAGCAATATAGACGTCCAGAGAGTGCACACTCTGGATGCTCTTGTTCCACCTGATGTCCAACATTTCTTTGCTACGTCAGGAGAACAATGCGAAAGTCAGGAAAAGACAGTCCCCCCTATCCTACTGCATTGCATGATTGCAGGTAGGAAGGTGAGGGCATTTGTTGACGGAGGGGCGTCACATACTTTTATTCATAAGGACTTAGTTAAGCGGCTAAGGCTGCCTACTGTCACCGAAGGGAATAGAAAAATATTCCTTGGAGATGCCTCAACTATCCCGGGAGGAGTTATAACCAAGCCTATTGAGGTGCAGTTAGGTTCTATCATTGCAGTTCTAACTGAAACGCTTACATTTGAGGTACTCAACACTGGTTTCTTTGATCTCGTGCTAGGCAGGTCCTGGCTTAATAGACATC
>WELA01008022.1:0-33526 GCA_009602735.1 Mesotaenium endlicherianum | reverse complement strand
AGGTAAAAACTTGCTTCTGCCCCTACAATCTAAAAATTCTGTAAATCTTAGTAAAAATTATGTAACAGTCGAAAACTTTTGACTGGCTACCTTTGTATGTCTTAAAATTACTCTGAATATAATGGAGTTCTTCTATGATAAAAGGTGATGAAAACAAATAAATCCATACAACTAAAAGCGGTTTTTCTGTTAATCGTGTTCTCCCTGAATACGGTTATTGGATTTGCTTGTTCTGTTGGTTTGGATTTAGGCTTTAACGCTTCTCATCATCACGAGGAAGCAACGCAGTCTTCAACACACGTACATGCTGATGGTAAAAAACATCAGCACCACCATCAACATAATCATCAAGGGAAAAACCACAATCAAGCAGGGCATCAGCATAAATCAAAAGGTGATAAAGACAATTGCTGCAATGACGGAGTAACAAAATTTGCCCAGCTTGAAAAGACCGTCCCCCAATCCGTAAATGCTGTAATTAATCCTGTATTCTTTGCAGCATTTCTTTCTACATACTTTGATTTTGACCTCTTATTTGCTTCGCAGGTCGTTCCGAATATCAAACATTTTGTCCGAAGTTACCATCCTCCCATATCGGACATTCGCATAGCTATTCAGAGCTTTCAGATTTGATTTAATGTTTCATTTCTGCATGGCATTATTTGTCATGCCTGTACTTTTTTCTAAACATTAAATCATTTCAAATGAAAAAGCTAATCGTAATAGCAACGTTATTTTGTCTTACTTCTGTTTCAGTTTCCGCTCAACATGACCATAGTGTCCATAAAACTGAGCCTTCTGTTTCCACTACCACTGCAAGCGACAATAAAAATGTGTCGCAACTACTCACCTTATATTTTAGCATCAAAGACGCTTTGGTAGCAGATAACGCCAATGCAGCTTCTGCCCAGGCAGCCGAATTTGTAAAGACAGCCAATAGCATAGATTACAAAGTAATATCTGAGGGTAACATTAATGCTTTGCTGAAGGATGCAGGACGGATTTCCGAAACCAAAGACATCAAACAGCAACGTAACCTCTTTGCTAATCTCTCAACCAATATGGCAGCTTTGGCGAAAGCCGTAAAGCTTACCGACCAGCCTGTTTATCAACAGTATTGCCCAATGAAAAAAGCATACTGGTTAAGCAGCGAGCAGGCAATCAAAAATCCCTATTTCGGTAGCAGCATGCTTACCTGCGGCAAGGTAACAGAAACCTTGAAGTAACTCTTCTGCCAAAGCAATAATGGGGTTGGCTTGCTCCAAACCTCGGCTTTATTCACATTAAAATTAAGCGAATGAAAACGATAATAATAGCTATAATGACTACTTCAATTGCTTTTACAGCATGCAACAGTAGCAATAACAAATCTGCTGAAAACAATAACGCAGAGAACAACCAAACTTCGACAACGACGCCTTCTTCAAACCCGACCGGAGAGGCAACGCCCATTAAAGGAATTGTAAGTGCTTACCTCAATCTAAAAAATGCTTTGGCTAACGATAATAGTCAGGCGGCAGCTAATGCAGCAAATGAATTTTTAGAGGCATTGAACAAGATAGACAAATCATCTTTAACAGAGGGGCAAAAGAAAGTGTATGCTGACGTTGCGGATGATGCCAAAGAAATGGCAGAACACATCAGCAAGAGTGCTGATAAGATTGATCACCAACGAGAGCACTTTGATATGCTTAGCAGTGATATGTATGACCTGGTAAAAGCATTTGGAACGGGTCAAACCTTGTACCGTGATTTTTGCCCCATGTATAACGATAATAAAGGCGTTTACTGGATAAGTGAAACAAAGGAAATAAAGAACCCTTATCTCGGTAAGCAAATGCCTACCTGCGGCGAAGTGAAAGAAGAAATTAAACAGTGAGCATGAGCAGCACGAAAAAAATATTGTTGGCTATTCTAATTGTACTGATTGTTATTCAGTTTATACAACCTGCCCGCAATACAAGTGGGCAGGTATTGCAGACGGACATCGTAAAGGTCTCTAACGTTCCGCAAAGCGTACAAACTGTTTTAAAAACAGCCTGCTACGATTGTCATAGCAACAACACACGCTATCCCTGGTACGCCAATGTGCAGCCTATGGGATGGCTTTTAGCCAGGCATGTTAAGGAAGGTAAAGCTGAACTGAATTTCAGTGAATTTGGCTCATACTCTCCAAGACGGCAGGCTAATAAACTTCGTGCTATTGAAAATAGCATTAAGGACGGTACGATGCCCTTGTCATCATACCTCTTGCTACACAAGGACGCCCGGCTTACTGAAACAGATAAAACGGAAATCATTGACTGGGTAAGGAGAACAAGAGACAGCCTCACACAAAACGAATAAAACAATGTTGAAACGAATTGGCAAACTGACAGTAAGATTTTTAAAAGCGGTTTTCATCCGCAAGAAAAAGTGTTGTCAATAAAAAAGGAGAAAAAGATGAAAACAGTATTTCTGATGCTTATGCAGGTTTTTTGGCTTACAACAGCATTTGCACAGCATGAAGGGCACAACATGCCTGCTCAAAAGCCAAGTAACCAACAGACACAGAAAGTAATATACACTTGTGTTATGCACCCTGAAGTGCAAATGTCAAAGCCGGGAAAGTGTCCTAAGTGCGGAATGACATTAGTAAAGAAGACAATAAAAACTACGGCTCCAACGCCGCAAACGCAGACGCCAAAGCAAAAGGCAATGCCCATGTCGAAAGATACTATGCCGCAGAAAAAAGGTATGCCCGATATGGACATGAAGATGGACATGCCAATGAACGAACATAAAATGACATCTGATAGTGATGAAACAGATATGGCAAATCAAATTCCTGCGAATGTCAACCTTATTCCTGGTAAAACAGTTCGATACGACCTGTATGTAACGGATACTATGGTAAACTTTACGGGCAAAACGAAACGTGCCATTGCCATCAATGGTTCTATACCTGCACCCACACTCACTTTCACGGAAGGTGATACTGCTGAAATTTACCTGCACAACAATTTAAAGAAAGAGGAAACCTCGCTGCACTGGCATGGCGTGATACTTCCTAACCGCTTTGATGGTGTACCCTATTTAACTACAGCAAGAATAGGTCCCGGAGAAACCCATCTATACAAATTTGCTGTTGTGCAAAACGGAACGTATTGGTATCATTCCCATAGTGCGCTGCAGGAACAATCAGGTATGTATGGGGCATTGATATTTAAAAAGAGAGAAGATCCACAGATGTCCGATAAAACTATGGCAGGTTCTTCTATGCACATGCAAAATAGTTTATTCAACAAAGAATATACGCTTGTATTAAGCGAATGGACGGATGAAAACCCTGCTCAGGTGCAACGCCGTTTACGCACGGCTAATGACTGGTACTCGATTAAAAAAGGCAGTACACAAAGCTATATAGAAGCCATAAAGGAAGGCTACTTTAAAACAAAGGTTGTCAATGAATGGAAGCGAATGAAGGCAATGGATGTAAGTGATGTTTATTACGACCGTTTTCTTTCTAATGGCAGACCCGAGAATGCTGCACCACAGTTTAAAGCAGGTGATAAAGTAAAGCTGCATGTAGTAAATGGCGGAGCGTCCAGTTACTTCTGGTTGCAATATGGAGGTGGCAAAATAACCGTAGTGGGAAATGACGGAAATGATATGGAACCAGTAGAAGTGGATCGGCTGATTGTAGGTACTGCCGAAACTTATGACCTCATTGTAACCATTCCTGAAAACATGAGTTACGAGTTTAGAGCTACACCGGAAGACCGTACAAAAGCAACATCACTATGGTTAGGAACAGGTATGAAAATGCCTGCTCCTGTGCTTCCACGCCTAAAATACTTTGAAGGCATGAAGATGATGAACGACATGATGAAAACCAACGGCGACATGAAAGACATGGGGATGAACATGAGCCTGCAAAGAATGGATATGAATTCAGTGATGTACCCGGAAATAACTGGTGATGGCAGCGACAAAATGGACATGGATCATTCAGGACATATGAATATGAATGAGCCTAAGAAAGACAGCATGCAGGAAATGAAGATGGACAACATGAACGATATGCAGGGCATGAACATGAATAGCAGTTCTGGCATTGTAACCCTCAATTATGACATGCTCCGTTCTCCGGTAAAAACAACCTTACCTGACGGTCCAACCAGAGTTCTTCACTTTACCCTTACCGGAAATATGAACCGATATGTGTGGACTATAGATAACAAGACAGTAAACGAAGCTGATAAAATCTTAATTAAACAAGGTGAAAACGTACGGCTCATCCTCACCAATAACTCAATGATGCGCCATCCCATGCATCTGCATGGGCATGACTTCAGGGTGTTGAATTCACAAGGTGATTACTCTCCTTTGAAGAATGTGATTGACATCATGCCGATGGAGACAGATACCATTGAGTTTGCTGCTAACCAAAGCGGCAATTGGTTTTTCCATTGTCATATCCTATTCCATATGATGGCAGGTATGGGACGGGTATTTACTTATGAAAACTCGCCGCCAAATCCGGAACTGCCTGATCCCGCAAAGGCATACAGGATGTTTAAAAGAGATAACAATATGTATCATCCAATGATTAGAGCCGGCTTTGAAAGTAATGGCAGTGACGGAGAACTAATGCTTTCATCAAACCGGTATGCTCTGCAAGGGATATGGCACCTCGGCTTACATCCAGAGCACGGCTATGAAGGCGAATTAAACTTTGGAAGGTTCATTGGAAAAATGCAATGGTTATTCCCCTATGTAGGATTTGATTATCACTATAAAAAAGTAGGTAAAGATGGAGTAGATAAAAATTCCTTTGGACAAATAAGCAACAAGAACAATCGGAAAACTTTTGTTGCCGGCGTTCAATACACTTTGCCTATGCTGGTACTGGCTGATGCACGGGTGGACGGTAATGGGAAATTCCGCTTTCAATTGAGCCGGGAAGATATTCCTGTTACACAACGGCTTCGCATGAACTTCATGTGGAATACGGACAAAGAATATGCAGCCGGTTTTCGATACATCATATCCAAATGGTTGGCAGCCTCAACTCACTATGATAGTGATATGGGCTTAGGAGCAGGTATAACCCTTACTTATTAAAGAGCCAATATTTCTTAACCAATAAAATCGGACAATTATGAGTCATGAACAAAACCGGGGCTTGTTAGACGCTCTCACGAAATGCGCAGAAGAATGTAACCATTGTGCAGCAGCCTGTCTTGAAGAACAGGATGTAAAGATGCTTGCCCGCTGCATCAAATTAGACATTGATTGTGCAGAAATCTGTTCACTTGCTGCATCCTTTGTGGCAAGGGGTTCTGAACATGCACAGCACCTGCTGCATGAATGTGCTGACATCTGCGAAGCCTGTGCTGAAGAATGCGAAAAGCATGCAAGCATGGGAATGGAGCATTGCAGAAGGTGTGCAGAAGCTTGCAGGGCTTGTGCCGAAGCCTGCCATTCAGGAGTGGCAGCGTAAGAGCAACAAGGATGCTGAATATTCGGCATCCTTTCTTTCATTATCAAACATTTTATCAAATCATAAAAACTGAAACCATGAATTTAAAAGTCAAATCCTTAGTACTGATAGCAGTCGTTTATCTTTTTGCAAGCTGCAACGGTTCAACATCAACAGAAAGTGATAAAAAAGACAGCAGCACAACCCATGAGCATACCGATACTATTGCTCATGAACATACTACCACTCAGAGCACTACAGGCAATACCGGTACTGACTTGATGAGTGTAATGAATAGCATGATGAACAAAATGCACTCCATGAAAATGACCGGCGATTTTGACGTGAATTGGGCGAATATGATGATAGAGCATCATCAGGGAGGCATTGATATGGCACAGGTAGAGCTTTCCCAAGGTAAGGACGAAAAAATGAAATCAAAAGCACAGGAGATTATCACGAAGCAAAAGGACGAACAACAGAAATTAAAAGACATTGTTAGCAGCTATAAGTCTTCGGGCATGAAGCACGGCGAAGGCGAACTGGAAAAGCACATGAACGACATGATGAACACAATGCAGGCTATGAAAATGAGTGGCGATGTTGATAAAGATTTTGCAACTATGATGATGCACCATCATGAGCATGGAATAGCAATGGCAGCGATGGAAGTCAAAAACGGAATGAATGATGAACTAAAAAAAATGGCACAGAAAAGTATAACGGATCAGGAAAAGGACATAAAGGAATTTAAACAATGGCTTTCAGGGAAAAAATAAAGCATTTGAGTTAAAGCGTATGCTGAATATCTTCCTAATAATCTGGTTTTCATTAACGGCATTATCGGTGATTTATGTTGCCCATGATTTAATTACCAATACACCGGAAATGAAAGTTATGAAATGGGGATGGGTTCTGGTAACGTTATACACGGGTATTTTCGGGCTGGTTGTTTACATCCTTTCCTGTCGTGAACATGCTCCAAATACACATGAAAAGTTTGTAGCGCCCCTTTGGAAACAAACTGTTGGTTCTACCATACACTGCATGGCAGGTGATGCAACAGGAATTATCCTTGTAGCCTTTATAACAGCATTGCTCAATTTGCCAATGGCAATGGATAGCATTTTAGAGTACGTTGCCGGATTTGCTTTTGGCTTATTCATTTTTCAGGCGCTCTTTATGAAAGATATGCTTGGAGGAAATTACCTGCAAGCAGTTAAAAGAACGTGGTATCCCGAATGGTTGTCTATGAACTTCGTAATGGCAGGTATGATACCGGTAATGATTATCCTGATGACAGATGATATGCAAAACATGGAAGCTACTTCCTTACGCTTTTGGGGCATTATGTCATTGGCATCTCTGGTAGGGGGCGTACTTGCCGTTCCAATCAATTGGTGGTTAGTAAAGAATAAGCTGAAACATGGAATGGGTACAGAAAGAGTATTGGGCAAAGGGGGAACTGAAGCGAATAACAAAATGGATATGACAAGGTTAAAGCATTCAAAACACGGAATGTATGTAGCACACAAGGATGGTATGGAAAGTAAAGTAACTACTAAAAGCAAAGTAGTATTTGCAATTCTTTCGGTAGTAGTATTAAGCATAGGTGTTTCGATAGCTGGCCATTACGGCGATTTCTCCATGCGACCTAAAGATGAAATGCACAAGATGGAAAATATGCAACCTAAAGAATGATTGTTATGGCTTATCAAATAATATAAAAGAAGGTTTATGTTAATGACACCACACTTGCGCAGGCTTATGCTTACTGCGCATATTACTTTTTCAGTCGGATGGCTTGGTGCGGTTGCTGTATTTCTGGCGCATTCTATAGCAGGTTTATTGAGTGCGGATACACTTACAGTACGCACTGCTTATCTCGCCATGAATTTGAGTGCATGGGTAATTATTCTACCTGCCTGCGTAGGCGCTTTACTAACTGGAATTTTTCAATCAGTAGGTACACAATGGGGGTTGTTCAAATACTATTGGGTGGTCGTTAAGTTATTATTGACTATTGGTGCC
This sequence comes from Mesotaenium endlicherianum, assembly GCA_009602735.1. NCBI lineage: Eukaryota > Viridiplantae > Streptophyta > Zygnematophyceae > Zygnematales > Mesotaeniaceae > Mesotaenium > Mesotaenium endlicherianum. The sequence continues at coordinate 26,031 of WELA01008022.1, read as the reverse complement.
ACGGTTCTCTTGTTAGTACACATGCAGCCGATAACCTTTATGGCAGGCATTGTATCTCAAGGACCACTGATGGGTACGGAACACAGGGGCTTGCAAATTCAACTGGTTGCAGATGCCGCCGCCGCCTTGCTCGTGTTGCTTGCCACTACAACCATTTCGGTTTACAAACCCTGGGGTATGACTTTCTATGGTTTAGATAAATTGAAGAAAAGAAGCGATCAGCAAAACCGAAAATCAAAAGGACGGTTTATTGTTATCGGTATCATCGTTTTCGTGATACTGTTTATCATACATCTTATGGGCGGCGGATTACACGGTCATTAGTAGTATTAAATTAAAAAAGCAATATGCATCTACTTTACATCAAATGGAATGTTAACCCTGAAATCTTTCGGATAGGTGGGTTTGCACTCAGGTACTATTCTGTGATGTTTGCTATTGCTTTTCTCCTTGGTTATGTTTTACTCAAAAGCATGTACCAAAAAGAGCATTTAAATCAGGAAGAACTAAACCCGCTTTTGCTTTACCTTATTGCAGGTACAATAATCGGTGCACGTCTTGGGCAGGTGTTTATCTACGAGTTTAGTTATTTCAAAACTCATCTCTTAGAAATTATTTTCCCTTTTCGTATCAGCAACAAAGGGTTTGAATGGACGGGCTATCAGGGGTTAGCCAGTCATGGCGGTGCCATTGGTATTCTCATCGCACTTGCATTGTACTGTAAAAAATACCATCACAACTTCTTAAGTGTATTGGACAAAATTGTAATTGCGGTAGCTCTTGCAGGTTTTTTTATCAGAACAGGCAATCTTTTTAATTCTGAAATAATTGGTAAGCCCACTGATGTTCCCTGGGCTTTCATATTTAAGAGAGTTGACTTATTGCCCCGTCATCCATCGCAGGTTTATGAAGCTGTAGCTTACCTTCTCATCTTTTTTATCTTATGGAGCTTGTATCGAAACAAAAGCGCTCATCTTAAAAGAGGGTTTTTATTTGGTTTGTTCCTTGTGCTTGTGTTTTCTGCCCGTTTTCTTATAGAATTTACAAAAGAGGCTCAGGAAGCTTTTGAAAGAACGCTACCCATAAACATGGGTCAAATTCTAAGCTTGCCTTTTATCATTATAGGCACCTATTTCCTTCTTAGAAAGGAACGGATGAATAAAATAAGAAAAAACAGTTCAAAAAAGATATTTTATGGAACATAACCATCACTATCACGAGGAGCACTCTGGCCATCAACACACTGATGCTGCTAAAGTTCGGGAAATGAACCACAGCCATCATGCACATCAGCATGAGCATAGTGAAGAAATGCAGCATGGCAATATGCACGATAAACATGCAGGTCATCATACAGAAGATTTTCTAAAGCGGTTTTGGGTTTGCCTTGTGCTTACCATTCCGGTACTATTGCTATCGCACATGATACAGCAATGGTTAGGTTTTCGCATAAATTTTCCATTCGATAACTATGTGCTTCTGGCATTAAGCAGTGTTATCTACTTCTATGGCGGCTGGCCTTTCCTGGCGGGAATGGTCGGTGAAATAAGGGATAAAGCAATAGGAATGATGACATTAGTGGCTTTAGCCATCTCTGTTGCTTTTATTTATAGTGTAGCCGTTGTATTTGGCTTACCCGGTATGGATTTCTTTTGGGAGTTAGCCACCTTGATTGACATTATGCTGCTTGGGCATTGGCTTGAGATGCGTTCGCAAATGACAGCGTCAAGGGCATTGGAAAGTTTGGTGGCATTGCTTCCCTCGATAGTACACGTTGAAAGTGCTGATGAAGTGCATGATGTAAGTTTGAAAGAGTTAAAAACGAATGACATTATCATCATAAAACCGGGCGAAAAAGTTCCGGCTGATGGAATTGTATTGGAAGGCAGCACCTATGTAAACGAAAGTATGCTAACTGGTGAAAGTGTGCCGGTGAAAAAAGAAAAAGATGTCAAAGTAATTGGCGGCTCGGTAAACGGCGATGGTTCTTTGAGAGTTAAAGTAACCGGAACCGGAAGCGATAGTTATTTGAACAAAGTTATCAACCTGGTACAATCTGCACAGGCAGCCAAATCAACTACTCAAAACCTTGCAGACAAAGTTGCCAAATGGCTTACCATAATTTCTATACTCGTAGGCGTAGGCACTCTGATTTATTGGCTTAGCGTGGAAAAAGATTTGTCCTTTGCTTTGGAAAGGATGGTAACAGTAATGGTTACATCCTGTCCTCATGCTTTGGGTGTAGCTATCCCATTGGTGGTGGCTTTATCAACTACCCTGTCTGCAACACACGGCTTATTGATACGCAACCGCACAGCGTTTGAAATGGCAAGGAAGCTCACTACTATCATTTTTGATAAAACCGGAACTCTTACCAAAGGCTCTCACGAAGTAGAACAAGTGATTGCACTAAGCAATGAGGTTTCTGCCGACGAGGTGTTGCAGTATGCTGCTGCCATTCAGCAAAATTCCGAACACCATATTGCACACGGTATAATGCGGAAATTGAAAGAAAAGAACCTACCGTTATGGAAGTCAGAAAACTTCAAATACATACAAGGTGTAGGCGTTACAGGAACTGTCAACGGCAAGCATGTAGTAGCTGCCGGTCCAAATTATTTTAAACAAAATCACCTCTCCCTTCCTGCCATTCCATCTACAGTTGACCAAGATGTAGAAACGGTAAATTTTGTTCTGATTAATGATAAGCCCGTAGGTATCATTACTCTGGCGGATAGCATAAGAGAGACATCGGCAGAAGCAGTAAATGCACTAAAGCAAATGCACATCAAATCCTTTCTGCTTACAGGCGATAACGAAAAGATTGCCACAGCAGTAGCCAACAAGTTAGGAATGTATGGCTATTTGGCTAATGTACTGCCCCACGAAAAACAAGTAAAAGTAAAGGAGTTTCAGGATAAAGGTGAAATAGTGGCCATGACTGGTGATGGGGTGAATGATGCACCTGCTTTAGCACAGGCAGACGTTGGTATAGCTGTAGGTTCAGGAACCGATGTAGCGGCAGAAACAGCAGATATTATCCTTGTTAATAGTGAGCCAAAAGATGTAGTGCAAATGATTTCTTTTGGCAAGGCTACCTATAAGAAGATGATACAAAATTTGGCTTGGGCGGTGGGGTATAATGTGGTAGCAATTCCGTTAGCAGCCGGCGTGTTGTACCCCTATTTTACCCTAAGTCCGGCAATGGGTGCTGTGTTAATGAGTTTGAGCACTATTATCGTGGCTATCAATGCAAGTTTACTTAAAGTGAATAACGGTCTAACTAAATAACAGGTATGAAACACATTTTAATGGTTTTGCTTCCTTGTTCATTTCTTTTTGCGTGTAGCAAAGACAAACTCAAAGCTCATTTGCAAATTGAAGTAGCTTCTTATAATACCAAGGTTATAGCCCCTCAGCAGGATTTAGTTATCCAGTTAAAGTTTAGAAATAAGGATGGTGATATTTCGGGAGGCAAGTTTGTTTATATACCCATTCATACGAATAGGCGTCCATTACCACCTGATTTAGTTTTAGCTCCGGTAGCTTCCACAATACCACAATCTCCCGGCAACACAAGCGGCTTCCTGCAACTCAAATTACCGTGGAATTATTTAAACCGCAGTCCAGTTGAGAATGATACTTTTTATTTCCGGTTTGTTGCGGTTGATCGTGCAGGTAACAATAGTGATACACTTAATTCTGACAGAGTTGTCATATTACATTAAAAAGACAAGAAATTATGATAAAAGCAGAACATAAAGACAAGGACTTGGTAGTTGACATACTTACCAAATCGTTTGACGCCAACCAAAGTGTTAACTACATCGTAAAGCAGGATGAAAAACGAGTACAACGGGTTCGCTCGTTAATGGATTATTCTTTTGAGGTCTGTTATTTATTTGGGGATGTGTTTTTATCGGACGATAAGAAAGGCTGTGCGCTGATAACCTATCCTGATAAGAAAAAGACTACTCTCAAATCCATCCTGCTGGATGTTAAGTTGATCCTTTCGGCAGTTGGTTTAAAGAATATTAAGAAAACGCTTGCAAGGGAAGCCAAGATAAACGAGCTACAGTCAAAAGAGCCAAAGTATTACTTATGGTTTATTGGTGTTGATCCCGAACATCAAAATGAAGGCATTGGTAGTATTCTGCTGGATGAAATCATTGAGGATAGTGAACAAAAGCAAAGACCAATCTACCTGGAAACTTCGACTGTGAAAAATTTACCCTGGTATAAGAAGTTCGGCTTTCAGATATACAATGAGCTTGATTTAAGCTACAAGTTATTTTTTCTAAAAAGAGAGTTGAGTAAAAAATAAATCGGATGCTGGTATTTGGAACACAAATGCACATTGTCACATTTATTTTTGTGAGCATAGAAATAGTTATCTTTTTCTACCTGCTAATTTATAAGTTAGCCCGACCGGATGATAAGATAGCTTTCCTGAATATTATTCTGATCTTCCTGCTGATAACCTATAACATTACCGGCGGGTTATTGCCTGATCCCAATATGCCGGGTTCTTTCTTTACTCAGGAAGTCATTGCCTATGCTACAGGATTTATTACGCCGTGCTATTTCCCCTATTATGTTTACAAGGCGTTTGGCTTGGAGAAGATGAAGTTTCATGCTTATAGAGGCGTTTTTTTATTCTTAGTAATACCATATATCATTTTCATTGTGGTATTTGCTATAGCAAATAGTTTACAAACCGCACAAAACGTGCTAATTCTTCCGGTGCTTTATGCTTTATGGGTGATTTTCACTTTGGTTAAAGCCATCAAATATAAATACGGCAGTCTTCTTACAAGTAAAGAATCAAAGGAAGAAGTGGCTGTTCTCTTTTTAAGTTTAACCCCCTGGGTTGGTTTGCCCATCATTGATTACTTCGAGTTAGGGCAAGTTGTAGAAGCCTCTGTTACCAATACAGGGTTTTTACTTTTGTTGGCTCTCCAGGTATCGAGACATATTAAGCAAACGAGGACTGAACATCAAAGGCTGATAGAGTCGGAACGTCAGCTTTTGAACTGGAATACCAGCCTGCAAAACGAGGTAGATAAAAGAACAAAGGAACTTGAAAAGGCAAACGAACAAAAGACAAATAATTTTATTAATCTCGTTCACGAGACAAAAACCCCTTTAACTCTGGTAAATAATTATTTGGAAGAGTATATAAACAAGTACGGTTCGGTTGAAGAATTAGAGATCATTAAGGGCGGTGTAGATAAGCTTACAAGAGATGTAATTAGCTTATTCGATATTGAAAGATTTACAAAAGGAATTGATGTATATAATCATAATCAGGTAACGAATTTTACTGAAATCATCAAAAGTAGCCTGGTGTTGTTTGAATACTACTGCAAGAAGCAAATCATTTCATGTCATAAGAACATCGAGGAAAATGTCTTCATAAAAGCAGATCCAAACGCTATTGACCGCATTGTCAATAATGTGATAGAAAACGCAATTAAATTTTCTAATAATGAAGGGAAGATTGAAATAAGCTTAGGAACCGTTGGCGATAAAATTCATTTCTCGGTCAAAGATGCCGGCATCGGCATACCACCTGATTTGCAAAAGAAGATATTTGAGCCCTATTATCAGATAAATCATAAGAAGACAGGACTGCAAGGCATGGGGCTTGGGCTGCCGATTGTAAAAAAGGTGGTAGATAGCTTGGGAGGACAAGTCCATATTAAAAGCAATCCTGCCGAAGCTCCCGGCACTGAAGTGACCATTATTTTAAATAAGTACGTTCCGGCAGAAAATGAGTTTCCGGCTGCCAATCCTTTAGAATCAAAATTCCGCATTCCTAATACCGAACGCTTTGAGATAGCAGATACACCTTTCCTTTCCAACCGACCTTCGATTTTGTTAATAGAAGACAACAAAGCTATGCTTCATTTTCTTTCAAAAAAGCTAAGTGGCAAGTACAACATCTTTTGTTCTTTGAATGGAGCGGAAGCATTGAAAAAACTACATGAATTACCCGTTGTACCAGATTTAATTTTATCCGATATTATGATGGATAAGATGGATGGATTTGCTTTTGCAAAGGTTATTTCTGAGCAGGACGAATATAACCATATCCCGATCATATTTTTAACAGCCAAATCCACGCCAACTGATAAGCTTAAAGGCTTACGCTTAGGAGCTATTGACTTTATTCCAAAGCCGTTTTCCTTTGAGGAGTTGAACCAAAAGATTGACACCGTGCTGAAAAACATTGGTAAGCAGAAAAAAGCAATCCTGAACTTATCAATAGCTAATCTCAAGAACCTCGGCAATGTAAAGGCAGTTCCTGAAGATGTAAAGCTCTCTTTTAACCTTGAGCAGAAATGTAAATCGTACAATCTTACTAACCGGGAAATAGAAATAGTGAAACTTGTATTAAAGGGAACCAAATACAAGGAGATAGCAAAGACCTTATTTATTGCTGACAAGACGGTTGCAACGCATATTCAAAACATCTTTGAAAAAATTGGGGTTTCCAACAAGGTTGAAATGATTAATAAGCTCAGCGACAAGGAATAACCCTCCAACTGACCTCATTGGCGGGCACCCGAAAATCTAAAAAATCCTAAGCCGGGAACATTTTTTCTCAGCCGCCTGAATTAACTGGTTTCAATAGGGGCACTTTAGCGAAATACTTTCTAAACGACTGGATTGCAATACTATTTGCCTCGAAAGCACTTAAAATACTTCTTTTTACTTAGAAAATTAGTAGAAATGCCGTATTCTTTGGACAGGGCTAAATCGGGAAATTTGGCAGATGAGTACTAATTCTACCCAAATTTTCAGCTATGTGTGGAGGATATACATTGGGGTGGCTGGATTCTCTGATTACTGTTTCGCTTAATCCTGAGAAAACCGATCTGAATACCCTTTCAGATGAAGAAATTTGCTCTGTTATCTCTAAGATAAGTGAGGAGAAGGAGAAGCTGTTAACCATTCTAAAAAAACAAATATTTGGCTTGACAAAGGAAAAGCGGATTGCTCTACTTGTTAACCAATCCCATTCCTTGTTAATTATCCTACTGGATCAGGTATTGAAGTACCGGAAGGAGCAAACATTAAACAAAAGACGCCTTAAAGACCTATATAACATCCTGATTACGAGTCTGGAAGAACTACTTTCATTTATAGAAGTACGCTTTTTTGCGTATTTAAGCCTAAATGAACGGGTGCCGGTAACCTACCTTGCTGTAACAGGCAAGGAGCTAAAACAAAGGGTAGATAAGCTGAAAACCAAGTTGTTAGGTCAGGAAACCAATAAGGAGCTTGCCGATATCGTTTTAAATAGCTTATATGGCTTCATAAACCGTCTAAAAGAAGACTTTCCCGTTACTTTCCGGGAGTTATTGTATCAAAAAGATCTGCTTAAAGAATTGGAACTATTAGAACTTCCCCACTGCGAAACTTGCCTTTTTACCACTTTGGACGAACTGCTTATCTTCCTGAACTTCAATAGCAAGTCTTACATCGGTTATTTTACGAGAAGGCTTGCTGAAAGGCTCAATCCAAATGAGGATATTGCCGATAAGCTGGAAATGTTGCTATTTCATTACAAGCAGTTCAACCAAATGCATCGGAAGCCAGGAGTTATCCTAAATCCGCAATACGGCGACCTGAAAACCGAATTAAGCAACTGGTTTGCACAGGAGATATTCTACCTCGAAAAAAGGCTGCATTTAACCATCGTGCCCATAAACGGCGGCACAGAACAAAAAGGCTCAGGAAGCGTTTCCCCAAAGAATGAACCGCAAAAACTGTTGTGTATATTATCGGTGGACCAAATGGCACTTTTGTTACGTGCTGCAGATGATTTAAAGATTATAACGGCTCGTAGTCTCAATGCTGTGTTTAAAAACATCGTTCCGCATTTATCTACTCCTTATCAGGAAAATATATCGTACGATAGCATGCGCAGTAAATCCTATACGGCTGAAACAAGAGATAAGGAGATCATTATCCAAACGCTTCAACAAGTCATTAAAAAGATAAGGGAGTATTAAACAATTCTTTAAAAAAAGCGCCTTGTCGAATGGATGAATGAAATGAAGGATGTGAATTGAATTAAGAAATAAGACGGGGCACAATACTTTTAGCTTTACCGGCTGCAAGTCTATTGCAGGTGTTGAACAATTTGATTGCAGCGGGTAAGCTATGTTTCAAAAACATGACATAAGCATTACCATAAGAACCTTTTTTATCTTGTAACATCCTCAATAATGAGGATTTTTTTATTTTCTGTATCTTTTTTTCTTTCTGATTATCAATAGGGTACAACGGGGTACAAAAAAATACAATCAAAGTTGTACTTGATAGGCGATTTGTGCTGATGTTCTTTTGTGTAGTCATTACAGACAAGCCGGATTAACAACTTAATTATCCGGATCATTAGTGAGAACGCAAAAGCGAAGCGTATGTTTACAAACATTTCCTGGACAACCTACATTTTTGTTGTTATCCTCCTTTTAGCAGTATGGTATCTGTTTATAGGTCTGCGGTTTTATTTCAATGACCTACAAAATCTTTTGGCACGAAAAGGGAAACGGGACGTAGAACTTGCCCATGACGAGAGCTACTCAACGCCAAACGCTGAATTTACATCCGAACAAACGGAAGTTTCAGACACCGACAGTCTTTACCATGAAGTGGAGAACCTGACAACGAAGCTAAAAGAAACAATTGCAGATGCTTCTTCTAAAAATTACCACAGAGAAGAATTCATCTTCTTACTGCAATTGACCTTAAAGGAATACCCTCATTTGAAAGGCTCACCATACCAGGTAGCCATAAATAATCTTATTATATCCGAATGTGAAAAATATGGCTCCATCCACCTCAGTGCTGAAGAGCAAGTGATGTTATGGAAAGAGGTTGCGTAGTGGTGGCCAGCTTCCTCCCTCTCCGTCCGTGGTGACGGAGAGGCTTCGGGAAGTTTATATAGTGTAAACGTTCAACTTTTAAATAGTGTGTATTATGAAAATGAAGCGAGTGAATTTTAAAAGTCTTACCCGAAAACAATGGTTAAGCATCTGTGCGGCGCTAATCTTAACCTCTGTACATCTTACCCTATTAGCACAAGATGGTAATGCAGGTATCAACGAAGCCAACACTAAGGTGCGAAGTTACTTTGCGGCAGGTACAAACCTGATGTATGCAGTAGGTGCTTTGGTCGGACTGATTGGAGCAGTAAAAGTATATCAAAAGTGGAATGCAGGCGATCAGGACACTGGTAAAGTTGCGGCTGCCTGGTTTGGTAGCTGTGTCTTTCTTGTAGTGGTGGCTACCGTTATCAAATCTTTCTTTGGCGTTTAAGAGCCTAACAAATTTCTATGTTTTTATGCAGGAAGTATTAATTGCAAAGCTGCACCAGTATATCGCCGACAACAATCTTGATTTACTAATTACGCTTCAACAGGATGGTAATGTAAGTGGCTATTTGAAGGAAAAGATTGCCGGAGTTGATCTGTTGGTGAATGAATTACTTGCCGTTGGTACTCCTGCATACATCATAGAAGAACGATGCATGGATGCACTCACAAAAGAGCTACGCCCATCAAAGTTCAATTACCTGATTTCAATTATAGAAGAAGAATTTGAACAAGTCTATTACAAGCTTAAAGAAGGTGGATTGCTCACCTATGAGGTGATAAACCTTATCGAAAGCTGCATACCAGTATTTGAAACCTTTGGTTTTACCCTTGAAAATGAAAACAACCGGTATCTGCGCTATGCCATTATCGGTGCCGTAAAAGAATATATTGAAAACAAGCAGTGAGAGTGAAAAGTGAAGTATGGCTTATAATCAATTACAAAAGCTTAATGATAACATAGCGGCTATTCGCATTGCACTGGCATGGGATAAAGAAAAAGCATTGGACAGAGCACAGGTAGAAGCCTTACAAAAGTATTCCGGCTTCGGTGGGATAAAAGCCATCTTATACCCTAATGCAGCCAAAGAGGAATGGATTAAACTAAATGCGACAGACGAAGACCTGCGATTGCACCCTAAAATAATAGAGTTGCATGAACTGCTTCAAAATAACTTATCAGGCCATCAATATAAAGAAGCAATCGGCTCAATAAAAAACAGTGTCCTTACAGCTTTCTACACACCGCCAGTTGTACCGCAAACCTTATACGCAACACTAAAAGAGCACGGCATTGAACCTAAAAGGCTATACGAACCCAGCAGCGGTGCGGGCATTTTTATAACGGAAGCAGTTAAATCCTTCCCTTCCCTTGAAAATATAACGGCTGTTGAAAAAGATATACTTACCGGTCAGGTACTGGCTGCGTTAAACAGTTCCTTAGGTGTTTCTGTAAGTACGCACATTGCCGGTTTTGAACAAACTCCGGTAAATGATAACGGCAAGTATGATATCATTGTCAGTAATATTCCCTTTGGAAACTTCTCCGTTTATGATCGGGCATTACCCGACAAAGAGCTTTCCGGTAAAATACACAACTACTTTTTTGCAAAAGGATTGGATAAGATTGCGAAGGGTGGGTTGCTTGCCTACATCACAACGGATGGTTTTTTAAACAACCCTTCTAATCACATTGCCAGGGAATACCTGTTTAACAAGGCTGATTTTATTTCTCTCACCGTAATGCCGGACAACCTAATGAAAAATACCGGCAATACGGAAGCGCCCAGCCATTTACTGATTGTTCAAAAGAATGAAGGCAAGCAAGCATTATCAATAGAAGAAAAATACCTGGTTGCTACGATTGCACAGGAAAATGAATTTGGCTATTATCACCTAAATCAATACATACACCGCCACCCCGAAATTATCGCCGGTGATGAAGTAAAAGCAGGTAAAAATCAATACGGCAATGCCAACCAAAGCGTATGGCAACATGGAGACATTAACGCCATTGCTACTAAACTCTCCGAAACAATCGGGAAAGGTGTTGAGGCTCGTTTCAATCAAAGTTTATTCAAACAAGCTCTATCCCTTTCTATGGCAGGGACAGAAACTGCACGTAAGCAGCTTACTTTCTTGCCTGTGCCTGAAGACAGAACCCAAAGGGCGAATGTGCAGTTAGGCTTGTTCGACAGCACACCCGCTGAAAGTATTAACCGGGCAATGGCATACGTGAGTGAGCTGGACAGTAAGGTGGTTCAAAAAGACACGGCACGCATCGTCAGTATGGTTAAGACTACTGCAAAACCTGAACACGAAAGCATAGTTTTCGTTACTGCTAAAGCCTTTGCTTCCAAGCAATATGTCTATAAACTTTATTCTAACGTTGAAGAAATTGCTTTCCCGGCAAACTGGCAGAATGCGGCAGGCATAAGCTATGAATTAAGAGGGCTTGCTTTAAAACTACAGGATTATGGTCATGGCTATAGCTACGAAGGAGACAAAGCGCTTCAAGCAGCTTTTGGGTTGGAACGCAACCAGCCGGAACTATTTACCAATCTGAAACCTTTCTATAAGGCAGGAACCCTCGTTGTCCATAATGGTGAAATTGGAAGTATTGGTCATCCAGATGCTGAATTCAAGCAGGCAAGTTTTCAACCTTTTTTCTCCGGTCAGCGGGATAAGGGATTTTATGAGCAATATATAACTATCAGAGATGGCTATTTAGAGTTATCCCAAAAAGAAGCTTCAAATAATGTGGAGTATGCCAGCTTACGAGAAACTTTACGGAATAGCTATGAAACGTTTGTTAGTCAATATGGATTACTCAATTATCCTAACAACCGCAAATTAATTGCAAATGATACCGCCTTTGGCTTTGGCATTCTTTCCTCTTTGGAACGCAAAGAAGGCGAACGCTACTTGCCCGCCGATGTATTAACGCAGTCGCTTCATCACAAGGATGAACAATTTCGTACCGACAATCCTATTGAAGCTCTTGCCCAATGTTTGAATGAAAACGGTAAAGTTGAAATTCGTTTTATTGAAGCGGCTACAGGTTTATCCGAAGCAGAAATCATCGCCAAACTGGAAGGGCATATCTACCTCAATCCGTTACAAAATGCGTGGGAAACAGTTGACCAATATTTATCCGGCAATGTAGTAGAGAAACTTCGTATTGCGCAAGAAAAAGCGTCTGTATATCCGGATGATGTTCAAATACAAAAGAGCCTTGAGGCCATTACCAAAATTCAACCGGAAAAAATACCTTTTGAGCTGCTTGATTTTAACTTAGGCGAACGCTGGATACCTACTTCTTATTATAATCGTTTTGCTTCCGAACTGTTCGAGCTAAATACCAGCGTTAATTATTTTCAATCGGTAGATACTTTCAAAGTCAATACACAGGGATATAATGCCAAAGTATCACAAGAATATGCAGTTACCCCTAAGAGTGGCAGGACAACCTATGGAAATGCCCTTCTGGAACATGCCCTGGAGAACACAACACCTTTCTTTACTTATGAAGTAAAGGGACCGGATGACAAAACTATTCGTTTACCGGACAATGAAGCGATACAACTTGCCCACCAGAAAATTGAAACCATTCGTAACGGCTTTATCACCTGGTTACAGGACTTGCCCCAAGCAGATAAAAAGCACTTAGAAACACTTTATAACAATACATTCAATTGCTATGTGCTTCGCCAGTATAACGGAGAACACCTGACCTTTCCCGGTTTAGAGAAAAAGAATTTGGGAATTGAGGATTTATACAGCTCGCAGAAAAATGCAGCATGGCGTATTATTCAAAATCGTGGTGCCTTAATAGATCACGAAGTAGGATTAGGCAAAACGCTTACCATGATTGTTTCTGCCCACGAGATGAAACGATTGGGTATTGTACACAAGCCAATGATACTGGCTCTAAAAGCGAACATCAACCAGATTACCGAAACGTACCGCAAAGCTTATCCCAATGCGAAAATTTTAGCACCAGGTGAAAACGACTTTACACCTCAAAAAAGAATGCGCCTGTTTCATGAAATTAAAAACAACAATTGGGACTGCATCATTTTGACACATGACCAGTTTGGTAAAATACCACAATCACTAGAGATACAACGGCAAATTTTCCAAAACGAGTTGGATAATGTAGAACGTGATTTGGAAACACTGAAGGATTTGGGCGGCGACATATCCAAGAAGATGCTCAAAGGGCTGGAAGTAAGAAAGAATAATCTACAGGGAAAGTTAAAGACAATCATCAATGACATCGAGCAAAAGAAGGATGTAGGCATCAACTTTAAGGAATTAGGTGTTGACCACTTGTTTGTAGATGAAGCTCACAAGTTTAAGAACCTGACTTTTACCACAAGACATGACCGGGTTGCCGGCATCGGCAATATGGAAGGCAGCCAAAAAGCACTCAATATGCTTTTTGCGGTTCGCACTTTACAACAAAAGTTTGATGCCGATTTGTGTGTTACGTTCTTATCCGGTACGCCCATTTCTAATAGCCTTACCGAAATGTATTTGCTGTTTAAATATCTCCGTCCTAAGGAAATGGAAAAGCAGCATATTGAAAACTTTGATGGCTGGGCTGCGGTATTTGCAAGAAAGACAACGGACTTTGAATTTTCCGTTACCAACGAAATCATTGCCAAAGAACGTTTTCGCCATTTCATTAAAGTACCGGAACTGGCTTTGTTTTATAATGAGATTACCGATTATAAAACAGCAAAGCATATCAACTTAGCTAAACCTAATTTGGATGAAACTCTCGTTAACATCAAACCTACACCGGAACAAACTGCCTTCATTGGAAAGCTGATGCAATTTGCTAAAACCGGTGATGCCACTCTTATAGGCAGGGCGCCGCTTACTGCTGAAGAAGACAAGGGCAGGATGCTAATTGCCACCAATTATGCCAAGAAAATGGCTGCCGATATGCGGTTGATAGACAGCCATACTTATACAGACCATCCGGATAGTAAGGTAAGTGTATGTACCCGCAAAGTAGCGGAACTACACAGGCAAAGTGCAGAGCACAAAGGAACACAAATCGTCTTTAGTGATATTGGCACACCTAAGCCAAACGAGTTCAATATCTATGATGCTCTGAAAGAGAAGCTAATCAGGGACTTCAATATACCGGCACACGAAATCACTTTCATTCATGACTGGACAGACAAACAAAAGCCGGAACTGTTCCGCAAAATGAACAGCGGGCAAATCAGAATACTGATTGGCAGTACGGAGAAAGCAGGTACGGGTTTAAACGTACAGCACCGTGTGATTGCCATGCACCACTTGGATATTCCCTGGAAGCCTGCCGAACTGGAACAGCGCAACGGACGAGGTGCAAGGCAGGGTAATGTCATAGCAAGGGATTACTATGACAACAAGGTGCAAAACTTCATCTATGCCGTAGAACAATCATTGGATAATTACAAGTTCAACCTGCTCAAAAACAAGCAAACCTTCATCAGCCAGATGAAGAATTGTGAACTAAACATCCGCACCATTGATGAAGGAGTTATAGATGAGAAAAGCGGGATGAATTTTTCTGAATACATCGCTATTCTTTCGGGTGATACTTCGCTGCTGGAAAAATCAAAACTGGAAAAGAAAGTGGCGGTGATGGAAAGCCTGAAAACTGCTCATTACCGTGAAGTATCCCGTTCCAAGTTTCAACTGGAAAATCTTCATCATGAAAAAGAAAGCACCATAGAAACATTGCAAAAGCTAACTGCAGACGGTAAGGTTTATAAAGACAACCTGCGCTACGACAAAGAAGGCATAAAAGAAAATCCTGTCCAGCTTACAGGCATCAACACAGCCGATCCCGAAGCCATTGGCAAACACCTAATAAAGCTCTATCAAAACTGGAAGCCAACGGATGAGGCAAAGATTGGCAGCCTGTACGAATTTGATTTGTATATCCGTCAGCAACGGGAAGCTGTTGAAGAAAAAGATGGGTTTGGATATAGATACTATAATACGCTGTACGCAGAACGTGCCGAAAGCGGTATTAAATACACCTATAACAACGGGCATCCTAATACCGATAATCCAAAGCTTGCTGCACGTTACTTTCTTAATGCCATTGACCGTGTAGAAGCATTGAAAGAAAAATACCAGAACCACTTGAACGAATTGGAAAAAAATATTCCGATGGTGGCAGCCCTGGCTACTAAACTCTTCGAGAAGGAAACTCAACTCGTACAGATGAAAAGCGAATTATCGAAAATGGAAAGAGAGATAGCTATCAAAATACAGGAAAACCAAATGAAGCAAAATAGCTTGCCGGACACGAATAAGCCACAGCAGGAAAATACTTTACCTAAAGAAACGCCGATCATACAAATGATGCCCAAAGGGGCTACACCGCTGCAAGTAGCGATGGCAAAAGTGAACGGAGCTGCAGTAAATGGTAAAGAGCATTACGGGGAAAATCAAATGGAGCAGACATACATAAAACGCAGTAATAGATTTAAACTTTAAAATAAAGAAGCTATGAGCAACAGTGTTTATTCAATCAATAAAGGCATTAACAAAAGCATTGAATTCAAAGGTTTAAAGGCACAGTATATCTGGTATTTCGGTGGGGGTGTAATTGCCTTACTCATCTTGTTCGCCATTCTGTACATTATTGGTATAAACTCGTTTGTGTGCATTGGCATTATACTAATCCTCGGAACTATACTAACCATAAAAATCTATGCATTAAGCAACACCTACGGCGAATACGGAATGATGAAAAAGCTGGCAAAGCGAAGTATTCCCAAAGTAATTAAATCTAAAAGCAGGTCCGCTTTCCTGCATAGAAAATAAAGCAACAAAGAGGAAATTATTAAAAGGTAAATCAGTGAGTATGGAAAAGCAGTTGCATGAAATTTTACCAATTCTTGGTGTGGAACATGATTGTATCCTTTCCAAACAGGGTGATATAACCATTGTGTTCCGTGCAGAGTTACCGGAGATATTCACCTTATCTGACCAAGAATACGAAGCTTTTCATCAGGCATGGGTGAAAGCCATCAAGGTGTTGCCGAAGTTGTCTGTATTTCACAAACAGGACTGGTTTATAGATAGCAAGTATAAACCCGACTTCACCAAAGATGATGTTAGTTTTTTAACACAAAGCAGCGAACGGTTTTTTACGGAACGTCCCTTTTTAGATCATAGCTGTTACATCATGCTCACGAAAAAGCCTACTGGCAGAAAATTGTCCAGTTCTCTTTTCTCGAACCTGCTTCGTAAATCCATCGTCCCAGAACAAACGCTTAAACCTCAATTATTACAGGACTTCCTTGACAGTGCCGGGCAGTTTAAACGCATTTTGGAAGACAGCGGCTTTGTGCAGCTTAGCCGGCTTAAAAGTGACGAACTACAAAGCCATAGCCGTAAAATGGGGTTGATTGAGCGGTACTGCTACCTATGCGAAAAGGAGAACAGCATCGTGTTCAAGGACATAAAATTAGAGAACGGGTTACAGGTCGGTGATCAATATTCTCAGCTTTACACGTTGGGTGATGCTGAGGATTTGCCAGCGTTGTGTGGTTCACGGATAAACTTTGACCGGTACTCCACAGACAAGACAAAATTCAGTGTGGGTTTTGCTTCAACATTAGGACAACTGCTATCGTGCAACCATATTTACAACCAGTATATTTTTATCGAAGATGCACAGAAAACCCTGCAAAAGCTGGAAAGTAAACGGTTACGGTTGCAATCGCTATCTGCTTATTCAAGGGAAAATTCAATCGCCAGGGATGCAACCAATGATTTCCTAAATGAAGCCATCAGCCAGCAAAGACTTCCTGTGAAAGCGCATTTTAATGTGCAGGTATGGACGGATAAAAAAGAGGAATTAAAGGATTTAAAGAACCTTGTTTCCTCTGCTTTGGCACAGATGGACGCCGCTGCTAAACAAGAGACAGCAGGTGCTCCGCAAATATGGTGGGCAGGCATTCCCGGCAACGAAGCTGATTTTCCCATGAACGACACCTTCGATACGTTCGCTGAACAAGCTACCTGCTTTCTGAACCTTGAAACAAACTACCGTTCCTCTTTAAGTCCCATAGGCATCCGCTTGGGAGATAGATTAACAGGTAAGCCGGTGCATGTGGACATCAGCGATGAGCCGGTGAAAAGAGGGTTATGCACGAACCGGAATAAATTCATATTGGGTCCCTCCGGTAGTGGTAAATCTTTTTTTACCAACCACATGGTTAGAAGCTATTATGAGCAAGGAACCCATATTGTCTTGGTGGACGTTGGGCATAGTTACAAAGGATTATGCGACATGGTGAACGGATACTACTTCACCTATGATGAAAAGAACCCTATCCGCTTTAACCCTTTCTATATCAGTGAAGGCGATAGCCTGGATACAGAGAAAAAGGAAAGCATTAAGACGTTGCTTCTGGCACTGTGGAAAAAGGACAATGAAACATTTAACCGCTCGGAATATGTAGCCCTGTCCAATGCCCTGCAGCTTTACTACGAAAAGTTAGAAAAGAACACGAGCATCTTTCCCTGTTTCAACAGTTTCTATGATTTTTTAAGAGATGAGTTCGTACAGAAACTGGCAACTGATAACGTGAAAGAGAAAGATTTTGATGTCAATAATTTCCTGTATGTATTGAGACCCTACTACAAAGATGGTGAGTTTGATTACCTGCTAAATGCCACCGAAAATTTAGAGCTACTCACTGAACGCTTTATCGTTTTTGAATTAGACAATATCAAAGACCATCCTATCCTGTTTCCGGTTGTTACCATCATCATTATGGAGGTTTTTATTTCCAAAATGCGAAAGCTGAAAGGCGTTCGAAAAATGATACTCATTGAGGAAGCGTGGAAAGCAATAGCAAAGGAAGGGATGGCAGAATACATCAAGTATTTATTCAAAACGGTACGGAAATTCTTTGGAGAAGCTGTTGTTGTAACGCAGGAAGTGGAAGACATTATTAGCTCACCCGTAGTCAAGCAGGCCATTATCAATAACAGCGACTGCAAAATCTTATTAGACCAAAGTAAGTACCAAAACAAGTTTGAGCAAATACAGGAGCTATTAGGGTTGACTGAAAAAGAAAAAGCTTTGGTTCTTTCAGTGAATAAAGCGAACGACCCTACCAAAAAGTATAAAGAGGTTTTTGTTTCACTCGGCGGTATGCTTTCAAAGGTGTATCGTACAGAAGTATCACCTGAAGAATACCTCGCATATACAACCGAAGAAACGGAAAAAGTAAAAGTAATGCAATATGCCAAAAAGTATGGCAGTATTCAAAAAGGAATTGCCGCATTGACAAGAGATATGAAAACAAGCAAGTAATACTAACATTTAAAATTTGTAATAATGAAAAAGCTATTGTTCGTATTGGTATTACTGGGAATAGCAACCATGGCACCCACGTACCGATCACAGGCCCAAATTCCGATTGCGGAAATTATTAAAGCAGCCGTTGTAAAAGTTATTAAAGCTGTTGACTTGAAAATTCAACGGTTGCAGAATAAAACTATTTGGCTGCAGAATGCACAGAAGACACTGGAAAATACCATGTCAAAGCTAAAGCTGGATGAAATTACCAATTGGGTTGAGAGGCAGAAGCAATTGTACAAGGATTATTATGAAGAACTGCAAAAGGTAAAAGCGATTATCTCCTATTACAAACGAATTAAAGAAATCACGGAAAAGCAGGTGCACTTAGTGGAGGAATACAAAAGAGCCTGGGGATTGTTTAAGCAGGATAACCATTTTTCAGCCGAAGAGCTTTCCTACATGAGTAGGGTTTATTCCGGTATTCTTGATGAAAGTGTGAAGAACCTTGACCAAATATTCGTAGTCATCAACTCTTTTCAAACGCAAATGAGCGATGCAAAACGTCTTGAAATCATCAATGCAGCCGCTGACCGGATAGAGGTTAATTACAACGATTTGAAAACATTTAATCAGCAAGGTATTGTCATTAGTCTTCAAAGAGCAAAATCGCAAAACGACGTGGACGTAGTAAAGAAACTTTACGGCATTCAATAATAGTTATAAAATAAGTTGTATGAAAAGGCTACTCATTTTACTATTGTTCGCCATCCTTTCTTCGGGCACAAAGGCACAAACATTTGCCGAATGGTTCCGGCAAAAAGCAACTCAGAAGAAGTATCTGTTACAACAGATAGCCGCCTTACAGGTGTACATCGGCTATGTGCAAAAGGGCTATTCTATAGCCAAAGAAGGATTAAATGCGATTAGTGATATTAAGAACGGCGAATTCAACCTTCACAAAGATTATTTCAACTCGCTAAAAGCCGTTAATCCTAAAATCAAAAATTATAGCAAGGTTGCGGACATTATTGCATTGCAGGTAAACATTGTAAAAACTTACAAAGAAGCAGTAAAACAGGTAAGACAAAGCGGGGCATTTAATGCAGATGAAATCAGCTATGTAAACGGTGTTTTTGAACGGTTGCTGGATGACTGTACCAAAACGATAGATGCACTAATAGCAGTTACGACAAGCGGCGAATTGGAGATGAAAGACGATGAACGATTGAAACGAATAGATGCACTTTATAGCGACATGCAAGATAAATACACATTTGTACAAGCCTTTTCCAATGAAGCAAAGCTGCTTGCAGCTTTACGCATCAGGGAGCAAAGCGACATTCAAACAATGCGTATTCTCAATGGTATAAAAAACTAATGGTATGAAAAAGATAATTCTCATTTTTATTTTATTAAGCACATGCCTAACACTTAAGCTATCTGCACAAAGCGAAGAAGTGCAACAGTTGTTACTAAATGTCGAGAAGCTGGCACAATTCAAGCAAATCCTTAGTGATCTTAAGAAAGGCTATCAAATAGTCAGTGTTGGTTATTCTACCATAAAAGATTTGTCGCAGGGGAATTTCAATCTGCATAAAACTTTTTTAGATGGGCTAATGATGGTAAGTCCCACTGTAAGAAAGTACAAACGGATAGCCGATATTATCAATAATCAACTACTAATTGTAAAAGAGTACAAAACTGCTTTTAATCGCTTTAAACAGGATGGCAACTTCAATCCCGGAGAGATTGAGTACTTGGGCAAAGTATATGGCAATTTGTTTAAACAAAGTATGAACGACCTTGATGAACTAATGATGATTATAACCGATAGTAAGCTACGGATGTCAGATGATGAACGGTTGGAGGCAATAGACCAGGTTTTTAGCAAAATGCAGGACAAGCTGCTGTTTCTGCGGCATTTTAATAACAATACAACGATACTGGCATTGCAAAGAGCCAGGGAAAAGAACGATGCAGCCACTATGCAGAAAATCTATGGTATAAACAAGTAAACTTTTACATATGACAAAGTGGATAAGAGCTGCTTTAATAGCAGCAGTGGGAATGGTATTGCCTCAATTTTCGCATGCGCAGGGTGTTGCGGACGAGATACACGGACTTCAGAGCGTTTTGGATCAGCTATACGATGAGATGTTGCCGTTATGCAGTAAGCTCATAGGCGTAGGGCAAGGCATTGCAGGGTTTGCAGCAACCTGGTACATCGCTTCAAGAGTATGGCGGCATATTGCCAATGCAGAGCCGATTGATTTCTATCCCTTGTTCCGGCCCTTCGTGATTGGATTTGCAGTAATGATTTTCCCCTCTGTTTTAGGAATGATTAACGGCGTCATGAAGCCAACGGTTACTGCTACAGCAAGTATGGTAACGGACTCGGATAAAGCTATTGCAGAACTCTTAAAGCAAAAGGAAGAAGCCATTAAAACAACCAAAGCCTGGCAAATGTATGTGGGTGAGACAGGCAGCGGCGATAGGGATAAATGGTATAAGTACACGCATCCCGATGACCCTACGGGTGCAAATGAGGGCATCTTTGAAGGCATTGGCAATGACATCAAGTTTGCCATGTCCAAAGCCTCTTACAATTTTCGTAATTCCATTAAAGAATGGATGAGCGAAGTGTTACGGGTACTATTTGAAGCGGCTGCACTTTGCATCAATACCTTACGAACGTTTCAGCTCATCGTACTGGCCATATTGGGCCCTTTGGTGTTTGGTATTGCTGTCTTTGACGGATTTCAGCATACACTAACTGTATGGTTAGCCCGCTACATAAACATTTTCTTGTGGTTGCCCGTCGCCAACATATTTGGTGCTATCATCGGCAAGATACAAGAGAAAATGCTGAAAGTTGACCTTAGCCAGATACAATGGAATGGCGATACTTTCTTCAGTTCAACCGACGCCGCATATCTCATTTTCCTCATTATTGGTATCGTGGGGTATTTCACTGTTCCTTCTGTTGCCAACTATATCGTGAATGCAGGTGGTGGCGGAGCAATGGTACAAAAAGTAACAAGTCTGTTCAGCACTACATCCAGGACAGCGGTAAATACGATGTCAGGCAGTGCCGGTATGGTAGCGGATGCAATGGGCAATGCTGCTGGTAGGATAAGCAGCAGTATGAGCAGCTACGGAATGAATTCGGGTTATTTCAATGAAAGCGGCTCTACCGGCAATTCCAGTTACATGCAGGATAAAATTTCAGGTAAATCTTCAACCTGAAAACCTGTAACACAAAATACAACTTTTTGAAAACAACAATCTAATTGGTCATGTTTCAACAAATGAAAAACATAGATACAGCCTTTCGCAGCATACGCAGTTTTGCCGTCATTGTCGTAATCGGTTCTGTTTCCCTTTGTGGTTTTACACTGTACAAGAGTTTCAGGCTGGTTGCTGAAATGCAAAACAAGATATACATTCTCGCTAACGGGAAAGCTTTGGAAGCCTATGCGTCGGATAGGAAAGAAAATATTCCTGTTGAAGCCAGGGATCATGTCAGGATGTTTCATCAATACTTTTTTACACTTGACCCTGATGAAAAAGTAATACAGGCAAACATTACCAAAGCGCTTTATCTCGCCGATGCTTCTGCCAAACGGGAATATGATAATCTAAAAGAGAATGGATACTACGCCAACATCATTGCCGGTAATATCAGCCAGCAAATCAAAGTAGATAGCGTAATGGTAAACACAAACGAGTACCCGTATTATTTCCGGTGCTATGCTACACAAAACATCATAAGGACTACAAGCACTGTATCACGAAGCTTAATTACGGAAGGTTACATGCGAAACGTGAGCCGTTCGGATAATAACCCGCATGGCTTCCTTATCGAACGTTGGACTACTATAGAAAACAGGGATTTAAAAATTGAAAATCGCTAAATCATGTTATCACTATTCAGAAAAAGGAAAACCAAAGGTTCAGGTAAACGAAATGTTGCACAGGAAAGAGTTGCGAGCAGTATTGTTTCTGCCTGCATTCGCCTGCAGCAAAGGTGGGCAAACTTCATGCAGCGCCATACAGAGCGCCTCTCCCGCAATGGTAAACTTATCCTACTTTCTTTGTTCTGTCTGACAGCAGGAAGCATAAGCATATATTTCATCGCAAACAGTTTGCTGAGCCGAAAAGCTTCTTCATTTACCGTTGCTCCCCTTACAAAGCCTCCATATGCCAATAAATCGGGTGATGAAAACACAAAAGCTTTCGTAATCGTATCGAAAGCGGAATACGAAAAAATTCAACGTTTCCGGTTTTATATGGATAGCCTGGCCAGAAGTCCTTCCGCCAAAAAAGTACATGACAGTATCCTTACTAACCGACCCGGTTTAATGGATAGCATTCTTCTTCTTGAAACGATTTACCAATCACAAAATAAAAAGTAAAACAGTTTATGGAACAGAAAACACATTCACAAAAGTTTCTGCGGCAGCGCAAATTTTTACTGGTGCTGCCCTTATTGGTGCTGCCTTTCATGACTTTGATGTTTTGGGCATTAGGAGGTGGCAGCGTAAACCATGCCGATGCGCAACAAGCACAAAATGGGTTGAACATGCAACTGCCCGGTGCCAATCTGAAAGATGATAAACCGCTTGATAAATTAAGCTATTATGAAAAGGCAGCTTCGGACTCCATGAAGTTGCAACAACTCATGGAAAATGATCCGTACTACAGGCATCATATAGATACCTCTGTTGTTCCACCCGCAGATACCTCTCTTACGAGCCGCAAGTTCGATAACAATATGGTTGCAAGAAAAAGTTCAATCATAAATCATAACAGCACTTATACGGACCCCAATGAAACAAAGGTGTATCAAAAACTCGCTCAACTGGATGCTGCATTAAATAATGCTTCTTCATCTCGAACAAACGCCGAGGAGAACATAAGCACCGTAAAAACGATGCACATTAACACTTCGGTTAATAGCGGTGATATTGACCGATTGGAACAAATGATGCAAGGCATGAACCAAAAGGAGGGCGAAGACCCGGAGATGCAGCAATTGAACGGCATGTTGGAAAAGATATTGGATATACAACATCCCGACCGTGTGCGTGAAAAGATAAAGCAAACATCAGAAACCAAGAAGGGACAGGTATTTGCAGTGGCTGTAAATAATGAGAATAATTCTATCTCGCTGCTGGATAATAGAGGAACAAAAAACCGGAAAAGTACCAACACAAATTATGCCCTTCAATCTAACGGTTTTTACTCCTTGGATGATGAAGCCTCTTTAAACGAAGGTCAAAACTCCATACAAGCAGTTATTCATGAAACACAGACCTTGGTAAATGGCTCTACAGTGAAGTTGCGGTTGACGAATGATATTTTTATCAATGGCGTATTGATACCAAAAGACAATTTCGTATTTGGCATAGCAGATCTGAATGGAGAAAGATTAAGCATCAAAATCAACAGCATTCGTTATCGCAATTGCCTTTTCCCTGTGAACCTGACGGTATGTGATATGGATGGCATGGATGGTATCTATATTCCCGGAGCAATTACCCGTGATGTAGCGAAACAATCTTTAGACCGTTCCGCACAGGCACTTGATTTTACCACTTTAAATTCCTCAATAGGCGCTCAAGCTGCGGGTGCCGGCATCGAAGCTGCTAAAACGTTGCTTAGTCGAAAGGTCAAGCTGGTCAAAGTAACCGTGAAAGCAGGTTATCAGGTACTACTACGTGACGAAAAGCAAAAACAGGAGAACTGATAATCTATCCATCAATTCCAGTAAACAATTTATTCATTTTACAAAATTCCCAAGTGTATGAAAAAGACAAGTGCAAGCGTGGCAACCGGAATTCTCCTCCTTTTATTAAGCATTCAACTATTTGCTCAAAACAACGCTGAACCCAAAGTAACGGTGATTAAACCGTATGTACTTCCTATTACCTTTTATAAAACTACAAACCTTGTTTTCCCCTACGCCATAAAAAGTGTGGATAGAGGAAGCAAAGATATTTTAGTGCAGAAAGCCAAAGGTGTCGAGAATATCTTACAGGTAAAAGCAGGCAGGCTTGGATTTGACCAAACCAACCTCACCGTTATTACGGCTGATGGTAGGCTATATTCCTATATTCTCAATTATACCGATACGCCAAGTGTGCTGAATATTCGGTTTGACAATTCAGCAACCCTTTATCCGGTGGCTTTCTTTTCAAACATCACTATCAATGAAGCACAGGTAAAAGCTGATGCAGATACTGTAGCTATAGCAAAAGAAACCATTCATAGTATTAAGGATAAGAGCTATGGCATGAGGCTGAAATTAAGTGGGTTGTACATCAAAGGTGATGTCCTATTTTGTCGTCTTACCCTGCAGAATTATACCAATATCAACTATGATATTGACCAACTCCGCTTTTATATCCGGGATCAGAAAAAAGCAAAACGCACCGCTACACAGGAACTTGAAATAAACCCGCTCTATGTAACAGGTGATACATCAGTTATAGTTGGACAATCGGAAAAAGTGTTTGTGTATGCGCTCCCCAAGTTCACCATACCAGATAAGAAATATTTAGCCATCGAACTCATGGAAAAATCTGGTGGCAGGCACTTAAAAATTCATGTGCATAATAAAACTATCATCCGGGCAAAGTTACTCCAGTAGCCTTCCTTATTGCAAATATTAAATGTTAGTGTAGCATGGAAAGTGTGGGCAAGAAGTACAACATTATTTATGCAGATCCGCCCTGGCAATTCAAGGTCTGGAGCAACAGAGGTATGAGCAGAAGTGCGGAAAACCACTACTCAACACAGTCCCTCCAAAGCTTAACAGCATTCAATATTCCAGCTATTTGCGAGAATGACTGTGTGCTTCTTATGTGGGCAACTTTTCCTTGTTTAAAAGGTGCTTTAGAATTAGCAGAAGCGTGGGGGTTTGTTTATAAAACCGTCGCCTTCACCTGGATAAAACAGAATAAAAACAACGAAAAGCTTTTCAAAGGAATGGGATACTACACAAGGGCGAATGCAGAAGTTGTTCTTCTTTTTACCAAAGGGAAACCATTGAAAAGGATTTGCCGGAATGTTGAACAAGTTCTTATATCCAAAAGAGATAAACACTCCAAGAAACCCAGAGAAATCAGAGAGCGAATTGTCAACCTCTTCGGTGACGTGCCACGGGTAGAACTATTTGCCAGAAGTTGTGAGAGCTTGTTTCCTAATGAAGAATTTGAAGGATGGGATGTGTTTGGCAATGAAGTTAGCAGCTCTATAAAATTACCGGACTAAGAAAGTTATACGTTATTAAAAGCTTCAGATATGGACGAGAAAAATCTTGAATACCTCAAAGGTCAATTACAAGCACTTGGTTTTCCCTTGAGGGTTGCGGAAGAAGTAGAGTATTACATGAAGGCGAATAAGGAGCCGTTTCATGTCTATTACAGTAATCAAATCAACGAAGATGCCTTAATGTATGACTTACATTTTATCAAAAGTTCAAACAACGCCTATCAGCTTAAGGAATATGAATTAACGTGTAAGCATGTAAATATTCCCAATCTAAACATTCAAGGTATAAATACTAAGGAATTAGATACAAAGCTGAAGGAAGTAAGTGGTTGGTATGACAAGTTCTACGGTGAGGACATTGAAAATACGATGTCAAGGCAAGAATATCGACAAGCTACTGACTTCATAAATGCTACGAACAGTGATTTATATACTCTGGTTAGAGTAGAAGAAGGAAAAGATGTTGCAAAACTTTTAATGTACAAACATCTTCCTGAAAGTGAGTATGAAAAGTATTTTCAGGACTATAAGGAAATG